>JAHTLZ010000317.1:87359-133529 GCA_023846285.1 Phrynocephalus versicolor | reverse complement strand
CCCCCCCCCCTTCACTGCCACCCCACACAGAGACATCTTCTGAAAAACATGGTGATTATATTGACAATGATACAGTAAGTCATGACTGGAAGATTTTGAAGTTGGGCTATAGGATAGTATAGACCAGTGGTGCAGAGTGGTCAAGATTTCTCAGAGTTGTGATCCAGGAACACCCAGGGGCCCGAGGTTAGGAAGGACTGGCAAAGATTGTTCCAAACACTTATGAGCCAGCAGGCAAGAATTTGATCCATTATTCCACATGAAAAGGGTGTGGATTTGAGATTAAAGAGGGATTCTTGGCACTGAATCGTGCTCTCTCTTTCATGCATGAAACTACCCGGGGAAATGCTGGGTGCTCCTAGTTCTTGCTGAATCCAACTTACATTTTGCAAACATTACAGTTGAGCTCACAAGCAAGATGAGACTCACTGTTGCCACAAATATTGCTTTCTTTGGAGAATAATCCCTTTCAGGCTCTTTTTCTAGAAAAACAAGAGAAAATAATGCCATGCTTTAATCATCAGCTGAGAGCCAAATCCTTCTCAGCAGGACTGAACAAGGTGTCATTTCAGAGGCATTCAGCCTGATATGGAACCTCACATGGAAAGTAGTAAAATGGCAGGCTCCATAAGGTCCTTGTTGGGTTACGAAGACATTTGCCAGCAGCTGGTCTTGCATAGATATAGGATGGGAGATAACTGGCTGGAGGAATAGTATGCGTGAAAGGGATCTGGGAGTCTGGGTGGACCACAAATTGAACATGAATCAGCAGTGTGATGCAGCAGCCAAGAAAGCCAACACGATTCTTGGTTTCATCAATAGAAGCATAGTGTCTAGATCAAGGGAAGTGATAGTACCACTCTATTCTGCTCTGGTCAGACCCCACATGGAGTACTGTTTACAGTTCTGTGCTCCTCAATTTAAAAAGGATGTTGACAACCTTTACGGGTCCAGAGGAGGGCGACCAGGATGGTTAAAGGTCTGGAACAGAGATGGGCATGAAACAGAAAAATAATATTACATTTTATTTCCTTTCGTGCCCATTCCCATTCCCATTCCCATTTCATTTCATTTAGTTTCTTACAAATTTGTGCAAAAAAAAAAAAAAATGAAACGGCTCACCTGGGTGCCTGGGAGACATTTTTAAAGGGGTTCAACTGAGCTGTCATCAGCTATACCCCTTTAAAACTGCTCCAGTTGCCGCCAGGGGATTCCCCCGGTAGTGACTGGGCCATTTTTAAAGGGGTACAGCCCATGATAGCTCAGTTGGACCCCTTTAAAAATGGCTGGGTCGCCAGCGCGAGACTCCTGTGGTGGCAACACAACCATGTTCAGAGGGGTCCAGCCGAGCTGTCATCAGCTGGACCCATTTAAAATGGCCCAGACACTACCAGGGGGATCCCCTGGTGGCAACTGGGCCAGTTTTTAAAGTGTTACAGCCAATTAAAGCTCTGCTGGGCTCCTCTGAAAATGGCTCTCTGGCACCAAATATGGTGCCTCTAGGACTCAGGGGAGCCACCCCCACCCGCCTCCCAGATGAGAGGAGGCCGGAAGGCAGTGGTGAGAGGATGTGGGGCATGCCGGAGTGGCTGTGGAGACACACCCCCTCCTCTTCCCTCTCAAAAAGAACTTAAACATCCCAAACACTTTAAAACAATTTTCAATTCTGTTGCTTCCCTCCAGGCAGGTGGGGCATTTGCTTTTCTCAGAACCATGTTTTAATGCCGTATTCAGATAGAACTAGACCAAAAAGTGTGCCATTTTGTAGCACCGAACTTACCTAAACCACTTCTCAAATGACTTTTAAAACCTGACTTCTTGTGCCCTTTTTGAAGGTGTGGGGGAATCCTAGGCGGTTACTTCACGTCTTACCTTGTTCCACGATTATGTTTGTACCATGACAGCATTGTTTGTGATCACGTGGTTTTGTCCCTGTTCAGTCCCTGTTCCTGTTCATCCATGGACGTGATTACTTGTCTTGTGACAACTGTTACTTCACAGTCTTGTTCCGTGACAAATTCTGAATTTGTCTTGCTTTCTTAACCCTTTTTAAAAAATATCATAAATAAAACTTTTTCGATATTTCAGTTTACTGATCTTCTGGGATTTACACGTCAATGGTACAGAATTTTCAGTACTTTCTTTAATAAACATTTGCACTGCATGGTGTTTCCCATAGGGAAACTAATGTTGAATGCCACTTCCACCACTGACCACTAGGTGGACACTGGTTGTTGCGTGACAGTTGTTACCACACGGTCCCTTGTCTCGGAACAGGAACCAGGAACAAACCGTACAAGAGAATTCCCCAGCCCAGGGGCGGGTACAGCTTGTCACGCTCTGTTCCTGGTTCCGGGTGTGTGGTCGAGACAACTTTTTGCTGTCACACTATGGATGTGAAGTAAGTTTTTTTTGTACCGGTCCCAAGCGGGACAGCAAGGAGGGACGAACAGGACGTGAAGTAACTGCCCTAGTTGTGCTCCTGTCTTAGCAGCTCCTGTTTCTCCCCAGATGTCAAACTGTGGCTCAGCCCAAACACACCTACAGATCTGCAGCTCACATACCCTCTGGAAGCTCCTCCTCTGTTTTCACTTCTCCTTCTTCTTCTCCTTCCCCATCCTCAATTTTTTTGCCTTTCTCGGCCTTTCCTCCCTCTGTCCCTGAAAAACAAGATTCAGATGGATTTATTTGGATAAATTTCTGGCAGACACCATGAGCTCCAGGACACTAAAACCTCTGCCTGCAGTTTGGCTTCCTCAGAAGGCAAAACCAATGAAGAGTCTTGTTGAAAACTAATGGATTCCATTGCCTTTGCAGATTCCAACCCACCACTTTGGATTGCTGGGAAGTGTCCGTGGAATACAAGGAAGCCTCTTTCCACAGCTGGTCTGTTACAGATCAATGGGCAGAGGGAGGAGTAAACAGACCAACCCTTGTTCAACTGGTGCAGAGTAATCCCACCTACACCGCCACTCTTCAAAGCCCGTGTTGTGCCAATTGTGTTGTGTCACACCCGGGCCTTTTGGCTGGACCTCCTTATCCTTGCTCCCTGCTTACTGTTGGTGATGGACAGGCACATTTTGACAGGATTCAGACGGAGCTGATCTGATACCTGGAGAGCTGTGAAGGATCCAATAAGCGACAGGCTACGGTGGCGGCTGGTGGTGATTCCTGTTTCAGAGGGGCTGTGAGTTTCCTCCAGGCTTTACTTTGCACTTTGCAAGTGCTCTCCATGGTGCTGAACTCAGAGAGGACTTGGCACCTCATAGAGCTCCCAATCAAGTACAGTCTAAAAGCTAGAGGGGATTCACAACAGCCTTGAAATTGGAGTCTCCGCCAAATGGAAACTAGCATATCCCTTGGTTAACAGGGATGAGGTTCATCTCTCCACAAAACATTTCCACCATATCTTTGTGGACATTCCACACTCGTCTCATTCCCAAAGCCAAGCAGGGTTGGATAAGGGTTCCTCAGCTTTATGGGAATTCCTCTGGATGGAAGCACTATCTCAGGCAGCTGTGACACATCCTCTTTGGGTGAGCGGCATTGGGTTTAATGTGCTGATGGTCTCCCTGGGAGAAGGGAAGTGGTTGACTTCTCTCTTGGGAAATGCAAATTAAAGCAAACGCAGCTCACCAGCTGGAGCGGCCTTGCCTTTCTCTGGGTCCTTCATTTTACCTCCTCATTCTAACCCTTGTCTCCATCGGCTTGGTTCCTGCAAGACCATCTAGAAGAGCAGAAGAAAAAACGTCTTGTTACAGGACAGTGGCTGTCGATACATCATGTACAGAAATGTGGGCATAAAAGGGGCCCCAAACATGGAGCTCCTGCCATATATTTAAAGGTAGAGCCTACGTAACATAAGGGGATTGCTCATGGTTCTGTGCAGTCAGCCAGCCAAGACCTGGGAGTCCCTCCTACGCAGTACGGTACCTGTTTTGTAAGGAACATACATGCAGACTCAGGCACGGACACACGGACACGTGGGGACACAAACCTGCACACTCGGGCGCACGCACACACACACGCACACACACACACACGTTTCAACCCCTGGGGACACCCGTCCAAAGACTATCGTGAAGGAAAGCAGCAAAATAAAAATAAAAATAAAAATCTCTGCTTGAGGCTCTCATGGGCTTCTACTCCTTAAATAGACCAATGATCTGTGTAGCCTGAAGTGGTATGGGGTGGTATATAAGCAGAACACTTTGCTTTTTGTACAGATTTGGCATCATGCGAGCAAGGTTCTCCACCTAGTTCTGACTCTGTTTGGCTACCATGGGGAAGCCCCATTCAGTTTATTTTTTCCCTCCCTCGGCCCTTTCCTGGTGTTTCCCTTTCCTTCAACAGCTTCAACTGCCTTCCTTCTCGATGCAGAACATTCTAGAATTCCTTGCCTTCAGCATCGACACCTCCTTGACTGGCAACCAATCCAATGTCCGTCTTGAGCAGGTGTAACACTACCCAGAGGGATTGGGTAGGCTTATGAGAATTGGAGCCATCCAGCTATTTCCAGTCATTAGAAGAAGAGCTCTTGATGCGAGTGCTTAGAAGAGAACTCTTGATGCGAGTGCTTAGTTCTGTTATTTATTTATTTATTTATTTATTTATTTGATTTGATTTATATACCGCCCATCTGGCACCAGTGCCACTCTGGGCGGTTTAAGAAGCCCTGCAAAAAACAGTGAGAAATGGTTTCTCTGGGCCTGAAGGACTAACGTCTGGTACTTCTCCACATTAAAAGCTTTCCAGGGTACGTTCCTGGCTCTTGTAGCAAGAGCTGAGCCTTGTTTCCAGCTATCAGTACAGCTGGGTTGTACTTTCATCCAATTACTAAATTAAAAGTGCCTAATATCTATTTTTTTTAATTCATGAAAAGCCAGCAGACCGAACTGAGCTCAGAACCAAACTGAAAGCTAGTGTAGTTTTTCAAAATCCACTGCCACGGGTGTTGGTTAGAAAACAGTCTGAGTTTGAAGGGCAGTTCAACAGAGAGTGTGTTCTAGTAATCCATCAAGGCAGTAATGAAGCCGTGCTTCACTGTGGTCAAATCTACAGTCATTTAGGCAGGGATCTGCCAGAAACAACAGGGGGAGACAGAGCAAAGGCACCCCTGGCCACAATCCCCCCTCTGGCTATCAAGGAGCAACGGGGATCCACTCGGTCCTTCAGAATCAGGGCCTCTCCCATCTCCTTCAGATGATTCACCTGTGTTTGCAAAGATAAAGCAAAGCTATAAGATGTATACCAACAGGGACATCCCAGGCTGGGGGAAAGGCACAGCTAATTCACTGCTGCTATTATTCTATCCAAATGATGGTGTCCTGTCTTTGCTTGTGGTTGGTAATAAATTAATTTATTATTTATAATTAATTTATTAATCAATTAAGTTTCCTTTGCTAATTTTATAAGTGTTGATTTTATTTTTTATTTTTTATTTTATTGTTGATGATGTTTATAAGGAGTGTGGTGGCTCAGCAGGCTAGAGTGGTGAAACTATCGTCTGCAAAGTCAGCACCTCGGCGGTTCAAATCCTGGGTAGAACGGAGCGGAGTGAGCTCCCGTTGTTAACCCCAGCTCCTGCCAACCTAGCAGTTCGAAAGCATGTAAATGGAAGTAGATAAATAGGTACTGCCATAAAAAGAGGGAAGGTAAACAGTAGAGATGGGCATGACCAAGAAATTTTTTTTTCAAGTTATCGTTTTTCGGGACAGGTCCGTTTTGGCTCTTTTCCGTTTTTCGTGAAATTTCGCAAAAAAAATTGTTGTTTTGTGGTGTCGTGTTTTCGTCTGTAGTTATACTGGTTTTGGGGGGGTAGCGGGCTCCTGGAGGCACCTCTGTGGGGTGGGTGCCTCCTCTGGCCTGCTATAAAGGGAAAGCGGGCTCCTAGAGGCACCCGTGGGTGCCTCCTATCCTCACCCCCTGCAAAAGGGCATGCATAGCCATATGGATATGCATACCAAGTTGCAGACGCAGCAGACTGGCAGAGGCACCCCTCTTTTTGGGGTGCCTTCCCTGCATCAGTCAGGCCTCGGGGGCATGGTTTGCTGCATGTCACACATGCTGCCGAGCCGAGCCTGCAGGAGTCACCCAGAGCCAGACTGGTGGACTCTCTGCACCTGCTGCATCTCACTAAGAAGGGAAAGGTACTTGCGTTTAGTGCAATGCAAGTAGATCTGGCTTAGGGTTAAGACGGGTTAGCGCAAGGGCTAGGGTTAGGCTAGTTACGGGTGAGGTTAGGGTGAGTATTGGGGTGCACCTCTGGGTGCCTCTCTGACCCACTTAGAAGGACAGTGTACTGGCGTATGGGTTAGGCTTAGGCTTCGGGTTCGGGTTCGGGCTCGGGCTACGGTTAGTGGGCTTTTTATGCCCGATTGGCACATCCCAGAAGTCTCTGTGATCAACCTGGCCAAGTGGCCATGCAATTGGTGGAATGGCTCCAAAAATTTGCATGGTCACTCCCATGGCCAGCCCATCATTGCGCAGGTGTAAATAAAATAAAATAAAATAAATGGAGAGAGGACAAAGGAGACATTTTGTTGCAAGAAAAACCCACTGCTACTGTAAAAATACTGGCAGTTTTAAAATAGCAATTTCCGCATGTTTCTGTGGTGCTTGTTGGCTTGTGTGTTTTTGTTTTTTTGGACCACGATTTCAAAAAAAATATTGCGGTCACCACCCCATTTTCGATCCCCCGCCCGCACCACATGGCATGGCGAGATGAGAGCAGCCCAGGAGGACAGGAGAGGGGGGGAGGCCGGGGACACCCCCCTCAGAAACCACCCCTCCTCTGGTAGGTGCCCTCACTCAGGCAGGCATATTTCCGCCTGCTTTTTGGGCCGGGAATCGGGGCGGCGGGGGTTTTAAAACTTTTTTTCTGTGCCGCTTGAATTGCGGCGGCCGGCAGCGAGTCCGGTGCTTGTTGCGACTTGCGAGCGACTGCGAGACGACGAGGATTTCCCCCTCTAGAGCAGCCCAGGACAGGAGAGGGGGGAGGCTAGGTCCCCCCCCCCAGAAACCACCCCTCTGGTAGGTGCCCTGCCCTGAGCCCTCACTCAGGCAGGCATATTTTCGCCTGCTTTTTGGGCCGGGAATCGGGGTTTTTTTTAACTTTTAAAAACTTTTTTTCTGTGCCGCTTGAATTGCGGCGGCCGGCGGCGCGTCCGGCTTGTTGCGAGCGACTACGAGGAGGATTTCCCCTACTACCAGAGCAGCCCAGGACGGGGGGGGGGGGTCAACCACCCATCTGGTAGTTGCCCTGAGCCCTCACTCAGGCAGGCAGATTTTCGCCTGCTTTTTGGCCGGGAATCGGGTTTTTTTTTTACTTTTAAAAACTTTTTTCTGTGCCGCTTGGCATCGCGGGATCGCCGTGATGCCAGGAACGACAACGACAAATCAGACCCAATTTTTCTTTAGTCGGTTCGAGTTCGAGTTCTGGCGGAGTAATTGTCGTTTCCTTTTCCGTTCCGTAACGGAAACGAGTAACAGAAACGGAAACGATAATTTCGTCAAGTCGTGCCCATCTCTAGTATACAGTGTTCCATGCGCAGAAATGCATTCAGCCATGCCGGCCACAGGGCCATGGACTTATACAACACTGGCTGTTTGACATAGAAACTGAGATGAGTTGGACACAACTAGCATGGAGGGAACCTTTACCTTTTTATAACTATTGTTGACTGTGTTGTGAACCACCCAGAGTAGCCTCTGGCAAGATGGGTGGTAAATAAATAAATAAATAAATAAATAAATAAATAAATAAATAAATAAATAAATAAAGGTACTGCAGAAGAAAATGAGCTGTTCCACACTTTATTTTTTCAGACATTTAACTCACTGAAGTTGCAAAATAATTAAAGTATCTTTTTTCTGTCCCAAGAAAGCAAAGAGAAAGATTCTTCTGAAGGCTGACATCAGAGATGTTCAGTTCTTCCATGCCACGGTTCCATTATCTAAGCGGCTGATCCAGGTTGCCTCGCGTATTATGGGTGGGTGGAATAGGGTTGATCCATTGACCTTATTTTTGTGCAGGGATCATTGAACTCAGTTTCACCAGTGCTAAAATGTTCTACGTGTACCATTTCTTATCCGGCTTCTTCTTGCAAATGACTCGGACTGTGAAGAAGCAAGCTATGTTCGCCCAGCACTTTCTTGGCGTGGAGCAACCACTGGATATCATGGTGCATTGTTTGTTCGCTATATCATTGGGATTACCGACCTTCCAGAAACTGAAAATAAAAGGCAGCATTAATCAATCAATTATTCAAGCAATAAAGAGTAGTAAATGATTTGACTCGACCTCTACTTTCCCCTCCTCCTGGACCATTAAAAAATAGCAACAACGTTCAGTCCATAATTTATTTATTTATTTATTTATTTATTTATTTATTTATTTATTTATTTAAGGACTTATATCCCACACTATCTTCCCTGACGGGAACTCTGGGCGGCTAACAAGGTTAAAAAGCATAAAAAGAGTAACAAAACCTCCAAGCAAAGGCAATGGAGGACAAGATGGCGGCAGGAGATTAGGACAAGGGGAAAGAAAAAAAATAAACTAATAAGGTCACCATAGACTTCTTTAAAGAGGAAGGTCTTCAGAGCCCTCTTAAAGGCGGGCAGGGACTTTTCCTTGGGCTTTGCATTCACGTATAATAAAAAAATGGACTGCCTGTGTTTTAAGGCTTCTGGTTATAAAGAGAGGATTTATTTATTTATTTATTTATTTATTTATTTATTTATTTATTTATTTATGCAATTTATTTATTTATACAATTTATATGCTGACCACTACCCAAAGGTCTCTGGACGGCTTACAACTAAAATGAACAGTTATAACAATTGAAACATTAAAAAGTCAACAAACAATTAAAAACAATAAAAACATTTCAATATGCAGTACAACACCCTGCTCTGGCCACTGTGACACATGCCCTAGTGACATCCCGGCTGGACTCCTGTAATGCGCTTTATGTGGGGCTTCTGGTGGAAAGTCTCAGGAAACTGCAACGGGTCCAGAACACAGCAGCCAGATTGCTGACTAGGGTGGGTTACAGAGATCACATGACACCCCTACTAAAGCAGCTCCACTGGCTGCCAATCACCTACTGGGCACAATTCAAGGAGCTGACCTTAACCTACAAAGCACAAAATGGCCTGAGTCCAAGCTACCTCAAAGATTGAATCTCGCAGTAGGAATAGGCTCAGGTGCTAAGGTCGTGAGGAAAGGCCTATCTCTCCACCCCACACTTTCACAGGCGCGTCTCACAAGAACACCTGAAAGGGCCTTCTCTGTTGCCGCTCCCAGACTTTGGAACTCCGTCCCACTGGAGTTCAGGACTGCCCCGTGCCTGCTGTCTTTCCAGAAGCAGGCAAAGACCTTCCTCTTCAGGCAAGCTTTCTCTGAATGAGGGACTACCATTGTGTCTTTTATTTGAATCTGCCATACATGGCTTCCCAGACTTTGTGTTTATAAACTACCGGTACTTATAACTTTGTGTTTATATCTCGCCATGTGTGACTGCATTGACACCATGTTATCAACTGTTAGTTTTAATGTTGCCTTCTAATGCTGTAAGATACCCTTCAATTCCTTGTACTCAAGCTGAATATATCTTAATTGTACTTGACTGCATTATATCCCTCCTTATTGTAAGCTGCCTTGAGTCCTTTTCCAAGGAGAAAGGCAGGGTAAAAATACTCTAAATAAATAAATAAATAAATAAATAAATAAATAAATAAATAAATAAATAAAATACTTGAGAAGAACTAAGAAAGAGGAAGCCCTGGGAATGAAAACATTCTAAGACTAAAAATAGTCACTTTGCTTTAAATTCTTTCTGCGGTGTCTGCTATTTTTGACCCACAACGCTCCATGCCAAATAGAAAAGAATGGCCCAAATAAGGCTCACATAGGAATCTGGAAGTTGAGTCATAGCAACTGAACTTTTTTTGTGAGATTGAAACATTTTGCTCCCCATCCAAGCAGCTTCATCAGACTGAGGAAAGTTAGTGGCAAGGCCTCCAATTTATAGTTCTATCATACTTAATGGGTTTTGGGAAGGTTTGCATAGGTGGGACTTTGTACAACATAATCACCTAACGAGCCTATTCAGGCCAGAGTGATGTGAAATCAAGGTGAGCTATAAATTGGAGGCCTCGCCACTCACTTTCCTCAGACTGACTGGCTGTGGTCACACCTGGGTTTCGATCCTTATCTTCTGAAGGTCCGGCTTTTCCTCTTCGTCCCATCACGTGATTTAAATGTGGGAGAAGAGTTCTCACGTCAAAATCTGTTTTTTCAATTTTAAAGTGCAGTTCAGCCCCCTTGGCCAGCAGGTGGTGCTAGCATTTGAAAAAAAAACGAACCACTTCTCTGGGGGAATTTAATGCTTGTCAGATGGGATTGAACTTCCTGTTACTCCGATATGCAGGCAAATTAAAAAACCCAGCACCGATCGGCCCCAGGAACAGCCGGTTGGTGCTATGTAAAAAGAAAGAAAAAGAAACCCAGATCATCTGTGTGGTCCCACGGCATCTGCCTCCTTAAAAGCTGGATTTTGAAAGCGAGGCAAAAATTCCCCAGCCTGGATAGGTGAGTCACAGAAACCTCGCTTAAGGGAGCATTACCGGTTTTTCTGTTTTCTTTTTTCCCCAAAAAGTCCGGAAGCCATGAGGACGGCATTTTTGGGCATGATTTATTTAGTAATTTAAACTGTTTTTAAAGGGACGTGGGACCAAGCCCAAAGCTGCTTGGATGCGTAGCGAAATGTTTCCATCTCACAAGAAAAGAAGTCCAGTTGCCATGACTCAACTTCCAGATAACCTCACCTGGGTGACTGAGATTCTCCACAGACATATGGCTCATACAGGAACTTAAAATGTAAGGCCTCCCTTTTTTCAGTACGAAATTACAGCTCAAATACAACAGAAATCCCATTTTGTGCTATGTTCAGTACCCGTGCAAAGGAGGAGACTTGAGTGAACAGGAAAAACAAGTTTCTTGCATCCAGTATCACACTGGCCACTGCTTGCTAGGACAATGAAAGGGGTTTTCACTCCCCGCCCCTGACTGTTGTGGCCCTGGACACCACCCCCATAACACCTCAAGAGGTTTTCTTTATCTCCAGGGTAGGCTTCAGGGTTTTATGGATTGCTGCAGGGGAATTGCCCTCTCCAGTTTCATGGATCAATAAGTTCCCTGAGTACAATGAGCCCTCTAGACATAATAGAATACCGGCTGTTTTGTTCACCAGTTAAGACACACCCTTTTGAATCACGTTGTACACCATCGATCCATTCCCAGCCATTTAAATAAAATAATCCAATCCAGTAATTTAGTTGTTTCTTCTTGATTGCATTTTCTAGGAAATCCTGGGGGGCGGGGGAGAGAGAGACAATGAGAAAGTCATTCCTGGGAATATGGAACAAAATGTTCTTTCCACACTTGACTTGGCCAGAAGCCATCTAGAACAGTGCAAAACACCAGCAATAGATACTGACTACATGGGAGAAGTTGGTTCACTCCTAAAGACTATGATCAGATAATGATTTTGCTGGAATGCACCAACACACCCTGAGAGTGGTCCTACCTATATTTTTCTGATCGCATCAGGAACTTCTACTTTTTGGATAGATCGCTCTGTTTCTACCATTTCCAGCATGGTTGATCAGTGGGAATGAACCAAAGGAAAAGCCTTCTTCCTTTTAACTAGGCAATATTGTGAACAGAGCCACCTGACAATATTAAAAAATTGATTTCATTCTACTGTATTTGTATTCCACCCATCTAGCCACTACTCTGGGTGACGCACACCAATTAAAAACACACCTACCCACACAGATATAAATAAGACCAGACCAAAACAGTAAGAATCCAAAATATAACAAGCAAGTGCCTTACAAGTTAAGAATTAGCTTCTGCCCCACCTCAGAGCTTCTTGTAGATACCTGGTTGGTTAATATAGGAAATGGGATGTTGGTTGGTCTAATCCAGTGGTTCTCAACCTGTGGGTCCCCAGATGTTTCTGGGCTACAACTCCCAGAAATCCCTTCCAGTACAGTGAGTGATGAAGGCTTCTGGGAGTTGCAGCCCAGGAACATCTGGGGACCCACAGGTTGAGAACCACTGGTCTAAGCCAAGAGGGTTCATTTTATGTCACATTCCTGTGTGTGACAGCCTGCGCCACTTCCTATGTAGGTTTCTTTATATATCTCAAAAGAACATGTGTCCTATTCATATAAAATAACTGAAAACAAAACAAAAACAAATAGGGTCTGGTTGGTTTGCCAGATACAAATGCATCAGAAACAAAAATGTTCAGAATGGCACATGTGCATTTCCCAGTCTTTCATGTTTCATGTCATGTTTGTTTGTTTGCTTGTCTTCTATCAGTTCCCAACCACCCCAGCTTGAGGTTGTAAGGAGGTGATGCACAGAGTCAGCAGGGGAAGCCAACACTGTAATTCCCTGCATTTAATATATACCTTGCAAATACAAAACGTCCCAGGCATCTTGGGAAGTTAAATCCCTGCCAGCACATGACAAGACCAGAGAAGCCATGCACCCTCACGTTTTGTGGCAGAGTTGTTTTTTCTGCCTCAACCGAAATCCATCCTAAGGCTTCCTAATACCTCCGTGGCTCCATCCACTTCCGAAGCGACAGTACTCCTCCCCACCTTCCTTGTCAGATATCAGGAAGTAGCCCTGCCCTGTGCAGACAGCAGCGCATGCGAAAAGTTCTGACACTGAGGGAAGCCACTCTGCTGTGCTATGCCTGCTTTGTGCAGAAAAGGTGGGTCGCTGCGGGGATTTTGTTAGGGGAAGTGAGAGGTGACGTGTGGTTTCAGCATGGAGCGAAGCTAGTTTGCAAGGTCCTCTTGGTTCATTCACCTAATGCACAAAGGGCTTCAAGCCAACTCCCCTTCTGTGATTCATTTGATGAATGTGTAGCACAAGGCATTGTTAGACCCTCAAAGTTGGTGTCAGGGTGGATGGCTTTCCTTTTTGAAGAGATGAAATCCTTATGGAAAACAGCACCTTTCTTTTGGCCCTCCAATCTTTGTTGGTGCTGCTGCATCAAGCACCCAGGGACATAATGCTGAGACAGATCTATATACATTCACTTCCCTTTACCCCCTCCAGACGATTTAGGGAACAGGTTCAGTTTCCAATATCCTGGAACAGCTTGTAAGACACTTCATGATAGGAGGAATCAACACCGGAGGGAGTTGTGAGATTCTAGTTTAGTCCTTGCTAAGCAACTACACTTTCTGGGAATGGACTAACCTGGAGCTCTCCAAACTACCCCCAAATATTAGATCCCACCCACCTTGGAGATTACAGTGGTGGCTTCCCCAAACTACCCCCTCCAAACTACCCCAAAATAGTAGATCCCAACCACCCTGGACAGGGGTTCCAAAGTTGCAGATTGAAACAAATGGGTCCACTCCAGTGACAGTTATATGAGGACAGTAGAAAGAGACATGGCCAAACAGACCTGAGTGCACCAAACAGAAGGGACAAATCCCCGTGTGGATTTCCTCAAGTAAAGACAGTAGTTGTCTTACTTGGGACAGACATGCAACACCATTAACAGTAGGTTTTGAGCACAGCAGGTGTCCTAGGGAATGATGAAAGGAGTCAGCCAATGGATGTATTTCAAATATCTGTGCTACTTTTCTCTCACCTGGAGTGTCCAGCCTTCCAATTCCATAACTCTCTCTCTCTCTCTCCATACTAATAATAATAGGAATCCAGAGTTGACTGGTGACAACTGGACTTCTCTTTTTTTTACTTGTGGGACCGAAATGTTTCGCTGCTCATCCAAGGTGCTTCTTCAGTCTGAGAAAAGTTCTTGGGAGGCTTCCAATTTATACTTCGCCTTGGTTTCAAGCCTCCCACCACCTTTTCTCAGACTGAAGAAGCTCCTTGGATGAGCAGTGAAACATTTCGATCCCGCAGGAAAAGAAGTTCAGTTGCCCTGCTCGACTCCTGGATAACCTCACCTGGCAGACAATAATAGGGAAACACAATTCTCTTCCTAAAGATTAACCCAGACCCATGTCTAGTAGATATTAAAATGGTTAAATGGAAATTGTTTCTCCCAATTTCTGTCAATGTATTCACGTGTTCTGCTCACCTCCTCTTCTGCATTTTCAATACAAACCACGAGGGAATTTTTTTGCTGACAATATTCTCTTGCTTCATAAAAATACATTGTTTCCTCACTAAAAAAGTAGATGGCCTCATTGTGTTGCTTCCAATTTTGTTGAAGCCTTGTGCGAATATCATCTTTGTCCCAAGCCCGGATTGTATAACAAAGAGGGTGAAAGAGAAAGAAATAAGAGAAAGAATTTAATGGAAGCCAGGTTGAAATCCTATGCATTTAAAGAAATACTTTAAAATGAAAACAATGAATCACTGGGATCTTTTGGATGAAATCATATTATGCAGTTCCATCTCATCCCTAGCAAATAGTAACCCACTGCCACTGATTAAAGGCAAGTTGCTACTGATTAAAGCACATTTTATGCAATTTTTACTTAATGTGGCCATATTATGTGCCCCACAATTGCCAAAGGAAGCCTTTAATCATCACTGCTGTTATGAAGATGGCACTTTGTAACAGGATTTTGGCCACTATGTATTTACACTTGCATGACTAAATCAGCATAAACTTTCATGGCAAAAAGTGAGTATAGGTGTTTGGCAGGCAATAGCAAATATCCATGCTGACTTCTCAACTTGCAGCATTCACCATGAGATGTGTGCCCTGTCTGAGTTAGGCCACTAGGCATGACTAAGAGGTTTCTAGCCACTACTATACTGTATAAGGACACCTCATGCTCCACTATAGTCAACTGAAATAACAAGTTATACAGCCTTCTGAAATGGTAGCCCTAATGAACATTTTCAGCCAATTTTAAACCTTCCTGTTTAAGAATCAGTCTCATTCAGTGATGGCGCACCGTTTAGAGGCCGAGTGCCCAAACTGCGATTCAAAACCCATTAATTTTTCGCAAAGTGCCAAGGCAGCAATTTAACCTGAATACAGGTGGCCGTGAAGGGGCGATGTCAGGTGCTCACAGAAAGGGCTCCAAGTGCCTCCTTTGGCACCCATGCCATAGGTTCACCAACACTGGTCTAGTTGATTCTCCTTGATTTCTCAATGGCTTTTTTAGACAACTGACCATAGCACCTATTTAGAACACATAAACAGCCTGGATACAGGATGCACTCCATCATGACATTTACTTCCCTCCTCAATTCTCTTTAAATAAGGAGAGACTGCAGTAGTTTTCAGGACTGGTACCTGGATGTAACAGTGCCCTGGAAGAGGGCCACCTGATGGACCTTTCCTGATAAGATGGAGGCTCATATGGAGGATATATTTTTCCAGGGTCTGGGATTGGGCAAACAAGCTGTTTTGGATGAAGTGACGGTATTTAAGCAGAGGCTGGATGGCCATCTGTCGGAAATATTGTGAAGGGGTTCCTGCTTGGCAGGGGGTTGGACTCGATGGCCCATGAGGTCTCTTCCAACTCTATAATTCTATGATTCTATGATTCTAAGAATACTCCTATATAGAAAGACTTTGGAACTGGTCTGGATTTTTTTAATATATACAAGAAACCCTCCTATGGGAACAGTACAGACAAGTAGTAAGGAAATGCTCAATTCCTGCTTTAGCCCAGTCTTTTCCCATAAGACAGACTTTGAACCTCCAGCCGTAAATAAAGTGTGATGGAGGGGAAGGATCACAGCTTGAGATTCATCATCATCATCATCATCATCATCATCATCATCATCATCATCATCATCATCATCATCATCATCATCATCATCATCATCATCGTTAAGGAATACCTCAACACCTTGAACCTCAAATCTCTAAGGCCAGATGATCTGTATGTAAAGAATATTGAAGGAATTGGCACTCTTGGAAAAATTTTCCTAAAATCACGAGAAACAGATGAAGTGCCTGATGAATGTAGGAGGGATAATGTTGTCCCTATCTTCAAAAAAGGGGAAAAAGAGGGCCCTGGAAACTACAGGCCAGTCAGCCTGACATCAATCCCAGGAAAAATCCTGGAAGAGATAAGTAAGCAATCATTATTAGAGATGGGCACGACCAGAAAAAAATACATTTCGAGTTGTCGTTTGTCGGGAAGGTCCTGTTTCGGGTCGTTTCTGTTCTTCGCGAAAATTTTCAAAAAATTGTCATTCCGTTTGTCGTCTGTCGTTTGTACAGTGGTTTAGGGGGAGGGGTGGGCTCTGGGAGGCACCTCTCTGGGTGCCTTCCTCTGAGTTGACCCAGAAGGGAAGGGAAGCGTAACGCGTAGCCACTGCCAATTATGTTGGGTTGTTGTTAGTGTGACAGGAAACCTCATCGGCACTTCACTGTCTCACTAAGAACATTATAGCCAATTAGCCATTAGCCATATTGGGGTTGGGAGTTAGTGTGTCAGAGGCACCTCTCTCAGCGCTGACTCTGACTCACTAAGAAGGAAAGCATACTGGCGTACTGGCGTACAGGTTACAAGGGAGGGAGTGGGTCCGGAGTTGGAGGCACCTTTCAATGCACCACTCTGACCCACTAAGAAGGGAAGTGTACTTGCGTACGAATCTGGGTTAGGGTTGGGGTTAGGGTAAGGGCTAGGCTTAGGGCAACGGTTAAGGTTAGGGTGGGGTGGGTTAGTGGGCTGCACCTCTGGGTGCCTCTGACCCACTAAGAAGACAATGTACTGGCGCATGGGTTAGGTTTAGGGTTAGGCTTAGGCTTAGGGTTGGTGGGCTTTTTATGCCCTCCCTGGCACATCCAGAAGTCTCAGCAAAACCTGGCCATGCGATTGGTGGAATGGCTCCAAAAATTTGCATGGTCCCATTCCATGGCCAGTCCATCATTGCGCGTGCGCAGGTGTAAAAAAATAAAATAAAAATAAAAATACAATAAAATAAAATCAATGGAGACGTTTTGTTACAAGAAAAACCCACTGCTGCTACTATAAAAAAATCAGGCATTTTAAATACCTAATTTTCAAATGTTTCTGTGGTGCTTTGGTGGGTTTTTGGACCACGATTTAAAAATAAATATTGTGGTCGCCATTTTGGATCCCCCCCACCGCATGGCAAATGGAGATGACGATGCCCCCCCCCCCAGCCTGGTACCAGCAGCCCAGGACAGGAGAGGGGGGAAGGCCGGGGACCCCCCCAGAAACCACCCCTCGGTAGGTGCCCTCACTGAGGCAGGCATATTTTCGCCTGCTTTTATGGCCGGGAATTTGGGTTTTTTTAATTTTTTAAACTTTTTTTCTGTGCTGCGCCGCTTGGCATCGCGCGATCGCCGCGATGCCATGAACGACAATGACAAATCAGACCCAATTTATCGTTATTGGGTGGGGTTCGAGCTGGAGCAGAGTAATTGTCGTTCTCGTTCCTCGTTCCATAACAAGAACGAAGAACGAGAACCGAGACGAGGATTTCACCGAGTCGTGCCCATGTCTAATCATTATGCAAGCAGCTAGAAAACAATGCAACAATAACTATAAGCCAACACACATTTGTCAAGAGCAAATCCTGCCAGACTAATCTGGTCTCATATTTTGATCAGGTAACCTCCCATGTAGACAGAGGGAATGCTGTAGATGTAATATATCTCAACTTCAGCAAAGCTTTTGATGAAGTTCCCACAATATTATGATTAGCAAGCTAACTGGGTGTGGGCTGCATAAATCAAGTGTAAGTTGGATACACAATTGGTTACATACTTGACTCCTTCTCTAGGTGGGGGGAGGTAACATGTGGGGTAGCCCAAGACTCAGTCCTGGGTCTGGTGCTTGTCAACATTTTTATAAATGACTTGGACAAGGGAGTGCAGGGGATGCTTGCCAAATAGGTGGATGACACAACATTGGGTGAAATTACTAATACCCTGGAAGAAAGAAACAAAATTCAAAAAGATCTTAATGGGCTGAGCACTGGGCTGAAACCAAACACATGAAATTTAGCAGGGCTAAGTGCAAAGTACTGCACCTAGGAAGAAGAAGCCTAATGCACAATCACAAGATGAAGGACAGCTGTACTACAAGTGAGAAGGCTCTTGGAATTCTGGTAGTAAATAAGTTGAACATGAGCCAACGGTGTGATGTGGCCATAAAAGAGGCCAATGCTATTTTAGTCTACATTAACAGAAGTACAATTTCCAAATCCTGTGAGGTGCTCATTCTCTTCTATTCAGTACTGGTTGGGCCTCTGCTTGAATACAGTGTCCAGTATTGTGTCCGCCACACTTCAAGAAAGATGCTGAAAAACTGGGACAAGATCAGAGAGGAGGGCTATGCAGATGACCAGGGGGCTGGAAACCAAGGCCTACAAGGAAAGACTGAAAGAATTGGGCATGTTTAGCCCAGAGAAGAGAAGAATGAGGTGTAATATGATAGTTCTTTTCAAATATTTGTCATACACAGGAGAAGCTGGTTTGAGGGGAGGCAAAAGTGACTGCTGGATGACAATGGTTATCTCTGCCAGATCCCTGTTTTCCAGAATTATTTTTCCAGCTGTGGCCAACCAGATTCCTTCAGACAAGAGCATAATGGTATAGACATTGTTGATCTCCAGCAGTTAGCACTTACTGTACATATATTAGAGAGAGAAGAAAGGGGATTCAAGAGAGGGGTCAGGGAAACCATTCATGTGTGCATTGAAAACTCCTCTCTCAGCAGAGGTGGGGGATTCAGGCACAATCTGTCTCCCGCTTATCATGCTGCCTTTAATCAATCCCCAGATATCAGAAGCAATTCACACCACCACCAGGAAGGGTACTGCTAACAACCCATACTTAATGTGTGTTGGGAAGGCTCCCAGGCCATTGGGCATTTAATGAGCTTATACTGGCCATTGTTGACCTAACAAGCCCATTCAGGCCAATGTCCACCTAACGAGCCTATTCAGATGAAGGTGGACTGAAACGAAGATGAATTATAAATTGGAAGCCTCATATCAACTTTTCTCAGACTGATGAAGCTACTTGGATGAATAGTGAAACATTTCAATCTCACAAGAAAAGAAGTCCCGTTGCCATGATTCAACTTCAGGAAAAGAAGATTGTACAAAGCGTGAACCAAATGTTACTTTTTTTGAAAAAGTATCTTGCAATGTTTTTTTTTAAAAAATTACAATTAGCCAGCTACCATTAGAGAAGCAACTAATACCAGGATGGAAACAAATGTTGGTAAATATAATATTTTATTGTCATGGATGCAGGCTACAAGTGAATCTTTGATGCTTCCATTTTGTGAACATTTAAGTCTTTAAGGTTAATATCTTTTACAGCTTCAAGGCAGTAATCCTGATAAACGTCTGAATTCTGATGTCAGTGAGATGATTTGTTCTGTATCCTAGTTCCATCACTCAGATGGCTAGCTGAGACTTCATAATTAAAAATGGGAGAAGGCCTTTCCATTGTTTTTCTTGCATTAAGATGTTGGCATCCAGTTTTATTAACATCAAGGGTTTTCTGTATGCCAGCGAGTATCAGGCTTCATTTTACAAAGGCTCCGTTTCAGAGAGTTGCATTCAATGTTTACCCAACATTGTGTTGAGGCATGGCAAAATGGTTTTAATACAGTACAATTTTTGTTCGGCACTGGCCAGTTAATCTTCCAAAATCTGAAAATGAAAGACGGCATAGATCAATTAACAATTCACTCAATCTAAATCAAGTCACCAAAGCAGATATTGATTTTTTTAAAAAAATCATCACTCTATGTCTGTTTTATCACTGATAAAAACAATGGACTGTCCATAGTCTGAGGATTTAGTCCATAATGGGAACACTTTTATGTGTTAAGTCCTCTCCTCTGTGTGACCACAGAAGGTGCAAACATTCCAACCAAATCCATTCAAGCTTTATCCATGATGCCCTCCATCTTAAAAAAAAGTATTCCAGAAAGAATAAACTATGCAGAGGAAACAACCCTCACAATATTCATTTTTTATTTTATATATATTTAAAAAGTTCTTATCAAAAGGCATTTAAGTAAGGGGGAAGTAGTAATTATAATGCAGCATCATTTCCCCCACCTTCTTTGATAACTTAAACTGGATGAAAAATAATTTGCTTTTATTTTTTATTGATTCTTCCTAGAAGACGATATCTAAGAAATCCCTAGGGTGAGATGTAGAAACCTCACATTTGCTAAGTGGTTGATGACAGGTGTATATAGGAGTCCTAAGAACATAAGAACATAAGAAGAGCCCTGCTGGATCAGGCCAAAGGCCCATCTAGTCCAGCTTCCTGTATCTCACAGCGGCCCCACCAAATGCCTCTGGGAGTGCACGAGACTAGGTATCTGTCTCCTGATAGCACTCTCCTGCATCTGGCCCTTGAAGTACCCCAGTTTTAAGCCTGGAGATTATACATCTCCATCATGGTTTGTCCTGGGTTGTCCTCCAGGAATCTGTCTAATCCCCTTATGAAGGCTCCAGGCCAGATGCCATCACCACATCCTGTGACAGGGAGTTCCACAGACTTAACAATGCGCTGGGTGAAAAAATATTTTCTTTTGTCTGTTCTTATTCTCCCAGCCCTCAATTTGAGTGGATGTCCCCTAGTTCTGGGATTTTGTGAGAGGGACAAGAGCTTCCCTCTTTCCACATGACTCATGCCCTGCATTATTTTGTACGTCTCAATCATATCCCCCCTCAGGCAACTTTTTTCTAGACTAAAGAGCCCCAAATGTTTTAGCCTTTCCTCATAAGGGAGGTGCCCCAGCCCAGTAATCATTTTAGTTGCTCTCTTGTGCACCTTTTCCAGTTCCACTATGTCTTTTTTCAGATGCGGAGACCAGAATTGTACACAATACTCCAGGTGGGGCCTTACTATCATTTTGTATAATGGCATTATAATGTTGGCTGTTTTATTTTCAATCCCCTTTTTGATAATCCCTAGCATGGAATTGGCCTTCTTCACCGCTGCCACACATTGGGGAGACACCTTCATGGAGCTGTTCACCAACACACCAAGATCTCTTTCCTGATCCATCACAGATAGCTCAGAGCCCATGAGTTGATAGATAAAGTTTTGCCCCAATATGCATTACTTTACAGTTGGCTATATTGAAACGCATTTGCCATTTGGCAGCCCATTCCCCCAGTTTGGAGAGATCCTTCTGGAGCTCTTCATAATCTTCTCTGGTTTTTACTGCACAGAAAAGTTTCGTGTCATCCGCAAACTTCGCCACCTCACTGCTTATCCCTGTCTCCAGGTCATTTATGAATAGATTAAAAAGCACCAGTCCCAGGACAGATCCATGGGGCACACCGCTTTTCACTTCTCTCCATTGTGAAAATTTCCCATTGACACCTACTCTCTGTTTCCTGGATCTCAACCAGTTCTCAATCCATAAGAGGACCTGCCCTCTTATCCCCTGGCAGTGCAATTTTTTCAGCAGCCTTTGGTGGGGACTGTGTCAAAAGCCTTCTGAAAATCCAGATAGACGATATCCACCGGTTCACCCAAATCCACATGCCTGTTGACCTTTTCAAAGAATTCTAAAAGGTTTGTCAGGGAAGACTTGCCCTTACAGAAGCCATGCTGATTTTCTCTCAGCAAGGTTTGTTCTTCAGTCAAATCTTTGTCTGTATAACCAGCTCCCCTAAAGCCCGCTGCATGCCTAGCTAGCCAAAACTCACCCTAAGGGGGGTTTCAGATCAGTTAACCTCAGTACCTAAAGGGGCTGAAGAAGTTGTACAGGAAGCAAACTTGACCTTCGGCCACCTTACCATGATATGGAAATCCAATAGCATCACCAAAAATTAAAACATCGGAAGAAATTCTAAAATGCCCTGGGACCTGAACACAGAAACAGAAATGGTTTTGATTGAGGAAAACTTTGGGGCATAGATTTCAGGCAAACTTTCCCTGAATGATGGCCTACCTATTGTGTGCCTTTTACATGAATCCACAGGATCACGTAGACAATGTGTTTCTAACTAGTACTTATAACATATTTATGTTCTTGTAAGTTCTAAACACATGCAAAGAATTTTTTTTGAGTGGGGGGGGGTTCTTCACCAAGCAGAATAATGTATTAGTTTCTGCAGCACAAAAGACAGAGAAGTTTTGTTGACAAGCTTAACTCACTTGTGTTCATACTTCGAGCCATCCACCCATATCCAGTCCCCCTTAAAAATCAGGCCAATCCAGAAGTCCTCGTGTGAGGTGTGGATTTCTTTTTCTAGGAAGACCTGCAAAAAGCACAATCAGAATTTCTCTCCTCCTTCCCTTTTCAAACCATGCACTGTGCTTAGAGCGTCAACATTTCCTTCCATGTGTTCAGTGAGAGTAAAATGCAACTGAATGGGGAGAATCATCATGACCCAGAGTGGCTACCTATTGCTTCCAGCTTCAAAGAAAATGTACTGTTCTTGCCAGTTGCTGGACAACAGGAGCAAAAAGGTGCTACCATGCTTGTATCCTCCAGAGGAGCTCCTGAGAGGCATCTGGTTGTCTACTGTGGGGAAAAGGGTAGATCGGCTGGACCAGGGAGGCATTTGTTTTGATCTAACAAGGCTTTTCTTATTTTCTGTTGACAAGCTTGCTTCAATCTGTCTGTGCTTAAACATGTCAAAAGAAGTCTGGATTATAAATGTTGTATATCAGTGTTGGCGAACCTATGGCATGGGTGCCAAAGGTGGCACTCGGAGCCCTTTCTGTCGGCACCTGACATCGCCCCTTCACAGCCACCTCCATTCAGGTTAAATTGCTATACTGGCACTTTGCAAAATAATAATAATAATAATAATTACTCGGTTTTGAATCACACTTTGGGCACTCAGTCTCTAAAAGGTTCACCAATCACCATCACGGTTGTATATTGTGCTTCTGTAGTTATTACATAAGATGCCTAGGTAGTGGGGCAGCTATTTTTTGTAAACAAACAAACAAACAAACAAACAAACAAACAAACAAAATCCAAGGAAATTGCCTGATATTGCTCCATAGTATCATGCCTGTGTGGTCTGCCTCCTTTTCAGTCTTAACTTAGGGGCTGTGTGGGTGTTTTGCTCTGCTCCTTCTGCAGACTTCTGCTGGCTTGGGAAGTCTTTCTTAGCAGCAGAGTGGAGCAGCACCATTATGCTAACCCATTCTTCTACTTTTGGTTGTAAGTAATAAGGAAAAGGGGGAAATAAATCACGCTTTGGCCTTCACTCCCCCCCCCAAAGAAGAGAATAAACCAAGGTGTTTGGGATTGACAAAAATGAGGAAATTCAAATAAAATGTTTTTGTTTTTATCCTGAGATATTGAGATAAGAATAAGGTCATCTAGATGTTGGGGTGGCTCCCACAGGAGAACTTAAACGTGAAACAAATGCCCCATCTGGAAAAAGTTTTGCCTTGAATATGCTGTGGTGAATTTGTTCTTCCCCCTCTAAGGGTTCTATCACACATCCTTTAAAATGCTGATTAAATTTCAAGATAAAGTGTTTCCAAAAAACTTGTCCCCACAGACACCAGACATTAAAAAAACAACACCTGGTTATGTCCCCTTTACAGCCCTTTTACATGACCCCTAAGATCCGCTGGTAGCTTAAATTCGGATCCCCCAGCCAGATATCATGTGGGTTTTGTTCTTCTTCCTGTGTTCCCACCCTTCCACACTCTGTTGCTTCTGTCTGCGATGAGGGGAGGGAGAAAAAAAGGGAGAAAAAATGCAGGCTCACCTCTGCTCACTAGCAGCCCCGTAGGGATTCCTGTCTGCTAAAGGGGCGGCAGGGACAACAGAAACAAACAGAAGGTGAGGAAAGCCCGGCATCCACAGCTTTACAATCTGCATTGGAAATTATTTTACCTCCGGAGACCAGGTACTTATAAAGTGCACTGGTGCGTGCTTAAGTGGGCAAGGTCATACTTTTTTTTTAAAGTCCGCTGCTGGTGGGAAAACAATTGTATGCTCCGGATCTGCAAGTGTTTTGCAGCGGATTTTAGGGGTCTTGTAAAAGGGCTCTTAGTGAGTTTTCCAAGACCTACCGGAGAAGTTGGGAATTTTTTGCTCTGGTAAAAAATGCGAGCCAGAACTCCGTGGGAGCTCGCAGTATGACTAGGTTTAATCCTGATTAGATATGGGCACAGATAGAAAAATAGTGATATGTTTTGATCTGTGATTAGAGATGGGCACGACCAGAAAAATTACATTTCAAGTTGTCGTTTGTCGGGACAGGCCCGTTTCGAGTCATTTCCGTTCATTGTGAAATTTTTCAAAAATTTGTCATTCCCGTTTGTCGTCTGTCGTTTGTACAGTGGTTTAGGGGGAGGGGTGGGCTCTGGGAGGCACCTCTCTGGGTGCCTCTGAGTTGACCCAGAAGGGAAGGGAAGCGTAACGCGTAGCCGCTGCGTACCAGTTATGTTGGGTTGTTAGTGTGACAGGAAACCTCGTCGGCACTTCTCTGTCTCACTAAGAACATTATGTTAGCCAACAGCCATAGCCACTAGCCAGGGTTGGGGATTAGTGTGTCAGAGGAACCTCGTCGGCGCTTCTCTGACTCACTAAGAAGGAAAGCATACTGGCGTACTGGCGTACAGGTTACGCTTAGGGAGGGAGTGGGTCTGGAGTTGGAGGCACCTTTCAATGCACCACTCTGACCCACTAAGAAGGGAAGTGTACTTGCGTACGAATCTGGGTGAGGGTTGGGGTTAGGGTAAGGGCTAGGCTTAGGGTAACGGTTAAGGTTAGGGTGGGTTAGTGGGCTGCACCTCTGGGTGCCTCTGACCCACTAAGAAGACAGTGTACTGGCGTATGGGTTAGGGTTAGGGTTAGGGTTAGGGTTAGGGTTGGTGGGCTTTTTATGCCCTCTCTGGCACATCCAGAAGTCTCAGCAAAACCTGGCCATGCGATTGGTGGAATGGCTCCAAAAATTTGCATGGTCCCATCCCATGGCCAGTCCATCATTGCACGTGCACAGGTGTAAAAAAATAAAAATAAAAATAAAATAAAATAAATATTATTACAGTTTTCCCAAAAGAAGAATTCAAGGAAAGTTTGGAACTGACATTTCATGTTTGTCATTTCACGTCAGAAGTTTCACCTGACACATTTTTCCTTATTGCTCTGCCACTCATACATTATTTTGGTTTTTGGTTCAGAATGAGGAAAGACACACTGTGAAGGCCCTTCACATCAAAGGACCAGGGATGAACCTCTTGCCTGGATTCAACCACAAGTCACCAGTCTTATGATGGAGGAGGCGGCGGGGGGGGGGGAGGGGGTAAAATTCTTCTATTTTATATACTTTTTTGTTTGTTATACTGTTGTATTCTTATTTGGTTTTTGATTGTGTTGTTAACCGTCCGGAGTTGCTTTGGAAGACAGGCGTTAAATAAATAAATAAATAAATAAATAAATAAATAAATAAATAAATAAATAAATGGCCTCAAACTACTTTCTCTCTGCAGTAGAGTTCAGTTCCTTTGAACATGGCTACCATGTTGTGCAAGATGGAAGTACAGTACTGTACATTAAAAGTGTCACAAACCTCTATAGGACCACAAAAAAGCCCTGCTTTTACACAAACATCATTCTGTGAAGAATTAAGCCTGCTTCTTATATTTACTCATGTTCTGCTCACCTCCTCGTCTTTACTATTAATACAAACCAACGTGGAGCGCTCATCCTCACAAAACTTTCTCGCTGCTTCCCATGTCCTTAGCAGTTCATCAAATAAATACAAGGTCTCATTGTGTAGCACCCAGCCTAGATGGAGCTTTCTAGAAATTTCATCTTTGACCCAAGTCAGCAGAGTACAAGAGAAAGAAAGAATAAGAGAGGTGATTTAGCTGAAATCGGTGTGAAGGATCGGGCAGATAAAACAACACCATGACATCAAAGTGAACAGTCATGTATGATCATCCTACATCATACGTAAAGATGGCCATGAACCTTGGTTCGGAGGTTGAAGCTGCATCACTGGTACCACACCACAGGAGCCACACATTCCCATCCCCACTTCCCTGGCAGGATACTCCACTGACCAGCCAGTGTGCCCTGCCCCTTCCCTTCCCTTCCCATGTTTGCGCCTGCTTCATTTCCCCACCTCCTGCGCAAGCCACCCATTCAGAGGAGAAGGCAGGACAGGGATTCCTGCAGTGCTGTCTTTGCATGGACAGCTGCTGTAGGAAGCCAGGGACAGGAACAGGCATTCCTGGTGGGACAGGACGAATGGGCGGAGGGCGGAAACAGCTGTGCACACCAGCTGATGAGTGGAGAATCCAGCAGGGCGGCGGGGGAGGAGAAGAAATGGCACGGCACCGGTGGTGCTGCACTGACGAAGCAGCACGAACTTCCGAACTGAGATATGTGCCCATCTCTAGTCATGCTATAATGATATGTCATATGATTCAAAGTGTGAATCATATTGTAGAGCCAGTGTGGTCTGTTAGGTATTATGTTGGACTGGAGTTCAGGATATGAGGGTTCAGATCCACACTGGGCCATGGAAGCTGAGTGGGGAGTGACAATGGTAAACTATTCTTTCAACATCCTGTGTGTGCTTTGAAAACTCTATCAAGGTTGCCATCCTCAGAAGCTGCTTAACAGTATGTGACATAAACCATACTGTTTACTGTTTTTTTTTAACACTTTGTCATCATTTATGGAATTAATAATGTATTCAACTTCCTGCTATGTTTGCTACAATAATGTTTTAATTAAGAATACAACTCATATCCTTACATGTACCTAAGTACAGCTGTGCTCAAGCAGACAGCAAAGAAGGGGAGGATGTAAATTGTATCATTGTCACAGAGGCCACAGAGTCTGGAAAAACGTCAGGAAGAAAAACCTCCAGAACATGTCCAAACAGCCCCAACGATTGTATCAAAATCGTTTATCAATAGAATAACTAATATTAATCATGTAAAATCCAATCAATTCTAACTTATGGCAACCTTTTACAGGGTGTTTCAGGTATAGAATACAGTATGACCCCCTTATCCACTGGATCATTATCCGCAGATTCACTTATCTGCAGATTGAGGGGGGAAATATTAAAAAAGCAGTTCTGTAGCTGCAAACCAGGTTCTTTGTTTTGCATATTGTTTACTGCAAACAAAGCCAGCAGCGAGGAGGGCTCGGCATTGGTAAGCTTTCTTTTGTTTTCTGCCCTGCTTGCCGGCACCGCCAGCCCTGCAGCCTGACTGCGAAGCCTGGCTGTGAAGAAGGCAACCGGTTGGCAGCAGCAATGGCAAGGAGGGAAGATACCAAAAGAAAGTCTACTGTGGCCAAGCCCTCCTCAGTGCTGCGCCCCCCCCCCCAGGCTGGTCGCCAAGCCCAGTGGCGAAGAGGATGGCTGGCCAGTGATGGTGGTGGTGAGGAGGGCTTGGCATTGTTAAGTTTTCCTTTTGTTTTCTTCCTTCCTCGCTGCCACAGCTGCCAAGCTCGGTGATGAGGAGGGCAGCTGACTGGCGGTGGGCCGGCGTTGAGAAGGAAGAAGAAAAAGAAAAACTTTATTTTCTCCTCATTGCTGACGGCTCACTACCAAACGTTTAGGAGTTGTCGGGGGTGAAAGCTTTCACCCCGGAACCCCACCCCCTGTCACCACCACTATCCTCAGATAAGAACATTTGCTCTTATCTGTGGATTTCACTATCTGCTTTGTGTGTGTGTATGTGTGTGTGTGTGTGTCTGTGTCCCGGAACCAATCCCCTGTGGATGCGGCGATTGCAGTAAACTCAGAAATGATTTATCCTTCCCTTCTTATTTGGGTACATTCTGAGACTGTGCAGCTTTCCCCAAGTCACCCAGGCTGGCTGTTCTCCCAAGAGGATCAGTGGGGAATCAGACTCCCAAGTGCAGGCTCCTAAGTCAGATATGTAACCACTGAACTATCCAGCTAGCTAGAATTAAAAAGATTGAGCTAATTTTTTCCAGAACTGCCAAGCCATAGGCCTATGAGCATCTGGGAAAGGAATAAATAAAATAATATATTCAGAGGCACACCACCTCTAATATTGTATTCTGCTATACTGATTAAATCCACACATGAATCAAATTGATGGTACTAAAGCCACAGATGGTTTAGGCCAGCTTAATTGAAGGATCAGCTGAACTCACATGTGCCTGCCTAAATTTAGACGCCACAAAACAAGAGCCTTCTCAGCGGCAGACTGTATGCTTGGAATGTCCTCCCCAGAGTGGTTTACTTGATATCCTTATTTATTCTTATAATTTGAAGGCAAGGTTAATCCTCTTCAATTAGGCAGTCAGGTTTTTATGTTTATTTATCCTTTATCATTTATGCTTTACTGCTGGCTCTTAACATTCTAATATCATGGCTCCCTTTGGGCCCATTTAAATGTTTTTAATGTTTCTTTAATAGATTATATGCAGCCTGCCCTGATATACTGTATTGCCATTTCAGCAATATGAAATATTTTAAATGAATTAACTTGTAGCTAGTTTTTTCAAACACCAAGGCAGCAAAAAAAGGTAACCAATGTAACTGGGATGACATATGGATGATCTCCATCAAAATTAGACCAACCCTTCCTAATTTTTAACTAGAGCACTAGTGTCCAAACTTTAGTCCTCCAGATGTTTTGGTCTACAACTCAACAGTCCTTTGTCATTGGCAATACAGGCTTGGAATTCTGGGAGTTGTGGTCCAAAACATCTGGAGGACCAAAGTTTGGACACCCCTGAACCAGAGGTTTAAGAACTGCTTTGCAGTGGTAGGACTTTTGTTCCCATGTACACTGCCCTGGGTCCACTACACCAATGCTTGAAGGTAAAGCAAAATCTTAACAAAGTGCCCCAAAGACTGTAATACCAAAGCCTGTGGGTCTCCATACAAAGGCACTCTATCAATAAGGAGATACAGCCAAATACTGTAGACCCTTCCTTGTATGTACTCCATGTGCTCCAAAACAGGAACCTGGAGGAAAGTTTCACATGTTGATCTCAGGGTATTGTTAAGTTTATAACAGAGAAGGTTTTCTGCCAAATAGTGGTGACTTGAGTTACAGAAGGCTAATAAATTAAAACCAGCACTTTGAATTGAGGCCACAAATGTACTGCCAGCCAGGCTCAATTAGGCAGTGTAAGATCAGACTGCTGGAAATGTAGAAGAGATTCAGTTTTAAAACAATTTAGAATTCAGATTATATTAA
The DNA here is from genome assembly GCA_023846285.1 of Phrynocephalus versicolor. Taxonomy (NCBI): domain Eukaryota; kingdom Metazoa; phylum Chordata; class Lepidosauria; order Squamata; family Agamidae; genus Phrynocephalus; species Phrynocephalus versicolor. Next base: position 104,361 of record JAHTLZ010000317.1, on the reverse strand, counting down.
GTATGTATGGTTGGCGTGTGTGTGTTGTGTCGTTAACAGTCGTTACCGACTCTTTGTGACTCCATATCCATGGAGTTTTCTGGGCAGGAATACTGGAGTGGTTTGGCAGTTCCTGCTCCAGGCGCCTACAGCACCTGGTATTCCTTGGAGGTCTCCCATCCAAGTACTTACCAGGGCCGACCCTGCTTAGCTTCCAAAATCGGATGAGATCGGATGTTATGGAGAGACAAAGCATTTAGAATAAGTGTCACAAATGAGGAAGTAAGGACTCCCACTAGAGGCCAGGACTGCCTCATCTCTGTTGTCCTTCTGGAAACAGGCAAAGACCTTTCTCTTCAGGCAAGCTTTCCCTGAAAGAGGGACTACCATGTGTATTTTATATGAATCTATGGGTTCACATAGACTTTGTGTTTATGACTACTTAGAACCGTGTTGCTTTAATGTAATGTTTGTCTATTAATGCTGTAAGATGTCCCTCAATTCCTTTTTCTCAAATACTTGAACATGTCTTCTTAATTGTACTAGACTGTATATTATCCCTCATTACTGTAAGCCACCTTGGGTCTTTTTCCAAGGAGAAAGGCAGGGTAAAAATTCTATAAAATAAATAAATAAAATAAATTAAGTGTATAGTCTGGAAAACAGGCGCTTAAATCCAGGGCATGGGTACCAAGAGTGAGACATTTCCGAATGTTGTGGTGTCTGAGTGCTAGAAAGAATGAATCAGGTGTCATAAATATGTCAGTAATAAGCGAAGTCTAGTTAGGAGGCAACAATATTAAGACTCTAGCAACAAGAAGAAAAAGGTCCTATATACAGAACATATGCCTATAAAACTCATCAAACATGACCTTGGCCAATTTTGCAATAAATAGGTTCCTGCAGAAGAAGAAAATGCCATGTATCAACTGCAGTAGTTTCAGTTCTTTCTCTGTCAAGGTTTGGAACCTTGTCTGCTTAAGAGTATTTGCAAGATTATAAGGATGTATGCAGAAAACTGCCTTAAAAATACAGTACCCCAAAGTGAAAGTACTTTCAAACTGGTGGCATGAAGAAGTTTTTTTTTTTACTATAAGTAGTCCAGCAATGAACCAACAGCAGAACGAGGTCACTGATAACATTTTTTGTGAACTGCCTGTTTGTTTTGCCTTTCTGTTTGTAAGCAATGCTGTGAATACAGTAATCATTTAACAGCTGAGAATATTGTAACAGCATACACATTTTATATAACAACGCCATCCATTAATGCGGGTATAGACTACATCAAAGTAGCTGTCCTTGACTTCAGCTGGTACAGCTCATAACCCTAACTGTTTGCTTGCCAAGTGAGCTAAGAGAGGAAATTTGTTTGGGTTTTAGTGAGAATTCAGCCTTGTGCTAATTCTGTTGGCTTTCTTCCTCAGAAAGCCAACAGATCACATAACGGGAAGGCTTTTTAAAATTCTGTCCTAATGGTAAGCTTTACTTAACCAATAGTTATGAGGAGCCTTGACTGTTAATAGAATAAGAACACATAATAACATAACAGCCTTGCTGGAACTGGCCACAGCCATTCCAGTCCAGCATTCTGTCTCACACAGTGGCTCACAATTTGCTTCAGGGTATTCCTGAGCAGATGTCTTCACTTGCTTACGATTCCTTGAAAATGGCATTGAGAATGCACTGAGTCTCTCTAGAGTTATGGTTAAACACCATAAACCATGTTTCCCAAACTATCTCCAGAGGCAGCCACAAGTGTTAGGGCACTGCTGTTATCTAGTCCAGAGCTTGCCAGGGCATAGACTAGTGAGGCATATAGCCGGGCCGTTCTGTGGCACTGAGATACTCTAGGCCTCCCATGACAGTAAAAGACCCCTGGAAGACTTAATCCAAGAACTCCTAATTGATGCTGAATAATCATAGGATGCAGAAGATATTGTAGAAATTTATAAGTACAGTACTTTTAAAGTAAACTGAAGTTTAATTGCTTGCACTTTGATTTGACAGGTCACATATATACCCTTGTTGTGCATGCTTCAAGTTTGGAATTTAAAAAATATTGTTCCAGATAAACCTGAATTTATGAAGGATAGAATTTCAGGCAAAAATCAAATAAAAACAAAACAAAAGAAAAGATACAAATATGTGGTACCTTAAAGACTAACTTTCATATTTTAATGTAATGTTTCGTGCACATGTCCACTTCTTCAGACATATAGCAGCAGAATGAGCTGTGAAATATAATAAGAGATGGGATATACATTTCATACCAGATATTCATTGGCTGTAGTCCAGATATTCGTTGGGTGGGTGGATAGGGGAGGGGAAGGAGGAGTGGGGGGAAGAAGAGGAGGAAGAGTTAATTAGTAGAAATGGTAAGAAGATTAAATGGTGAGAAGATTGGGTCAGAACTGAATAGTTTTATGGCTAAGGCCCCCCAACTCTATATACTACAGTCAATAAATATCTGGACTACAGCCAATGAATATCTGGTATGAAATGTATATCCCATCTCATAGTATATTTCACACCTCATTCTGCTGCTATATATCTGAAGAAGTGGTTATGTCCACAAAACGTTACATTAAAATATGAAAGTTAGTCTTTAAGGTGCCACATGTTTTGTTTTGTTTTGTTTTTCTTTGATTTTTGCCTGAAATTCTTGAAAAGACTAACACGGCTACCCTCTCTGAAGGATAGAAGGAAAAGATGAAATTAGGGATCTATCCGACCTCTCACCCTTGCAGAACAAAGGGGAGGGTTGGGGGGAGATATTCTTTTCACTTTACAGAGGGATGTCCCTACCTGAGACGAACCCATTCCCAAGAAAACTTATGCAGAATTCTTGTGAGATTTTCAAGAAGTCTTGTGTTTATTTTTTGGAAAAGAAAGACCAAGCTGTATAGGATTATTACAACTCCTATGCGAATGACATGTTTACTAATCAGGTTTCAACTAAAAGGGGCATTAGGAAAGAACAAAATCTGACAGTTTCTTGCATAGAACATTGAGCGGACAGCAAAAACCAACCAAAGCCAGAAGGAGACCGGGATCTGCTTTTCAGGGGGAGGCTGGGGAATTTCCCAGCGGCAGAGGGAAGTGTGGATGGTGAATCTATGCATGGAACAAGAATATCCCCCCCCACACACACAATATATATATCACATCATCATCAAATAAAACAATACAGGCAGGCAATATAATAGCAACTATTGGTGGTGTTGAAAAGAGAAGGTCACTCCTACCTCCCCTTTTCCCTGCTACCCGAGATTACCAACTCCTACTCTGCCAAACCATTGCTGTTCTAGCTCAATGTCATATCTCAGAATTATGTGTTTTTACTTAATCCTAGTCATTTATTACATTTCAATTTAAAGGAAAAGGAAGAAAAGGAAGGAGAAAATTGAGAGTGAGAGAGGAGGGGGTGGGGCTATACACTCTGTTTTTTTCGGGGGGGGGATGGGATGGATGGGATTTGCAGCATCCCCTCACTGTGCATAAAGAATATCCTACTTTGGTTATAAGAGAACTGGAGCCATGCTTTAAAAAACCTTCCTAGGAAATATGACCAATGAGAAACACAACCAGAGAGAACAAAACATGTGAAACATATGTGTTAAGAAACCAGGTGGCGACCTCGAATCCTTCCTGCCCTCATCCAGAATGGCTGAAAAGAAAGATGAACCTACGGCCAGGGGTGTGCAGCCACTGTGGCACAGGCAGCCCTTTCCACAATCCCCAGCGGGGGCTGGGGACCCTACGGATCCTAGGATGGTTGTGCTCACGTGTTTCCACCAGAGAGAGAGAAAAATGGACAAAAATTGAGATTTGTCTAAGCTTCCAACCTTCCTTCTGGTTTGAGTTTCTGGTATTGTGAAATGGCTTAATAAACAAGTCACTTCAGAATAGTTGTAAATTGAACACTTCCCCTGCTTTCCTGCAGAGGGACCAGAGAAGTGAGATTATTTTTATTTACTCTGCTAATGTGTTTTAAAATTGTTTTAATTGCTATTGTTGTAATATTTTATTTTGATAGTGCTCCGTCGCCACCCTGTAAGCCGCCCAGAGTTCCCTTGGGAAGATGGGCAGGATATAAATGCAATAAATAAATAAATAAATAAATAAATAAATAAATAAATAAATAAATAGACCATCATAGTTGTACTGAACCACTGAGATTAATTTTAAAAAGCAATGTTTTCTGTTTGTGTGAAGTGCAAATCAAATCCTTGTCTGCAGACAGTTTCCTGATTGCACTACACATAAGACAAAGAAAAAAATAGTCTTGGTGATTCATTGTGTTGAGTCACTGGAGCAGGTCTCCAGGAAATGTACAGCAGATCTAAACTGCCAATGAAGATCTGACACACAGAGAGTCCGGTTGCGTTCGTTTAATGGATCAATCAAAAGAACTACAGACCCATTACCTTCAAGAGGCAAGGCAGTGGTCTACTGAGCAAGGGGGTGGGGTCAGGGTTTATATAAGGTTTGTACAGAAGAGGGAAACACAATAGCTTATGCAAGAGGCCAATATGTAAACAGCACATATAAAAAAGTTATCACAGCTGGCTTGGGGCCTCAAGAGTTTGACTTCCTACACTGTTCACAGATGGATATTAGAAGAGAATGATGAGCTTAATTGTGGGCGCATCCTTTGTCCAGCTCCTGCATTGTAATCTCAGTCTGGGTGTCAACCTAGGAAGGGAAGGGAAATTAAGGGGATAAAGAGAAGGGAGGTTTGCTTCCTATTGCATAGGGGATGTACTCAGAGGTTGCCCAGGGGTGGGAACAAAGGATTGACCTAAGTGGAGTTTTCTTCTTAACCAAAAACCTGTTTTCCCCTTGAATGTTGTATTGTCCTGTCCTGCAGGGCTGGGACCAGCTGGGTTAATTGGGGATGGGGGATGCTTTGCTCTTAAACCTCTGTCTAGGAAAAAAACCCTGAGCTTGGCTATTGAATATATAATTTGTTATTTATTTTTATTAGTCATTGCATACACAGACATATCCTGTGGTGCACATGGCCATGTTCTTCATGCTCCCCAGAGTGTCTTCTTCCTGTGACCCAACAATTGCACCAGTAATGATCGAGAACAAGCAAAAATAATAATTTTGCTTCCCCTGACTCTCTGTGGGGGAGCAGGGGACTGTTCAATTGATAGTGGAAGGAGCCAGAGGATTGCTCAGGTCAACATGTCATTAGATAAGAGGATTGTGCCAACTGGCATCTCAATCCTCTTGCAAACCTTAAACAAACCTATTTAGACTGCACCAGACCACACAAAAAGAGCCAATGTAGATGTGCCCTTCATGTCATTTTTAATAAGATAACTTTTTATTTTAAACTGATTTACTTCAGATGGCGATGTTATATTTTTTCTCTATCTTTTGGGAATTTTCCTGCTACTTCAAAGAAGAAACACAATGACACTAAAGTTGAGATTTTGATAAAACTTATCATAAGAGAGAAAAGCATTTAAAACCACCCAATAACAAATAGTCAAGAGCAACAAAAGGCAATGGATTTTCAGAACAAGCCAAAGTCTTATATATTGCAAGGTATTCTTCACAAATCTACTTCCCATAAGGTACTGTTGGACTGCTAAAAGCTTTCCCCAAGAAAACAAGGACCAGGATCCAATATGTTCCACAGAAATCTGGTGTTGTCCAAGGAGAGTAGAGTAATTGAGCCACAGTTCTCATTGTCACTCTACTTTGTCCACTGAGGAAAAGGTACAGATGGGGTTTAAAAATCAAAATGACTAGAAGGCAGCGGGCTTGAGAGAAGGAACTGAGAAAGAAGGTGTATCTGATTGGCTATCATGTTTCCTAGTTCATTGAGGATCTATTTCTAGCATCGCTATGCTTGAGGCAATTGAATCTTCATGTTTTGGTGTGATTCAACAAGAAGCAGACACTTCCCACCTCCTGTTGGGTTTCCTTTGCTTTACCACCATTTTAAAAGCATTTTATATCAATGGTTCCTAAATGCTTGCAACTCATAGCTCCCTTGACTTACTAGCCACTGGCTGTAGATTCCCCAAATATGATTTATTATGATTTATTTATTGGATTTCTAAACCATCTATCTGCTATGGCCACTTTGGGTGGTTTACAAATTAACAAGAACAAAATACAAAATAGTATACAATATATATGTAAACAATGTGTAATATACACAATAATAAACACAGTAAGCATAACTAAGACCAATCATATCAATAAAGGGTAAAAAAGCAAGAAAACAAGAAAACTAAAGACGGAACAAGAGAGGGTGAATGAGAAGTGAGTTGTAAGAATAAATTAATAGCCAGGGAAAGCTGTTCTATCTAGCCACGTCTTAAGGTGTTTCTTAAAAGTGGACAGCATAGGGGCCAAACAAATCTCAGGCGGGAGTTGATTCCACAGTCGAGGGGCCATCACTGAGAAAGATGGGTTCCTCGTTAGCAATTTATGAGCCTCCTTCAGTGATGGTACTCTCAGATGCCCCGCCTGGGACGATCGGGTAGTACTCTTTGATAGGAGCTGCTCTGAAAGATAACAAGGTCCCAAACCATTTTTAGGGCTTTGTATGTCATCATTAAAGCCTTGACATCAGTGTGGTAATGCATCGGCAGCCAATGCAGCACAGCCAGCATGGGGGCAAGATGTTGGTATTTACTTAACCCTGTAACTAATCTAGCTGCAGAATTGAGCACCAGCTGGAGCCTCCGTATGAACTTCAAGGGCAGCCCCTCCCTTTGGGGGAGGACAACTGGGCTGAGTAATACTCCCAAGGATTCTGGGCCATCCCTGGCTGGGTTTGGCAGCACCCAGGGTGGTGCAGCAAGTGCTTCAGAAACCTGAACTTGGCCTGAGTTTTTTTCTTTAAACTGAATCATGGATGATGCAGTATTGAAGACCTTAAGTACCAACACTGAGCGTGAACTGTGAAAGTCATTATGTTACTAATTATATTTGCTTTGTGGCTAGGTATGTACAGTAGGATCCCAGTATCCTCTGGGGATTGGTTCTAATCCTTCCCGTGGGTAATGAAAACCGTGGATAAGAGAGAATGCCAAAACGTCTCCAAAATTGCTGTTTTGTGATAGTAACTTGCTTTACAGCTGCTGTTTTGCAACAGTAGATTGCTTTACAGCTGCTGTTTGTGATGGTAGCTTGCTCTACAGCTGCTGTTTTATGGCAGTAGCTTGCTTTATAGCTGCTCTTTGTGACAGTAGCTTGCTTTGCAGCTGCTGAATTATTTATTTATTTTTTCCTCTGCCAACCGTGGATAACTGAATCAGTGAATAATGAATCAGTGGATACAGGGGTCCTACTGTATCAGCTTTATCGTCTTTTTTCAAAATCTGTGTTTAGCCTGAGTATGTTCTTGAGATTTTCTGTAACTAGTCAATCTCTGAACATCTTCTAAAAGCTGTGAACTTTCTGCAGGATTCTTTCATTTGAAACAGTGCATTTAAATACCGACTTTTACCTTGAACTGCCAACTGGTGAAGCTGGCTGGAGGATTCTGGATGTAAGCACCAGAGTAATTTTCCCGAGCTATATCGAATTCCTAAATAGTTTTACACTTGAAATTTACTTCTCATTGCTTTGCTCCCTGGTTTTGGCTTCAGCTGATGGCTTAAACTATTTAAATGCTGAGACTCATGCAAATTAAATAAATCAAAATGAATGGATGTGACTTACCTTCTTTAATTGAGGGTTGCCTGGATTAGATTATGCCCTTTGCTTCTTTTACATGAGGCTTTGTCACTCATTGGAGATTCTTGTTCACAGACGCTGAAGTGGCTTGTCGCTGTGGGGCTATTTTGGTGCTGCTGGGTGAACTAAATCACATGCGACGACCACTGCTTATAAGGCCTTTCCTTGTAGGCAGTGTATGTGCTATAGCTACTCCCCTATCATTGTAGTGCTATTCTTTTCCCGGGAACCCCAAAGTCATTTAAGGTTCTAGAGTTGACAGAGGGGAGAGCCGAGTCCTCCTGGGCAGCGAACGTCAGAAAGTGGTGCTCAGCTTTTTGTATACTACCTCTTCCCCAGCTCATTTTTGGCCTGTGATGACCAGACTCATCCTTGGGAAGAAGCCATAAATCTGAGGCAGTGATGTTCAAGGCGTAGGAAGATGTGTTGTCCAGATTTCTCCTTCAGCATCCAAGTGGTTTTTTGGTGGTGCCACTACAGGAAACTGGCAGTAGTCCAAGACACAAAGAACAAAACCTACCATCCGGTTTTCTTCCCGGGGGCACAGGTGAGTCCCCGGCTGGAGTGGCAGTTGCCTCCAGGCATTTCAAGTGACCAAGTGGGTGAAGTATTCCTACGGAACCATCCTGACATCACTGAGTGGGGCCAAGGTGTTCTGAGGCATCCTCAGCAAGCGTTGCTGACGTTATAGGAATCTGAGTACACTTGGAAATTCAACATATTCTTTTTCCTTCTTCTCCCAGCTTTGTTCCCTGCTCAAGGCCATGGTGACGATAGCAAGCATGGTTTTAAAAAATATATATATTTTTATGTCACTCGTGAGGAAAATCCTCCAGAGCGAGCAGGCAAGTTTGCCTCTAAGGTGTACGGCTGCACAAGGGCACACAACTTCACCCTCCTCTGTGAGCAGCATTCCTCCTCTTCCACGCATCCACAGCCATATTTTTCAGCCCCATTGGTTCCAGGTGCAGCGGGGACTCCTGTGTGACAAGGGTCGGAGTCACAGGCAAAAAAGGCGGAGTCCCGCCCAGTAGGGCTGAAGAGCAGAAGGAATGTTGCAAGCAGGTACCATCCATGTCTGCATGCTCTTCCTCTGTAAAGGTGCTTCTGTACTGTCCCCACAGTCTGGGATGAACTGGATGAAGGCAAGTAAACTGAAAGCCCATCATGACCAGGCATGGGTGAGCAAGGGAAGCTTGGTTTCACTTGGTTTCTTACTTGCTCTATGCTATGTTCATTTTGTTACATTTTCCTGTACATTTGGCAATTTTTAAGCTTCCAGAGGAAAATTCGTAAATTCATCTTTATTCTCACATTTTCTGACACACAATCCCATAAAATATGTTCTCTTAATAAACACAAAAATTGTCTATTAAAATTGTCTCCAGGACATTACAAACTTAGTACAGGTGAGGTATATACGGTAATTCTCATGAACATAACTTTCCTTAATATTGTATGGTTTTGTTAAATTTTATATTCATTTTCCACACATTTTGAAAACTAAGATGCATTGTAAAATTTGGAAATGTGAACACATTGGAACATAACTACTCTGGTTAGTTGGTTTGCTATGTGCAATCAAGCGTGTTTATATTAACATTCTAAATGAATCCATTTATATGCCATTCTTATTAAATATGTAGATGCCTTGTCAAAAATTGAGGGGGGGAAACCATTCCATCCGTTCTCCTACCAGGAATATTTTTTTCTGCAATTAGTCTCCTTCCCCACCCACCCCCAGCCCCAAAATCTCAGGAAACTTTGTGGGGGTTTTTCTTATGTTTCATGACTCCTACCCCCAAAAGGACATCAGAGAAAGAGTACAGAATTAAGATAATTCCTATGTGAAATGGCATCATCTTCTGTGCAAGATTCCCTGAAAAGGACATTGAATTGTGCAGAACTTGGTCGTTTCCTGATCACAAAAGCAGATGACAAAGATACAGCCACAACAAAAGTGATGACCAAGAGGGGAGATCTCATTTTTGCAGGAAGTCAAGAAAAGTTACTGGTGCAGGTGGAAGCCTTGGGATGGGTCTTGGCATAGTAAGACTCAGAAAACATCCAAGAATAAGAAATGTTTCAAGTACACTCTGCACATCCCTATTTAGGACTGCCCTGGAACTTCTGGAGACCGGATGTTTGTCTGTTTTGTGTCAGTTACAATTCCACTGGGAATTTTGAGTTCCTAGCTTAGAGTTGCTCCTGGAGCTGCTGGTTTGGGCATGTTCATATCTGCTAATCTAATACCTCTGCCTGTGTGGCTTCAGGTGGGGCACCGGTTGTACCTGTTCCTGGCAAGGCTAGATACAGCTACAACCACACATGCCTCAGTGACATCTTGATTAAATTACTAGTGTACACACTCTACTTGGGACTTGCTTTCGTTGAATGCCTGGAAATCTGTGCTGATTCAGAAGGTTAATGTTCTAAATTCTGGCAAATTGTAAAAGCAAGATCAGATCACCTACTTTATCGCCTCAGCTGCAATGGCTAACAGTGCATTTGGTGCCTCAGCTGCAATGGCTAACAGTGCATTCAGGGTGCTGGTTCTTCTCTTTATAATGCTTAACAAAACAAGTTTACCCACAGTATTTGAGAACTAGCCTCCTCCATTCCTTACAACTGACTGTTGCAGCGCTTGTGCATGTGCCCTTGCCTTGGCCTGAGCAATATAAATCACAAAAAGAAATACAAACTAAGTGGAAACATGTGAAGAGAGGGAAGCTTATAATTGAATTATAATTGAATAAACAGCTTATATTTGAATAAACAGCTATCCTTTACCTCTTAAGGGAGCTTCTTTACTGCACTGTAGCATGCAGTCTTTGACTTACCAATTGCAGCTTCCAGTTGGATAGTTTTTAAGGTCCATACAGCCAACTCATCTGCTAGCTGCTGAGTTTTGGCAAATATTTCCGTATCTAAAAGTTTTGCAACATTTCAAGTCAATGGGGTTTCAAGATGCTTTATCCCTTCCTTTCTTGTCACTTCCCAACCCCCTGCTTCATATGAATGTGCTTCCTAAGTGCATTCTTCAATTCTCACTATGGAATATTTCTGTAGTGATGGTGATGCATGTCTTTTACCCCAACATAGCATGGCAAGCTCATCATACATAGTATCCAGAAAAGACTGCAACACTGTACAGTGGTCCCCCGCCCTTTCACGGTTCATATACTGCGGTCCCGCTATATTGCATGACCGCAGGACCCCAAAAAGGCTTGAGGGAGGGGGGGGAGGTTTTAAATCCAGGGCTTTTAAAACCTTTCCCTCAATTCCCCAAGCCACAGCCTCCAACTGATTGGTTTTGGGGTGGGGAAACAAAAGGTTTTTCTCCTCCACCCCAGCGCCAATCAGCTGGAGCCTGGGGCTTGCCTCCATAGAGGCATCCCACGCTGCTCCCCCACACCTGGGGGTGGTCGGGAGAAGCGGCGTGCAATGTTTAAAATGACTTTAAGCAACGGAGCCAAGCTAGCTTCGTTGCTTAAAGACATTTTAAACATTACACACTCCCTCAGGCCCGGCCGACCTGATGCATATCGTGGATTTTCAATGGGGGGTTATTGTATAATGTATTTACAGCATACATTGTGTGGAAGTGACGGGGATGACCTTGCCTAACAAAATGCCACACGCTGCCATGCCTCACAAAATATGCTTGCTTTATTCTAGAATTGCCCAAGCAATAGAATAATAGAATAGTGAAGTTAGAAGGGGCCTACAAGGCCATCATGTCGAACCATGCAGGAATACCAATCAAAGGAGATCTGCCAGGTGGCTCTCAATTTACATTTTTACTTTTTTTTTTTTTTTGGTTTCAGGCAAGAGATTCTGTGGCAAAAAAGTCTCTGTGTGGGTGGGAGAGAGCATAGAGAACATCAGAGATTCCTCACCATTCTTGTCTTTGAGTGACGGCTCCTTGGAGACTGTAAATGTCTTAATACGTGCAATGGCTTCCTTTAGTGTGGCTCCTTTCTTTACTTCACGGTGATCTAAACATATCCAAGAAGAAGAAAATATATGGTTGTTTGTGGGAAGTGTTGAGCTCCACCCTGCACTTGGATGATGTTAAACATCCTTCTGAGTCACAGGATCCTATGCCTTAGCAGTGAGGTTCCTTTTTAGTAACAACCTTCTTTCATTACTAAACAGATGCTTGGAGATCTCAGCTGAGTATATACATATGTTCATGTAATAACATCCACTGTGGGCCTGTCACGCTTGCTAGATCTTATGCTACAGCCCTGGTAAATTGTTCCAGTGTGAATCATGTACTGTTCAAATGTCCTATGTGACAATAAAATGAAGTGTGAGAGATGCTACACTAGCCATACCATGTCCATAGTTCCTAAGGCCTCACAATGACTTTGGAGAAGAGGGCTTTCATTGCATACAGGGGCACTTCATTTGAGTCATAACTGGACAAATCGTCGCTCAGACCTATTGGTTTTCAAGTGAGCATAGCAAAAAAACTGATCTAAATATAGCTTGAACAAGTCGGATTCTCATTTATGAACTTACACAATGCGGCCATTCCAACTGCAGCAAAAAACAGTGCCAGGGACATCATTAATGCAAGATATATTGAAATATCAGGTGAAATCAACTCTTGGATATGATACCAAGGTGTTCCTTGAAGAAAAAGAAGAAAGACAAACTGCTGCAATCATCAGTCAACAACCCATTACTGTACAAATGCATAAGGCTTGAGTTGGCTGTTTTTAGCAATATTTTTTCACTCATGCAGCATGACATGTATCTTAAAAGAAAACCCATAACAAAGAAATCCATATACTGTAGTGTTCAAACTTAAGTCAAAGCTATCCACCTTAAAGAAACCCTGAAAGATACTAGCAGAGTATCCTTAGCAATGTGTACTGGGAGGTACTTCCCAACCATTGGGTTTATCACAATCAGTGTTACAGCTAGCAGTAGAGGATAGAATCCAATGTTCCTCTTTTATTTTGGCTTGACACGCCATCTGGACTTCTAATTGCAGTTTTTCATCCACCTTTTCTAATTATATTGGCTCAACCCTTTCCTATTTTTCTTTTACCTCCTCCATCCCAAGTGTACCTCATCTGTGCACTGAACTTTTTGTAGGCATTAAAAACGGGGGGGGGGGGGAGGACCCAAAATAATTACTGCCCCACCAGTTTAACATCTATTTCTGGAAAGATTCTAGAGCAGATTATTAACAGTCTGTAATTATTTTAAAAGCAATGCTGTCATTAATAGAAGTCAACATTGGTTTCTCAAGAACAAGTCATGCTAGACTAATTTGATCTCTTTCTCTGATAGAGTTACAGGCCTTGTGGATGAGGGGAACACTGTGGATGTTGCTTATCTTGATTTCAGTAAGGACTTTGATAAGCTTCCCCATGATATAGTTGCAAAGAAGTTAATAGAATGTGGGACAGATAAAGCTACTGTTAGGTGGATTTGTAGTTGGTTGACTGATTGTATGCAAAACATGATCATAAATGGCTTCTCCTCAGCATGGAGAGAGGTGACTGCTGAGGTGCCCCAGGGTTCTGTTCCGGGTCCGGTGCTATTCAACACCTTTATTAATGACTTGAATGAAAGAATACAGAGAAGGCTGATTAAATTTGCAGTTGATACCAAATTGAGAGGGGTTGCTGATTCCCTAGAGGATAGGATGAGAATCCAAAACAACCTTGGCAGATGTGCTGGGCCAAAGCTAATGGAATGTGTTTCAACAGAGAGAAATGTTGGGTGCAGCACCTAGTCCTAGGCAGAAAAAAAATGAATTACATAGATATGTGATGGGAGACACCTAGCTAGAGAATGTTACATGGGAAAGGGATTTGGGATGGACAACAAATTGAACATGAGTCAGCAGTGTGACACAACGGCCAAGACAGCCAATGTGATTCTTGGTTGCATCAGCTGAAGCATAGTGTCTAGATCAAGGGAAGTGTTAGCACCATTCAGTTCTGCTCTAATCAGACCCCACCCAGAGTACTGTGTCCAGTTTTGCGCACCTAAGTTTAAAAAGCATGTTGACAACCTTGAACGAGTCCAGAGAAGGGAGACCAGGATGGTTAAAGGTCAGGAAGAAATGTCTTACGAGGAGCGGCTTAGGGAGCTGGGAATGTTTATCCTTACAGAAAGAAGGTTGAGAGGGGTTATGATAGCCATGTTTAAATATTTGAAAGGATGTCATATGATGTTGAAGAGGGGACAGGTTTGATTCCCATGGCTTCAGAGACTAGGACTTGGAGCAATGGTTTCAAACTACAGGAAAAGAGATTCCATTTGAACATTAGGAAGAATTTCCTGACAGTTAGAGCTGTTTGGCAGCGGAATATGCTGCTCCAAAGGAGGGTGGTGGAGTCTCCTTTGGAGGTTTTTAAGCAGAAACTGGATGGCCATATGTCAGGAGTAGTTTGCATGGCAGTGTGTTGGACTGGATGGCCCTTGGGGTCTCTTCCAACTCTATGATTCTGTGTACACACCCTGCTGTCTGGTCTTTTTTCTTCTGTCTTTGAATGTTGATCTGGATCCTGGACGGGACTTGGCAACGCTGGACCTGGAGGAGACTTTGGACTTGGAGGAGACTTTGGACCTGGAGGCAACATTGGATCTGGAGGAGACATGGGATCTGGAACCCATTCCTATAAAATGACATTCATCATAGACATTGCAACTGACTCAAACATATATTAATCTAAGTCAACTATGAGCATTATTAAATACGTCTGAAGAATTAAGAAAAGAGGAGATGTGGGGAACTTCTACTAGCAGATGAGTAGATCATTATGAATAGAGAAGTCCATGGTGGCTCCACCCTGTGGTTCCTTACTCAGTTTATGTTCTCTTTGCCTCTGGATGTTCCTGATGTTGCTCTGTCTTTCAACAGCTTCAACCACCCTTCCCTTTGATGCAGAACATTCCAGAACATTTCCCATTCAGCTTAGCAGCTCCCAATTGGCTGCTTGACATTCCCAAACAGCATTCCACCATGGAACATCAGCCCAGGCAAAGATCTCTTTTAGATCCATTTTTAAAAAACTATTTTTTAAAACACATGTATTGCCATTCTTGTTGAAGAGTTGTAATACTATGAGGCAGGCAGAGCAGTGAAGGATTTATGAAGGACGACTCAACAGAAATGGCCTCTCTGTCAGCACTTTTCCTGCTAGTCCAGGGTTTTCTGGTCAGAAGCACTGAACTCTACAAGATTTTAGGGACAAAACCTCACATCTAGAGTCTGGCATTTTGAAATGTTTTGACAGGCAGATGGCCAGACCTTGTGTTCTCCTTAGGGGGTGGCCTCTTGTGATGTCACATTGGATGGGCCCTTCTTCTCCCACAGCAATGCAGAACGCCTCTTGACTCGCTCGCTTCAATGCAAGAAAGTGGCACATGATGTAGAGGTACCTGGACAAAGTCTTCTGGTAAACTCCTCTGATGGGAAGTAGAGGATGCCATGGGACTTTCCTCCCCTGCAGCTACCCCAGCCCTATTTCCATGCCTTAACAGTTGCCTGAAAAAAATGGATTCAGCGGGCAAAGCTTTCTTAGCAACAAGATGAAGCCAAGTGGAATGTGTTATGTGCTTCATTTTAGTAGTGGGTAAACACATCACTGAATACATGGCTTGGCTCCCCTTTTTGCACCTTATCAGAAAAGGTGAAAAAGCACAGTTCTTCCATTTAGATCACAACTGAGTGCAATGTGCATGTTTATATTCACAATTTTTTTTCAGGAAAAGAAATATCCCTCCCACCTGCCTCAGTGTACCAACTATCAATAACTTAGCTTTTGGTATGGCTGTGTAAAATGTACAGTATTTTAAAAACACCTGCAGTTTCAGTTTTGTTTTTATGCCTGTCAGCCACCTTGAGCCTTAACAAAGTGTTTTTAATATTAAAACCATAATTTAACCCTTTCTAGTTCAATTCTGAATCATCTCATTATGACATTTGTTATTTCCATGCGGCTCAGATCAGAAAAAAAAAATTCTTATTGCTTGCTGTGTGCTGATTACAATATTAAAGGTCACTAATCTGAGCTATGTATCTCATCCCCTTCTGCTACTGGCCACTCCATCACCACAGGTGAACTGCCATCCTCTTCATTCTGGTACCAATAAAAAGGTGGAAAGCTTTTTGCTTTTTAAATTTGGGGACTAGGGAAGATACCTGTTCTAGTGCTTAATTCAATTAAAAAATTCCAGAGGGAACATTCATCATCATCATCACCATCATCACCATCATCACCACCACCACCACCACCACCACCACCACCACCACCACCACCACCATCATCATCATCATCATCATCATCATCATCATCATCATCATCATCATCATCATCATCATCTGCCCAAAAATTGTTCAGTCTGATTATTTAGCCCGTCGTAATAAAGTAGCAGCAATGCACCACTGGAACATATGTAAAAAATTCAACCTATCTTCAAGCAAGAACTGGTGGGAACATCAGCCAGATAAGGTGACCGAAAATGGAAGTCATCAAGGTGCTCTGGGATTTCAGAATCCTTTGAGACAGACAACTTGTCCACAATACTCCAAACATCACAATAGTATACACGCAAGAAAACAAAGTTCAAATCATCTATGTGGCAATACCAGGAGACACAAGAGTCAGTGCCAAAGAGTTAGAAAAGATAACCACATATCGGGATTTAGAAATAGTAATTGAAAAGCTATGGAATAAGAAAGCAATAAACAATACCAATAATACTCGGTGCCTTGGGCGGTTACTTCACGTCCTACCTTCTTCCACGATTACATTTGTACCGTGACAGCGTTGTTTGTGGTCACATGTTTTTGTCCCTGTTCAGTCCCTGTTTCCATTTACTCACGGTCGTGATAACTTGTCTTGTGATAAGTGTTACTTCACGGCCTTGTTTCATGACAAGATCTGCTTTTTTGAAAAAAAAAAGACCATAAAAATATAGGGCGCACCAACACCCTGTGCTTCATCTATTCGAAATGTCGATCCACAGCACTCAAAAGTACGAGAGAAATGGACGGATGCAAGTCCACGAGTGGAAGATTGCCTTTGTTGCGTGACAGTTGTTACCTCATGGGACCTTGTCCGGGAACAGGAACAGAGGCAAAAGAATTCCCCAGCCCAGGGGCAGGTACGGCTTGTCATGCTGTATTTCCTGAGAATGCTCAGGAAGATGAATTTATCTCAGCATCTACTTCTGTCTTACTATCAGAGTGTCCTAACTTATGGCATGCTATCATGGTATGGGAGCAGCTCTGTAGCGGACAAAAAAGCTCTACAGAGAATAATTAAAATTGCCCAGAATGTTA
>JAHTLZ010000317.1:497-80787 GCA_023846285.1 Phrynocephalus versicolor | reverse complement strand
TCCCAGCAAGGTTTGTTCTTCTATGTGTTTTAAGATTTTCTCTTGGAGGAGGCTTTCCACCATTTTCCCTGGGACAAACGTAAGGCTAACAGGCCTGTAGTTTCCCGGGTCCCCCCTCCTTCCTTTTTAAAAAAATGGTTTGACATCTGCTATACTCCAGTCCTCCGGCACTGTGGCCGTTTTAAGAGACAAGTTGCATATTACCGTTAAGAGATCTGCAATTTCATTTCCTAGTTCCCTAATAACCCTTATCAATATCAATTAGTCCTAAAACATCCTCTCTTTTAACCTGTATTTGATTTAATTCTTTAGTCAAGAGGGGCCGTTCACAGCAGCGGATTCTCCCCAAGGTCTTCTGTCTTGAAGACAGATGCAAAGAACTCATTTAATTTTTTTGCAATTTCCAAGTCCTCCGTTACCTCCCCTTTTCCTGTGAAACCATCCAGAGGGCCAACTTGGTCTCTGGCAGGTTTTCTACTTCTAACATATTTAAAGAATCTTTTATTATTTCCCTTTAGATTGCTAACCATGTGTTCCTCAAAGTCTTTCTTTGCTTCTCTTATCATTTTCTTACATTTTTTTTTTGCCAGAGTACCCGTTGGAGTCTCCGGACAAGGGTCAAGGGCAACCCCAGATAGAGTGTGTTGCAGTAGTCAATCCTCGAAATCACGAGGGCCTGCACAACTGTTCTCAGGGAGGGCTCATTGAGATACGGGCGGATCTTGGCAATCCTGCAGAGTTGGAAAAAAGTGGCCCTGGAGACCACCATCACCTGGGCTTCCAGGGAGAGGGCTGAGTCCAGGACCACGCCCAGATTCCTAGCCCTGTCTATAGGTTGGAGGGAGACTCCCCCCAAACTAGGGAGGGGGCCATTGTACCTGGACGAGGGCACCCCGAAGAACAGAACCTTGGTCTTCTCCGGGTTAAGTTTGAGCCGGTTGATTCTTGTCCACTCCAAGACTGCCTCCAGGCACAGATTGAGGGAGTGAACTGCCACCACTGCAGAAGAAGAAAAGGAGAGATAGAGCTGCGTGTCATCAGCGTACTGATTACAGCAAACTCTAAATCTCCTGATGACCTCTGTCAGCGGCCTCATTTAAACATTGAACAGTATAGGGGAGATTGCCGACCCCTGGGGCACCCCACAAGGGAGCGTCCAAGGAACCGACAATTCATCCCCCAACGTAACCCGCTGGAGCCGGCCGTCAAGGAAGGATCTGAGCCAGCAGAACGCTGAGCCTCCCATTCCCTCCTCGGTGAGCCGGTCCAGTAGGTTACCATGGTCGACGGTATCAAAGGCAGCTGACAGATCAAGGAGAAGCAACAGGAAGGAACACCCCCTATCGGCCTCCCTGAGGAGGTCATCCTGCAGAGCGACCAGGGCAGTTTTGGTTCCGTGAAATGGCCCGAAACCGGACTGGAAAGGATCAAGGATATGATTCTCCTCTAGGTATGACTGGAGCTGAACGGCGGCCACCCCCTCAACAACCTTCCCCAGGAAGGGAATAATGGCAATCGGACGATAGCTGGCAAGATCATCCGATGCCAGGCCGGGCTTCTTCAATGTGGGCTTCACCACGTCTCCTTCAAACAAGAGGGAAAGATTCCCTCCCGGAAGGAGGCGGTGGCAATGGAAGAGGCCCACTCCGGCATGTTCCCTCTGACGGATTTAATGAGCCATGTTGGGCAGGGGTCAAAAGGGGAAGCCGCCGGCCAGCAATAAGCCAAAGTCCTGGAGGCCTTTGCCGGTGACACAGACCCAAACTTGACTAGACAAGGAGACCGAGGGGGTGAGGCCCCCTGGATAAATGGGGAGGGACCAGTGCAGCTGGAGTCCAGGTCGGAGCGGCTGGCCTCAATCTTTGATCTAAAATAGGCTGTGAATTGCTCACTAGTGAAATCACTAGGAGGAGACCCAGGATGACCAGGATTGGAGAGGTCTCAAACCACCCGGAACAACTCCGCCTGGCGGTTTGAGGCCTCACCAATTCTCAGGCAGGCGTGAACTGTTCTTGCGTCCCTGATCGCATGTACATAACGGCCAGTCAGCTGCTTAAGCGCAGCCTTATTCACTTCAGTCCAAACTTTCTCCATACACACGCAAGCTTCCGCCATTCTTGTTTCATCGCCTGCAACTCAGCCATGAACCACAGCGAGGAGCGGGCTCCAAATCGGAGGAGGCGCTTGGGGGGCGATCCGGTCTACTGCCCCGGTGATTTTGCGCCTGTAGCAGTCTTGGTACAGCACTGATAGGAATTTTTGACTATTTCAATGCTGTTTCATGGGCAGGAATAGGCACCTCAGGAAAGTGCTGCCCTCCTGCTGCATGGAAAGATGCTGGGGCAGGATGTGGACTTTCCTCTGAATTAGCCCAGAGAAGGATAGGGCCAAACTGCACAGGATTCGCTGAGCTTGCATTTAGACAGGGAGCCCCTTTATGGAATACTTGCTTCACTCCAGAGCTCATAACAACAATACAGTATTTCATCCTCATTGGAACAGAGTTGCTGGAAAGCCTTCTGCTTTTGGAAGGAAAGATCGGGTTGTGAATGAGAAAATGAAATGAAGGCAGCCAAAGTTGGGGCAAGGGGGATTCATGCAACACAGGGCATTTGACTTACCTCCTCGTCTCCATTTTCAACATTACTCAGTGTAGCGCTCACGTTCTCACACTGTTTTACTGCTGTATGCCACCTCGCTGAAGTGGGGAGAAGTTGATAGATTGCATTTCTATAAGCCACCCAGTCATGATTCAGTTTGTAAGTAACGTTGGCTTTGACCCATGACAAGTTATAAGAACAAAGAGAAAAGAAGAAAGATTTAATAGAAATGTTTTTCATATATCTCTAGATGTTACAAAATAAAGTTGAAATACATAGCTTAATAAAACACAAAACATTAACAAATATTAGAGGTGTTTTTCATAATGAGTACACTGAGTAGCTTTCAATTAGACTTTCATTCATTTGCTTCCCCATTTCTATCTGTTGATTGGCATCATATTTTTTAAAAAATCATTTCCACCTTATCTAAAGCTTATTACTACTTACATACTAGCAGCATTATATGTGAGGAAATAATGCATAACAATGTCTACAAATGACCATTCATGTTCCAATAATCAGCAAACCCTATTTTCTATAGATCTGTTTGGTGGCGTTCTCTCTTTCCACTCCATTTCTGAAATGTTATCTTAGTCGCATATGCAATCATCCATACGCATTCATACTAATATGATATAGTGATGGAGTTGGGTGGCTTTCTGGATCCATTTCAATCTGGTTTCAGCCCGGGGTTTGGTACAGAGACTGCCTTGGTCGCCCTGTATGATGACCTTTTCCCGGGAGAGAGACAGGGGGAATGCAACCCTATTGATACTCCTGGACCTCTCAGTGGCTTACGACACCATCAACCATGGTATCCTTCTGGATAGTCTAGCCAGGTTGGGAGTTGGAGGCACTGCTTTGCAGTGGTTCTGCTCCTTCCTGGCTGACCATGTCCAGAAGGTGATGCTGGGGAAACAGTTGCTCTGCGTTTACATCATGGGGTTCCGCAGGGCTCAATACTGCCCAGCATGCTGTTTAACATCTACATAGAACCGCTGGGAGAGGTCATCAGGAGGTTTGGGCTGAGGAGTCAGCATCAGCAATATGCTGACGATACTCAGCTCGACCTCAGGGGCATGGCATGGGGAGGGCAAGGGGGCAGCAATTAGGGGGCGCTAAATTGCCTACCAACACCCTCCCCGCCGCTGCCCCGCCCACCATCTCTGAATCCAGCTGCTGTCCACATCGAGTAGTTGCTGGGGCTGGCCACTTGCTTGTACCACGCCTCAGCCGATGGGTGGAACAGCACAGCCAGCACTAAGCATAGCCGCGCCGAAGTCACGGCTGCCCGCATGATAGGACAATGGTGGCGGTGGCAGAGGCGTGGAGCCCGGTTGGTTGGAGAGCTCCTGTTGGCAGCTCCTTATATTGGGCCAGGCAAGGTGGGGGCAGCACGGCGGAGCCTCCTCTCAGAGCCCCCCCCCAGTGGGTAGGGAGGCAGTTGGGGAAGAGAGAGTGGAGTGGGGAGCAACGCCAGTCCCTGCCTTGGCGCCCTGACGGGGACTCCCCCTGTTCTCCCGAGAAGTCACAGAAGTTTTGAAAGGTGGCAGCCCCAGCCCTTGGGTGACCTTCCTCCTGCAGGGTCAACCTCAAGCTTCATTCCTGTGGCTGGGACTCCTCCATCCTGCTTGGGTGGCCAGGGCTGAAGTGGAGAGTCCGGAGGGACCCACAGGGAACCTTCCCCTCCCGGAAGGCAGAGGTGTCCTGTCCCACCATCCCTGTCCGGCTTCCTCCCTCCTTCTTTCACAAGAAGGACACCCGGCCACTGGACTAGACCTTTCCCAGGCGGGCAGAGAGGGAGGGAGGGAGGCGTGCAGGGAGTGTGGTGGCTGTGGTGACCTCTCTCCTCCTCTTCCTCACCTTGCTCCCAGCCCACTACAAATGCCCATCCGCCCACTCGTGCACATGCCCGCAGGATTGGACCCCCCCTTGCTGGGTGGATGCAATGCAGTTGGGGGGAATGAGGGGTGCAAAAACGGGTTTTGTCCCCAGGTGCACCAAACTCTTGCTATGCCTCTGCTCTACCTCTCGTCCTCCACCAATCCAGGTGAGACTGTTTCTGTGCTGAACTTGTGTCTGGGCCAGATAATGGACTGCATAATGCACCCGGACAAGATGAAAGTGCTGTTAGTGGGTGCTCTGCCAGATAGTTTAGAGGGCCATCTCCCTGCCCTGGACAGGGTTGCATTCCCCCTAAGGCAAAGGGTCCATAGCTTGGGGGTTCTCCTGGATCCCAGTCTAACTCTGGAAAACCAGGTGGGCTTAGTGACCAGGGGTGCCTTTTTTTCAGTTGCGGAAAATATACCAGCTGCGCCCCTACCTGAAAGAGCGGAGCCTCATGTCAGTTACGTACGCACTGGTAACATCCTGTATTGATTACTGCAATGCACTCTATGTGGGGCAGCGTTTGAAGATGGTCCAGCAATTGCAACTGGTTCAGAATCATGTGGCGTGGCAGGTGAGTGGTGGAGCCGCCATGGACCATATCATGCCGATTCTGTATAACCTTCATTGGTTACCAGTTGCTGCCCAAACACAATTCAAAGTGCTTGTTTTGACATATAAAGCCCTAAATGGCTTAGGACCTGGATACTTGAAGGACCTCCTCCTTCCATATGAACCTACCTGGCAATTAAGAGCTAGCCAGGGAGCCCTCCTGAAAAAGCTGGCATATAAGTTGTATAAACAAACAAACAAACAAACAAACAAAATTCTGTCTTCCCAGTGAGAAACATCTTTAGATCTCAGATATGTAACTTGAAGAGATAAATCTATTTCATATCCTTGTACTATATTGTATATGTTTCATGCTTCTCAACATTTGCTTCTCAAAACTGCATATTTAGAATTTCACCAAAATACTGTATATGTACCATTGAGATTCATTAGCACCACAGTCTTAAAGTAACTCACCAATTTCGTTTTCCAATTCAGTAAGCATCACGGCCACTACAGCTAAACGTTTTGCAATGTTGTCAGCCTCAAAAAGGATTTCAATATCTAAAATGAATTGCAATAATTCAAGTCAGTGGAATTTATTTTCAGCAGTTTTCTCAAAAGCCATTTCCTAAATTTATTGTGATGTTTTGCACAGCAAGGGTGCACATGTGCAGATGTGCAAATGTGTACGCATATGCAGTTGCTGTGTTTTATACTTTGTGGAATATGGATGTTCCCAAGATCCACAATCAAGGAGTCTCCCTCAGACCCATCATCAGTGGTGTAAATTCAGTGACTTACAACATTGAAAAATACCTAATCCCACCGGTTGGACTCACGGACCACCACTTGTGCAAGTCAGAGGACTTTGTTTCTGAAGTCAGGGAGCTGAAACTGGATACACATGAAACCATGGCATCCTTTGATGTTACATCTCTCTTTACCAGAATTCCCACTACTGATGCCATAACCACTGTGAAGAGAAGACTAAGAGAAGACAGCACCCTCAACAGCAGAAGCAGCCTCAAACTGGACCAGATATGCCTGCTTCTGGATCTGTGGCTGAACACCACATATTTCATGTACAGAGGGGACTTCTACAGACAGAGGCATGGTTGTGCCATGGGTTCCCCAGTGTCACCCATTGTAGTTAGCCTATACATGGAAGAAGTGGAAAAGAAGGCACTCAACACTTCCCCAGGGACAACACCATCCCACTGGTTCAGGTATGTAGATGACATGTGATTGAAAATCAAGACTCAGGAAGTACAGGCCTTTACAGACCACATCAGTGCGGTGGACTCAAAGGCCCCTATCCTATGGCCAGAAAAAGCGACTCAAAATAAAAGGCGGTTTCATCGCCCTGATGGTCATGAGGTTGAAGAGCCGCTTTCTTTTGTCCTCACAATTACTGATACAGTATCTGGGTAGGATGTGTCCTCACAACCGGAAGCCACTTCAAACCATTATATTCGCCGATGATTTGCGGCTTTGGTAATATTAAAAAAAGGGGGGTGTTGGCAAGCCAATACACTGGCTTATGTGTGTCATTTATTACTCGCTGCTAGCGTTTGCCATTGTAATATCCCATGACTAATGGAAACTAATGGGGAATTTTTAAGTAAGCAACCCCTGGATGCATGCAGCATTATCGATATACCAAAAATAAATTAGAAATAATATTAAAGCAAGGTTGCGCTGAAAAATGGGGTTAAATGGATAAGAAGCGGCTTTTGGAGTCCCCATTGTCATTTGAGTCAGCTAAAAAGGCACATTGGATGTGATTCAGAAAAACAGCACCCCAAGAGGTGGTGCCAGGAAAACATGCTTCAGGGAAATGGCTTCTCATAGGGGCATGATTTTTGGAGGCGGCTTTTCTTGAAGTTAAAAGTGGATTTTAGCAGTCACGGAATGGCGGTCAAGATCACTAGGGAGGGCAGCCAAGACAACAGGCTGGCTTTCCTGGATTGTGCAGTCATCATCAGACCCGACCGTGGCCTGGGAATAGACGTTTACACAAAACCCACCCACACAGATCAGTGTGGGTGGATTTCAAAATAAGTAAAAATAAATAAAATTTAAGAAGGGACTTATTATCATGCTTAGTGGACAAGTGATAAAGCAAAGAGCTACTGGGTCAAAATACATACAGTACTTGGATTAAGCAGATGTCAAAACACGAATTAGAATTTAAACCGGACGTATTTCTGCTGGATATATTGCCAAATACAGTGGATAAGCAAACCACTTATTCAATATTACATGTTTTGACAGCAGCTAGATTGTTATGGGCCCAGTTTTGGAAATGTGAAAATCTACCAATGGATGTTACGGTTATTTTAAAAAATACTAAAGTGCAGAAAGGGACAGATTAACTAAGAGATAAAAGGGACAAGAAGAATCAATGTTTTATTTGAGCCGGGACCTGTTTTATAATTGGTGGAAGATAAAAGCCTTATAGTAAAATGGAGAAAAGGATGAATAGATAATAGAATGTCAATGATAGAAATTCACCAATCAAAATATTTCACATTACAAAACTGTTTGATATGACTTTTATGTTTTATTTTTCTTCTTTTCTATTTATGCTTTCGGCCTTTTAAATTTAAAACAAACAAACAAACCAACAATTGTATCAGCCTGAGACCCAGAGCCAACAGAAGAACCTGGTCATCCTTAAGGAGACTCTCGCCCCAGCACCTCCAAGTGACCTCTCCTCAGCCTCAGTGGTACCTCGACTCGGGAGGGACCAGATCCAGGGCAAGCAGCGAGAGATCCAAGCAACCTTTCACTGCTTCCTGAAGGACCTCAGATAAGGTCATGTCTAGCATTTCCCAATTCTCCCATAGCTCAGCATCCACTCACCACTAAAGAACAGAAGCAAGGATGTTGACGGCAAACTTGCAAGCCACCTTGCTTCTGTTCATGCGTTGGCAGCCATTGCGGACAGTATTTTGGCTCTTGAGTGGTGACTGGATGATAAGCTGCGGGAGTGTTTGTCTGGAGTGTCTGAGAAGCTTAAGAGGATTTTTGGCAAATACCACATCCCTATTTACTTCAAACCCAAAAACACAGTAAGGCAGAGACTCGTCCACCCAAAGGACCCGACACCAAAACACAAGAGGAGCAATATAGTATTTATTTATTTATTTATGTTTATATACCACACCGATTTTCCCAGGGAAACTCTGGGCGGCTTATAAATCAAACAACAAAACAATTACAAACCAAACAGATACAAATAAAATGGAACACAACAAAAGAAAAAAGAGAAGAGTCCAGTAAGAGAAGAGTCCGGCACAAATACTTAACACAAAGGACAATAAGTAACAAGGGGCATAAAACAAAAATTAGCAATCACCATATCCTTCTTTGAACATATTCATATGCTGTCCAATGCAGGGAGAAGTGTGCAGACCTCTACATTGGTGAAAATAAACAGCCATTAAACAGGAGGATGGCACAACATAGGAGGGGCAACAGCTCAGGACCATAATCAGCAGTACACCTCCACTTGAAAGACAAAGGGCACTCATTGAAAGATGAGGATGTATACATATTGGACAGAGAAGAGACGTGGTTGAGAGAGGGGTCAGGAAAGTCACTCATGTGTGTATTGAAAATCCCTCTCTCAACAGAAGTGGGGGACTCAGGTACAATCTGTCTGCTACTTATCAAGGTGCATTTTCATCAATCCCCAGACAAATCAGAAGCACTTCACACCTCCACCAGCAAAGCCATAGCGAAAGACCCATACTTAACGGGTGTTGAGAAAGGTTGCATAGGTGGGACTTTCACACAACCTAGGCCAGTGTCCACCTAAGGAGTCTATTCAGATCATGCTCCACCTATGAACCTATTCAGGCCCTTGTCCACCTAACAAGCCTATTCAGGCCATTGTCCAACTTATGGACCTCTTTGAATCAGGTGTGTGTTAAATCAAAGTGAACTTTTGTGTGTGTGAAAAGCTTGGAATTTGTGCAAAATACATGTTATTCCTTATGAAGCAAGGTTAGTTTGTTTTAGAGAATTTTTTTACCCCACATTTCTCCTTGGAAGAGGACCCAAGGCGGCTTACAGTAATGAGGGATAATATACAGTCCAGTACAATTAAGACATGTTCTGTTATTGAGAACAGGGAATTGAGGGACATCTTACAGCATTAATAGACAACATTACATTAAAGCTACAAGAAAATGTGCACAGTTATAAAGAGAGTAAAATTCCATGTAAAAGTTATGAGTGATGGAAACTAACATTGAAAACATAGTGTCAATGTAAACACATAAGGTTATAAGTAGTTATAAATACAAAGTCTATGTGATCCTATTGATTCATATAAAAGATACACAATAGGTAGTCTATCATTCAGGGAAAGCTTGCTGGAAGAGAAAGGTCTTTGCCTGTTTCCGGAAAGACAACAGAGGTGAGGCAGTCCTGGCCTCTAGTGGGAGGGAGTTCCAGAGTCTGGGCGCAGCAGCCAAGAAGGCCCTTTCATGGGTTACCACGAGCTGTAACTCTGAGGGTGGTGGGATGGAGAGAAATCCCTCTCTGATTACCTTAACACCTGAGTCAGTTCATACTGTGAGATTCAGTCTTTGAGGTAGCTTCGACCCAGGTTGTACAGTGCTTTGTAGGTCAAGGTCAGCACTTTGAATTGTGCCCAGAAAGGAAATTGGCAGCCAATGGAGCTGCTTTTGTAGGGGTATAATGTGATCTGGGTACCCCGCCCCAATCAGCAATCTGGCTGCTGCATTTCGGACGTGTTGAAGTTTCCTGAGGCTTTTCATCAGTAGCCCCACACAGAGCGCATTACAGTAGTCTAGCTAGGACGTCACTAGGGCATGTGTCACCATGGCCAGAGCTGATTTCTCAATAAATGGGCGTAACTTGCATACTAGCTTTAATTGTGCAAATGCGCTCCTGGCCACAGCCGCGACCTGGGTATCCAAGCTCAAGGATGAGTCCAAGAGCACCCCCAAGCTGTGTAGCTGTTTTTTTCAATTGGAGGGTGACCCCATCCAGGACAGGTTGCATCCCTATCCCTTGTTCTCCCTTTCGACTGACCAGGAGCACCTCTGTCTTGTCTGGGTCTAGTTTCATTTTGTTCATCCTCATCCAGGTCATTACTGCAGCTAAACACTCATGTAAAGCTGAGATAGTAGCTCCCTTAGAGTACAGGGAAGACGAGAGGTAGAGATGGGTATTACAGTATTGGGATACTGGTGAACATGAACTCTTGCACTGTTTTTCTATGGTGGGCTTAAGCTAGAAGAGCTGCCCATGTTCCACTCTTTCCTCTGACAGAGGAGTCTTCAATCCCCTGGTTGTTTTCTACACATCTTACAGCTGTTCTTTCTGTCCCAACAGGAGAGTGAGACTGTGGGGCCTAAGGAGTGTGATTTGCAGTGGACAGGGGAAATGTGGGATGATGCTTGGTCCTTCCTCCACTTCCCTTGGAACCCAGCTACTGGCTCAGGCGTTCCCAATGATGTTGGGAAGGACAAGCGGTCAATCCCGGAAGCCAAATTCACGTAGTTAAGAAGAAGATTGAAGTCCCGGATTTCCAAGGTAGCATTTTTAGAAGTGCTGCCTGTTCTTCGTGCAGGACCCACCAAGCAGGCATAGCTCAGAAGCCTCAATGTGTGGATGAGGCAATGGTGTCAATAGGAAGGCTTCAGATTTGTCAAAAACTGGA
Organism: Phrynocephalus versicolor; assembly: GCA_023846285.1. Taxonomy (NCBI): domain Eukaryota; kingdom Metazoa; phylum Chordata; class Lepidosauria; order Squamata; family Agamidae; genus Phrynocephalus; species Phrynocephalus versicolor. The sequence continues at coordinate 70,044 of JAHTLZ010000317.1, read as the reverse complement.
GAACATTTTGGGACAAGCCAAACGTGTTCAGGAGGGACGGGATGCACTTGAACCATGATGGGACCAGATTTCTGGCACTCAACATCAAAAAGGCTGCAGAGCAGCTTTTAAACTGATAACCGGGGGAGAGATGACAGGAGCTGGGCAGCATCCGGTTTGGAAAAAGGTCTACTTGAGTAGTGAGGAGGATGCAAAAATTACTGAGCAGAGCCAGGAGCTAGTCACCATTTATCCCAGGCAATCAATGATTGTTCATTGATTGGTTGAAGACCCAACTAGAGGTACAAGAATCTTTGACTTGATCCTGAGTAATACACAGGATTTGGTGCAAAATGTTAATGTGACTGATCCAATGGAGAACAGTGACTACAACACAATTATTTTTAACTTAATCATAGACTGCCAATCATTGATAACTCCAAGAGGCATGGAGGCTGCTCACAAAAACAATAACAGAGGCCCAATTGGAATGCATACCCAAAAGAAAAAGGGAAAAGCTCCAAGAGGACTCCGATGTAGCTTATAGGAGCTATTCGAGAAGTGATCAAAAGCAAGAAAAGCTCATTTAGAAGATGGAAGGCTTGTCCAAATGAGGACAACAGGCAGAAACATAAATTCTGGCAGAATAAATGCACGGCAACAATCAGGAAAGCAAAGAAAGACCTTGAGGAGCGTATAGCTAAAAACACTCAAAGAAATAACAATGAGTTCTTTAAGTACATTAGAAGTAAGAACCCAGCTAGGAAGGCCATTGGACCATTAGATGACAATGGAAGGCAAGGGACAATTAAAGAGGAAACAGAGATTCCAGAGTGACTCAATGAATTCTTTGGTTCAGTATCCACTGAAGACAGAGACCACACGCCCAAAACAGAGTCTATCTTTGCAGGGAGGGAAATTGAAGAATTAAGTCAGATAGAAATAACCAGGGAGGAGGTCCTTGCATGTCTTGTTAAACTAAATGCTTACAAATTCCCAGGACCAGACGGCATCCATCTCTGAGTTCTCAAGGAACTTAAAGATGAAATTGCTAATGTCCTAGCCAAAATATATAATCTTTCTCTCAAATCAGGCATTGTGCCTAATGACAGGAAGGTAGCAAATATAACACCTATCTTCAAAAAAGGATCCAGAGGTGATCTAGGAAATTACCGACCAGTCAGTTTGACATGTGTCCCAGGTAAAGTGATGAAAACTATCCTAAAAGATAAAATTAATAGGCACATGGAAGAGAAGACGCTGCTGAAGGAGAGACAACATGGCTTCTGCAAGGGCGAATCATGCCTCACTAATCTGTTGGAATTCTTTGAGCGTGTCATCAAGCATGTGGATAAGGGAGACGCAGTTGACATTGTTTATCTGGACTTTCAGAAGGCTTTTGACAAGGTCCTGCACCAAAGGCTCTTCAATCAACTTGCCAGTCATGGAATAAAGGGACAGGTCTTGTCCTGGATCAGCAACTGGCTAAGAGCAGGAAACAGAGAATAGCACTAAGTGGACACTTCTCCAAGTGCTGGGAGGTAAAGAGTGGGGTCCCTCGAGGTTCTTTACTGGGACCCCTGCTTTTCAACCTCTTTGTAAATGATCTAGAAGTAGGAATAAATAGCAAGGTAGCCAAATTTGCCGACAACAGTAAATTATACAGGATAGTAAAAAATGAGTGAGATTACGAGGAGCTCCAGAGAGATCTCTTGACACTGGGGGAGTGGGCAAACTAGTGGCACATGAGTTTCAACATTAGTAAGTGCAGAGTGATGAACATTGGGGCAAAAAACCCTAATTACATTTATAAACTGATGGGGTCTTAACTCTCTGCCACAAATCAGGTGTCCTGGTGGACAGCTCAATGAAGGTGTCAACCCAGTGTGCCACAGCAGTGAAAAAAAACAAACTCAATGCCAGGGATCATTAGGAAGGGCATAGAAAATAAGTCAGCAAGTGTCATTTTGCCTCTTTATAAATCTATAGTGAGGCCCCATCTGGAGTATTATGTCCAGTTCTGGTCAGCATACCCTCCAGAAGGATATTATGGAAATGGAAAAAGTACAGAGGAGGGCAACCAGAATGATTCCAGGAGTGGAACACCTTCCTTACCATCTGAGGTTGTAATGGCTGGGCCTCTTCACTCTTGATCGACGGCGCCTGAAAGGTGATCTGACTGAAGTTTATAAAATCATACACGGTCTGGATAAAGTAGATAAGGAAAAGCTGTTTTCCCTATTGCACAACACTAGAACTAGGGGGCACTCCATGAAAATTTTGGGTGCTAGATCTCAAACAAATAAGAGAAAGTACCTTTTCACCCAGAGGATCACTGGTCTGTGGAACTCCCTGCCAGAAGAAGTGGTGACAGTTGTCAACCATGACAGCTTTAAGAAAGGATTGGACAAGTTCATGGAGGGTATCCATGACTATCATTCTGGATGCCTAAGGACAACCTCTGGGTTGGAGAGATAGGCAGGATATCTCTCAATGCCATTCGCAGGGAATCATAAGCAGGTGAAGACATCTGCTTAGGAATATCCTGAAGCAAATGGTGAGCCGCTGTGTGAGACAGAATGCTGGACTGGATGGGCTGTTCTTATGTTTATGTTCTCTAAGCTGAACTAGGATACAGTTCTGCTCCGTGGATGTATCCTGGGTGGAGTGGCACTTGGAAAGGACTGGAAATATTCAGGCTTGAATTCCTTACTTACCCCCTTTATCTTCATAGCTTGGATCTGTTGAGATCATAAAATTCCTAATAAGCTCCATTGCATGTCGTGGGTCAGCAGTTTTCTTCCATTCATCAAGACCTAATGAAGAAGGTATAGGTTTCTTACTATAAATTATTTTGTGTACATAAATGCTACATATTCTTAAGAAATGTATGTGGGGACTATTAACATTGGACCATGGACTATAGGGAATTATAGCCAAAAAGTGTTAAGTGTACAACAAGTAAACAACAAACAAATCTAAACAACAGATCAAAACTATTAGTTGATAACAGGCAGAGCCATTTACACATCCAAACATAATCTTTAACCAAATGTTTAAGGATTTATTAAAAGATAATGGAGAGTTGAAAACGAAAGTAGAACTTGAAGGACAAAAGATAGATATAAACTGGCAGTTTAGAATGCAGTTTCTATAAAGATATACAAGAGATCAGAAGGAAGGTTTTAATAAGGGGAAAGTTTTATTTGATAAACTTTTGCTAGATACAGAATATAAGCTAATAAAAAGTGTGTGATTATTTATTGGAAATCATGATTGAAGATGAAGTAGTTAAAGATTGTATGATTAAATAGGCACAAAATGTAGGGCATAATATTGATATGGGTAATTGGACACAAATATGGGAAAATAACAAAGATGACAAAATCTGTGCATTATAAAGAAAATATTTACAGTATAAGATTTTTATAGATGGTATATAATACTGGGAAAATAAGCAAAAATATATCCAAATGTTTCAAATGTATGTTGGAAATGTAATAAGCAGGAGGAAAGTTATATCATATCTGGTAGATGTAGTGTGGTTAAAAATAATTGGAAAAGGGTACATGAACTTTTACAAAAAATACTGTATTGTCATTTGTTACACTTTTCAAACCAGAATTGTTTTTGTTGAATATTATGCCTGAGGTGACAGATGTAAAGAAGAGACATGTAGTGAGTGATAATGCAGGGCATGAGTAACTGCAGCAACAACCAGGGCAGAGCAGCCAAGGTGGGGTAGATATGATGACAGCATTTCACCCCAGCTAGTAATCTGGCGGCAATTATGTTCTGAACTAGTTGAAGTTTCAGCATTAGCTCATAGAAGATACTGCAGTAGTCTAATCTAGAGATTACCAGCGCATAGTAAAGGTCCCAGTGTCCAGGTAGGGATGCAGCTGGCTGATCCAAAGGTGGAAATGGGTGGAGTGCTCTGGGCATCTCTACAGGATGGGGGTGGGGATCTTTGGCCCTCTAGATGTTTTGAACCACAACTCTCATTTCTTTATCATTTGCAGTATAGGCTTGGAATTCTAGGAGTTGCAGTATAAATCATCTGGAAGGGCAATGGTTCCAGCCCTGCTATTCGTGGGGTACCCTAGGGTTCTGTTCTGGTTCCGGTGCTATTAAAATATCTTTATTAATGATTTGGATGAAGGAATATAGAGTAAACTGATTAAAATTTGTAGATGATACGAAACTGGGAGAAGTGGCTAATTCCCTAGAGGACAGAATAAAAACACAAAACAACCTTGGCAGATATGAGTGCGGGGCCAAAGCTAATGGAATGAGTTTCAACAGAGAGAAATGTAGGGTACTGCATTTACGCCGGAAAAAATGAATTGCATATATATATAGGATGGGAGACACCTGACTGGAGAATATTGAGACGTACAAAATAATGCAGGGCATGAATAAAGTGGACGGAGGGATGCTCTTCTCCCTCTCACAAAATAGCAGAACTAGGAGACATACACAAAAATTGAGGTCTGTGAGAGTAAGAACAGACGAAAATATTTTTTCACCCAGTGCATTTTTAGTCTGTGGAACTCCCTGCCACAGGATGTGGTGATGGCATCTTGCCTGGATGCCTTCAAAAGGGGATTGGACAGATTCCTGGAGGAAAAGTCCATCACAGGTTACAAACCATGATGGAGATTTGTAATCTCCAGGCTTTAAACCAGGGTACTTCAAGGGCCAGATGCAGGGGAGTGGTATCAGGAGACAGAGATCAAGTCTCGTGCGCTTCCATACACATTTGGTGGGGCCACTGTGAGATACAGGAAGCTGGACTAGATGGGCCTTTGGCCTGATCCAGCATGGCTCTTCTTATGTTCTTATGTTCCATGTTCTTATTACATAAGAAAGGGATCTGGGAGTCTGGGTGGATCACAAATTGAACACGAGTCAGCAGTGTAATGCGGTGGCCAAGAAAGTTAATGCAATTCTTGGTTGCATCAGCAGAAGTATAGTGTCTAGATAAGGGAGATGATAGTACCACTCTATTCTGCTCTGGTCAGACCCCACGTGGAGTAATGTGTTCAGTTCTGCACTCCTCAATTTAAAAAGGATGTTGACAACCTTGAATGGGACCAAAGGAGGGTGACCAGGAAGATTAAAGGTCTGGAAGAAATTGCGATGAGTGGCTTAGGGAGCAGGGAATAACCTTGAAAAAAGAAGGCTCAAAGGGCATAAGATAGCTATGTTTAAATATTTAAAAGGATGTCATATTGAGGAGGGGACAGGTTTGTTTTCCATGGCTTCAGAGACTAGGACTTGGAGCAGTGGTTTCAAACTGCAGGAAAAGAGATATTTAAACATTAGGAAGACCTTTTTGATGGTTAGAGCTGTTTCGGCAGTGGAATATGCTGCCACGAAGGTTGGTGGAGTCTCCTTCTTTGGAGGTTTTTAAGCAGAGGCTGGATGGCCATCTCTCGGAAATACTGTGATGGGGGTTCCTGCATGGCAGGGGGTTGGACTGGATCACCCCTGAAATCTCTTCCAACCCTATGGAAGAGACCTAGATTCTATGAGTCTGTGAGATGTTTGCAGTGACCCCCAGTGTGCTTTTGGGCCAGGTCAAGGTATTTTTGTTGACATTCTAGGTTCTAAATGGTCCAGGACCTTGCTACTTGTCTGCATGTTTTTCTTTTAGAACAACCCCCACTCCACCCACACCTCACAAGCCAGGATGTTGTGGGTGATCACCCAAGATGCGTTACTATTTCCCTCTAAAATTCAACTCTTCAGTTGCAAAAACAAAAACCAAAAAATTCAAAAAACCCACATACAACCCCAAGCCGAACTAAAAAAAAATCCAAAACACCTTTTACTAACCTATATACAAGCATTTTCACTAGGTCGGGCTGATTCTTTCTACGGTTTTCAACACATTGTGATGGCATATTGTGATTGTAACAGGAACTAGCCTTCCAGGTCGAGAGGAGAAAATGCTAAATGCTAAATATCAGGGTCTAAAATGTTACTGAAGATTCCCCCCCTCTCCATTTTGGTGTAGTCATGGTGGTCAATTCAGTAGCTCAGAGAGAATTTCTGAGCAGCTACTCAGGGGGCAGTACCCTGATCTTAATAAAGGAGATTTAGCCACATCCATCTCTCACTGAAATCAATGGGAAGTCAAAAGGTTTGGTAGATACAACATAATCCCATTTCTTGTGGAAAGCCTTCTTCACCCCATCAGACTAATTCTAATGCTTCTTTCTGACACAATTCCATTTGGAGTGGCTCTCCCCACTAATGAGATTAAGCAGTTTTTATTTATTTTGAATGTTTTTACCCCACCTTTCTCCTTGGAAAAGGACATTGTTATAATTTATTATTTGATGTGATATTTTAACAGAAGGTTTGAAATTGTACATTTGCTTAAGACTCCTATGTTGAAAATTGAAAAGTGTATATATTATATATAATGTTTTAATTATAATTAAATAAATAAACTTACATAGGAGGACAGCTTTTACTGCGATCAAAACAAGGATGAGTGTGATCCCTGTTACCACTAATACACCCGCTAGACTGTGAAAAAAATTGTCAACTTTTTCCATGAATGTTTTTTCTGGAAGGATAAAAGGGAGAAACTGTTTTAGTGACCAGAAACAAACATTGTATAATTGTTATATTCAGTTGTTCACAATCTGAGGCAGGCGAAGGAGCAACCCACAACCCACATGGCATAAGTATCTCACTCTAGTATTTCAAGACCAAACATATGCTCTTTTCAAAAGGAGAATCATGAATCTATAAGTTTCAAAATTAGCAAAATTGTAAGGCTAATTACACTGGTGACAATGAGGCCTGTAATAACACTTCCTGGGGTAGGAACTGGCAAGCCACCCCAGCATCCCTGCCAAGAACATTCCATGGACAGAGATGCTGGAAGATGAGCCCCTCAGGTCGGAAGGTGTCCACCATGCTACTGAGGAAGAGCAGAGGATAAGTACAAGTAGCTCCAGAGCTAATGAAGTGGCTGGGCCAAAGCCGAAAGGACACTCAGCTGCAGACATGCCTGGAAGAGAAAGGAAAGTCCAATGTTGCAAAGAAATATACTGCATAGGAACCTGGAATGTGAGATCTATGAACCAGGGTAAGCTGGATGTGGTCAAATGTGTGATGGAAAGAATAAACATTGACATCCCGGGCTTCAGCGAACTTAAATGGGCAGGAATGCGTGAATTCAGTTCAGCTGACTATCACATCTACTACTGTGGGCAAGAATCCCATAGAAGAAATGGAGTAGCCCTCATAGTCAACAATAGAGTGAGAAAAGCAGTGCTGGGATACAACCTAAAAAATGATAAAATTATTTCGGTACGATTCCAAGTCAGTCCTTTCAACATCACAGTAATCCAAGTTTATGCACCAACTACCGGTGCTGAAGAGTCTGAGATTGACCAATTTTATGAAGATTTACAACAACGTCTGGAACTGACACCTAAGAAAGATGTTCTTCTCATCATAGGGGATTTGAATGCTAAAATAGGGAGTCAAATGATAAAAGGAATAACTGGCAAGTTTGGCCTTGGAATTCCAAATGAAGCAGGGCAAAGGCGAACTGAGTTTTGTCAAGAGAACAAGCTGGTCATTGCAAACACTCTTTTCCAACAACACAAAAGGCGACTCTACACATGGACATCACCAGATTGACAATACCAGAATCAGATTGATTATGTTCTCTGCAGCCAAAGATGCAGTCAGCAAAAACAAGACCTGGTGCTGACTGTGGCTCAGATCATCAGCTTCTTATTTCAAAATTCAAACTTAAACTGAAGAAAGTAGGGAAGACCACTGGGCCAGTCAGGTATAATCTAAGTCAAATCCTGTATGAATACACAGTGGAATTGAAGAATAGATTTAAGGAACTAGTTTTAGTGGACAGAACACCTGAAGAACTATGGATGGAGGCTTGTAACATTGTACAGGAGGCTGCAATGAAAACTATTCCAAAGAAAAGAAAATGCAAGAAAGCAAAGTAGTTGTCCAATGAGGCCCTACAAATAGAGGAGGAGAGAAGGGACGCAAAATGCAAGGGAGAAAGGGAAAGATACAGAAAATTGAATGCAAAGAATATCAAGGAGAGACAGGGCGGCCTTCTTGAACGAACAGTGCAGAGAAATAGAGGAAAACAACAGAAAAGGAAAAACCAGAGACCTATTCAAGAAAATTGGAGATATTAAAGGGGCATTTCGTGCAAAGATGGATATGATAAAGGACAAAAATGGTAGGGACCTAACTGAAGCAGAAGAGATCAACAAGGGATGGCAAGAATATACAGAAGAATTATATCAGAAAGATCTGGATGTCCTTGATAACCAAGATAGCGTAGTTGCTGACCTGGAGCCAGACATTCTGGAAAGTGAAGTCAAGTGGGCCTCAGAAAGCATTGCGAACAACAAGGCCAGTGGAGGTGACGGCATTCCAATTGAACTCTTCAAAATCTTAAAAGAGGATGCTGTAAAGGTGCTGCACCTGATATGCCAGCAAATTTGGAAAACCCAGCAGTGGCCAGAGGACTGGAAAAGATTGGTCTACATTCCAATCCCAAAGAAAGGAAATGCCAAAGAATGCTCCAACTATTGCACAATTGCACTCATTTCACACGCTAGCAAGGTTATGCTCAAAATTCTACAAGGCAGGCTTCAGCAGTATGTGGAAAGAAAACTTCCAGAACTGCAAGCTGGATTTCGAAGGGGCAGACGAACTAGAGATCAAATCGCCAACATGCGCTGGATTATGGAGAAAGCCAGAGAGTTCCAGAAAAACATCTATTTCTGCTTCATCGACTATGCCAAAGACTTTGACTGTGTAGACCACAACAAACTATGGCAAGTCCTTAAAGGAATGGGAGTACCTGTCCACCTTATCTGTCTCCTAAAAAATCTGTATGTGGGACAAGTGGCAACCGTCAGAACTGGATATGGAACAACTGACTGGTTTAGAATTGGGAAAGGAGTACGACAAGGCTGTATACTGTCACCTTGCCTATTTAACTTATATGCAGAGTACATCATACGAAAGGCAGGTCTGGATGAATCACAAGCTGGAATTAAGATTGCCGGAAGAAATATCAACAACCTCAGATACGCAGATGATACTACTCTAATAGCAGAGAGTGAGGAGGAATTAAAGAACCTCTTAATGAGGCTGAAAGAGGAGAGTGAAAAAAATGGGCTGAAGCTCAACATACAAAAAAACTAAGATCATGGCCACTGGTCCCATCACCTCCTGGCAAATAGAAGGGGAAGAAGTGGAGGCAATGACAGAGTTTATTTTCTTGGGCTCCTTGATCACTGCAGATGGCGACTGCAGCAACGAAATAAAAAGACGCCTGCTTCTTGGGAGGAAAGCAATGGCAAACCTAGATAGCATCCTAAAGAGCAGAGACATCACTTTGCCAACTAAGGGCAGGATAGTCAGAGCTATGGTTTTTCCAGTAGTGATGTATGGAAGTGAGAGCTGGACTATAAAGAAGGCTGATCGCCCCAGAATTGATGCTTTTGAGCTGTGGTGCTGGAGGAGAGTCTTGAGAGTCCCCTGGACTGCAAGGAGGTCAAACCTATCCATCCTGAAAGAAATCAACCCTGAATGTTCACTGGAAGGACAGATTTTGAAGCTGAGGCTCCAGTACTTTGGCCACCTCATGAGGAGAGAGGAGTCCTTGGAAAAGTCCCTGATGTTGGGAAAGATTGAAGGCAAAAGGAAAAGAGGACGGCAGAGAATGAGGTGGTTGGATGGTGTCATCGATGCAACCAATATGGATTTGACCAAACTCCGGTAGGCAGTGGAAGATAGGAAGGCCTGGCGAGCCCTGGTCCATGGGGTTATGAAGAGTCAGACATGAATGAATGACTGAACAACATAAATTGAATTAGCAGTGAAAAATTTCAATCTCAAAATAAAAGAAGTACGGTTGCCATGACTCAACTTTCTGATAACCTCACCTGGGTGACTGAGAATCTTCACAGACTTAGTTCAAAAACTTCAAAAGAGGTGATAAATTGTGTTGGCTATACATATTCCAAAAGATTTGAAAAGAGGGAAATTCTAAATGTTCTCAAAGAAAATAAGACTGGCTATTCTAGGCTAATGCTGACTGTCCAGCAGAAATGTACCATTGTTTGAGATTGTACGCGCAGTGAAGACTCAGTAGCAAGACAGCAAATGAGCATAACTGTCTCCTCAGAGAAGTGAAGGCAATATAAATCAATTATCTATGTCATTTTATAACTCTTATCTTCGTTTATATATCTTTCCAGGGAATTTCACTAAACAGATTCTCAGTCAACCCAAACCTTCCAGAAGGGAGTAACTTTCCCCCCAAGTAACTTCACTCTTCTTGCTCTTTTCCCCTCCCTTTCATTCAGTGAGGCCAGGTTCACTTCATAAACATGAAAGGAAAACAGGGTTTCATGATCTTGGACACATTGCTTCCCACCAAATAACATCCGGTTGCAAATTGCCCTCTTCAATTAACAGGAGGCTTTTGCCCTGTGTAAAACTTAAGACTTGTCTCTGGGACAAGTCTAAGTTTTACACAGAATGGAAACTTGTTAACCTCTTTTTGACAGGCATTGTTCATTTTAGTTGTTATTAAGTTTAACTGACATGGTATGACAACTTGCTAGCTGAAATCTCCGTGCCTTAATTTATGCTACACAACACTGGTGGCATCATCAGCCATGTCAGATTTCCCTTCTGGGATCCCTTTAATTGTGGGAAACTGAAGGGTGTTGAGGGAGGTTTTAATTTCTGAATGTCTGTATCACTGGGATGATTTTACTGTTGGTGGTAATTTCATCTTCATCATCATCATCATCATCATCATCATCATCATCATCATCATCATCATCATCATCATAGCACTGCACAGCTGGAATGGTCCCTATGGATGACCAAGTCTAGCCCATGTCAGGAGGCCCAGTGGGGAACTGAACTCCCAGGCTTTGGCCCCACAGCCCGAGACCGAAACCCCTGGCCTGCCCAGCAGTTCTGTTTGACCCCTCATGTCTTTTTTCACTGTGTCTGAGTCCGTGTGTGAGTTTGTGTGTGTATGTGTGTGTGTCCCTGTGTGTGCTATTGCCATACCTTTTCCTGGGCCCTTGGATCCATCAGGCTTCTTCTTGGCATCTTGTTTCTTTTCTTCTGTGGCTATAAAAGAATATGTCTTCCATAAACATTAAAACACTGTAAAATAATGAACAGTAACAATACTCTTAAATCAAAGTTAGATGTGTGGGCTATTTGGGGCCTGTTTCATCTCTAGCATGTACTGTTGCCTCACCATGTGATGCTTCTTCCCTGGCTATCTTTCCAATGGTTATTTATTCCCTCATCTCTCCTTTATCAGTTGTTGTGACGTGGGTTAGTGATTTCAGCAAGTGATTCAGCTCTTTGACATAGCAGGCTGGAGACAGCTTCTTGTGTAACAGCTCTTTATTCAGGGAGAGAACAAGACTGGGGACTGGGGAGAGGGAGCAACATTTATAGGCACCAGGACTGGCTAGGAAAAGATACATTTTGGAGGGAACAATTACAAGCAATCACAAGGCTGCCTTTTGGCGGGAACCAATAGGAAGGAGGATCCAAATGCAGCAACTTGAATCAACCAATAGGCCTGTTCCCTTTGGAACAGAAAGGCAGTTACTTCAACAAGTAATTACAGATACAGTAATAGGAATACAGATCAATACACAACATCAGTTATGAACAACAGTTTCTAAGGGACCCAGGAATCCTTGGGACTGGTGTGTCAAATATATATATATACTGTATATTTTAAAAAGAATCTATGTTGTATCTAACTTTAAGCATTGATCCCTCAGTGATCTGCCTTCTTTCTCTGCTGCTCATGGCTAAGCAGAGGGAGGGAGCGGAGCTGGCAAGTTACTTCTAAAACCTAATTGCAGTGCCAGGCTGTACCTCCAGAATAGTAAATTACTACAGTTACTGTTTGAAGTGTAAAAAGTAAATTAAGCCATGATTCTCTTCTTCTATTGTTATACATCTATTATCAGTTATAAATGCCAAAGTAGGCCTTTGTCCTTTTAGCTTGCTTAACCACAATGCAACTTATGCATCACATAAAAGAGAAACTAAGTGGAAAAGGACTGTTGCATAATGGAATTGTGTTGTATCCTTAAATGCGTCACAGGGCAACTTATGCAAGATATACCACAGATCGCTGCAATTGAGAGTGATGGCCTATATGCAAAATATGTGGTTTTAGGTTTTATAAGGATGGTATGACTCTGAGCCCCTGGCCTCAGAACTCTAACCAGACCCTAAGCTATGCCCTGCCATTTTATGTTTGCCTACCTAAACTGTATTTTAATTCATGCAACATAATAAAAGTCTCTTAATTTGAAGTGAGCAAAATTTTCTCTGCACTATTATAATGAGTATTTTTGCAAAGGAAGAAAATCTAAAAGGTAACTTTACAACTATAATTAAAAAGTAACTAAAATAGATACTCCTGTGACTTTTTTTTAAACAAACCAGAATGCATTTGGCCAGAACAGTGGAGACAAACAAAAAGATCCTATAAAAAGATGTTACAGTTACCCTACAAATGTAGTAAATCCATTCCTCGCTCTAATGTAGTTTAGTTATAACACAAAAGAATTAGTTCCATGGAATTACAAGACATTACTATTAAACATACTAGTTAATAAATGACTTTGAAGTTTTTGGCAGAAGCCAATGTAAAAGCAAGGGCCAGAGACTGAGGATATCTATCTCCCAAGATCCATCATGTTTATGGAGCCCTTTGCTGTGTTTAGCTCATGTTACCACAGTCATCAGTTGAAAACATCAGCTGTGCAAAGGTAGTGTGATGCTATCAGAGAAGCCACAGAAGTAGATTGCAGACACAAGCCTTAGAACATAGCATTTCTGATGGGCTTCTTGAATCCCCTGAACTAAATAGTTTGGCAGGCTGTTCTGTTCACTCCTCACTTGTTGTACATTGGCATATCTGCCCCTGGAGTGTGCATACGCACTCATGCACACTTTCATACTACCTTCTTCACCACCAGGCTTCTCCGTGGCATCTCCTTTGTTTTCTGCTGTGAATATAAAAAAATATGTTTTCTTTAAGCATTAAAATCATGATAAAGTGCTAATCAGTAATAGTGCCCTTTAAATCCCCTAGAAATTGCAGAGGGATGTTTGGGGGCAATTTCATCTTCAATGTGTATAGTTGCCTCACTGTGTAATGTTCCTTCCCTAGGTATCTTTCTGGTGGTTCTTTATACCGTTGTTTCTCCTTCATCAGTTCCCAACAATCCTTTCTACAGAATCTAGAAATCCAAGGGCCTGGTGTGTCCAAAACAAAAACAAAAAACCAAAATAAAAAAGCATCACGCCAGAACTCTCTCTCTCTCTCTCTCTCTCTCTTTGTGTGTGTGTCATCTGCCTGTGAACATACAGCACTTTCATACTACTGTACCTCCTGCATCATCAGACTTCTTGTCAGCCCCTTTCTTGCCTGCAACAGATATAAAAGAGTAAGTTTTCTGTAAGAATTAAAATCATTATAAAACTTTAATCAATAAAGGTGCCCTGAAATCTCCTGGAAGGTGCAGTGGGCAATTTGGGCCTTGTTTTTCTCCCAGACGTAGCGGGAGGGCTCTTTCAAAGTCAGGATTAAACTGTCAACTGACAAACCATTCTAAATTGTAATGCAGACTTCAGGACAGTTTAACATATTATACACTGACGCCGTGTTCCTTCAAGAATTTATTAAATTAATGCATTAATGGTGCTTCTTTAATAGAAGGACAACTTCTGGGGTTCAGCCAAACAATTTATACATTTTACATAGACACGTCAGCAGTCATCTTCAATAGAGACGTGTCATATATACAAGCATGGGCAGATGCACACCTATCCTCTCTAAAATTTCCAGTTGGATTCCCCAATCTTAACTGCTGTAAACGCTCTTGCAGAGAGTTCCTCTTTCTTAGTACACTTACAGGAAAGAAGGTATTGTGGTTAGCTACGGAAGTTACAAGAGATATTTGCAATTCATGGGAAGGGCTTTTTCTCTTTTGCCCAGTACATAGACATATGATTTAATAATCCTTAATTAAGAGATTAATTATAAATTTCTTTATTGCACTGTTACAGACCGGAACCTCAGTTTCCCCCTAGGGTTCTTAGGATGGGATGGGAACAATCCCTTGAAACTGCCCACCTCCTGACCACTCTGCCACCCTTGTGGCTCAGTATGTTATGCCAGGTTCACATAAATGGTAGGAGGAATCCTCTTCCAGAAGTGTCATATAAGAAGTCCCAGGGTGGTATTCACAATACTGGCCCAGGATGGGCCTCCACACTTGGGCACCTCAGAGGCAACCAGGAAGAACAGCGAGCAGTGCCTTTGCTTTGCATGGGCTTAATAGCACTTCGGCTTTAGATCTCTGGGCTCAAGGCAGTCTAGAATTGTGGCCTGCGTAGGCACAGCTCTGTTGACTCCAAGCACCCTTCCACCCCTTAGTCCCTCAATCCCTAGAGCTGAGGAAAGGGATACACTATCAACCCATATAAGAAAGAGAGATGGAAAGAGAGAGGAGGAGGTGAAGTTGGTTCTCTCATCTCCTGAAGAACCCATGGGTCAAGCCTCCAAAACACCTCCTCCTCCTCCCTGCTTCTCATGGCCCATCTCCCCCTGACAGGGGATCTGGGGAGGTACACAGGTTTAATGGAGAGCTTGTCTTGATGTCAAGATACACCAAGTTTTCACAGCACCACCCCTCTTTCCTGTTTTTCCTGGAACAAAGGGTGCCATCAGTCACAGGCCTCAGCTCATTGCAGATCATCATGAGGGAATGTGAGAATGTGAGGGGGGAAATGGGCGCAGCTGGTTTTTCCATTGCTCCTTCCTGTTAAAGAAGATAACTTAAGAAGGGAGACAAGACAGAGCTGATGGGGTTGCAAGGGAAGGTTTGGGGATCTTAGTCCAGGGCCACTGGTTCCATAAAACATAGATGAGTGGAGATGGAAGCAGTTTGTAAGGCCCTCAGATTCAGACAGGACTGCAAACCAAAGGTGATCTTGCAACTGAACTTTGATGAGGAGTGCACCGTGTTCCAGAAAACAAGGAAACAAGCAATGTGTCCAAGAGAGTCAATGGTGAATCATCAACTGGCACAAAATCCTGGCAGCAGAAGGAAGAAGACCGCTGGGAAGCAACTGAAGGGAAACCCTGCTTGTTTCAGGCGTCTCTAGGCCAAGGCTTTGAACATGGGGAACAAACAACATGAGTTCACACTCTTAGCACAGGAAGGCAATTATGACTTAATAGTAGAGATGGGCACAAAATGCCAAAATGGCGTTCGTTTTTGTTATTTCGCCCCAGGGCCCCCACTTTGTTCTGTTACTGTTATTCAGGGGCCCGCTTCGTTTCCATTATTTCAACTTTTGCCGTGGCCGCCGCCGGCAACCCTCCTGGGAGAGCTGTCCCGCAGCCGCAGGGAGCCCTCCCAGGGCCGGTGTCACCGGAGCGCCACGGAGATTGCTGGAGAGGGGAGCGCATCATCCGGCGTGGGGAAGCTGAGACTGCCATTCGCCCCTCTGCATGCAGAGGGGCGAAGGGGGGGGGAATCAGCTTCCCCGTGTGGGCCATGACAGCACCGGGTGGGGATGATTCCTTTGAAACAGAGGGGTCAACGCAGATATGATCCGGGCGCTGTCATGACCCGGGTGGGAAGATCCCTTTGAGACAGAGGGGTCATCCCTTTGAGTGCAGAGGGGTCAATGCGGTCGGGAGGGGGCTGCGATCCAGCCTCCGCATGTGGAGGCGGGATCGCAGCCCCCTCTCCAGCGGTCTCTGCCAGAGGTGCATGGCAGCCGGAGCACCTGCAGTGGAGATCGCTTGACAGGGGGCTGATCCTGCCTCTGTGCGTGGAGGTGAGACCACGGCCCAGGCTCAGCTGATCTCCTCCGCCCGGGATGACAACTGCCCGGCCGTCATCCCTGGGCAGAGGAGATCAAGCCACGATCCTACCTCCGTGTGCAGAGGCAAGACTGCAGCTCCCACTCTCCACCGTCCGCCACCAGTGCATGACAGCCACGGTGGCTGTCTTGCACCCATGGCGGAGATTGCCAGAGACAGAGCCCCGGTCCCACCTCCGCTTGTGAGGCAAGAATGGGGCTCTCTCTCACAGTCATCCCTCCAGCAATGACAGCCAGGCTGTCATCACCAGCGGGGAAGAATGAACCGAACCGAACCAAACTAATTTGTTCCAGTTCGGTTCCGTTCGTTCCGTTATGTAATGGAACGAATAACGATTAACAGAACAAAAAAAATTGTTTCGTGCCCATCTCTACTTAATAGGCCTTACTGAAACCAAGGTGGGTCAGTTGCATGTCCAAAATGCGGTGGGCAAAATTATTTGGATAAAAAGAAATGAGAGAGGGACTACTGTGATATAAAAGATCTACTGGAGTTCTCCTAATCAGATTGAAGTGTGGGATGATGCCTTGCTAAAATTAATCAAAATTTGCTAATTTGTCAATTTGTATTCATCCAAAGTAATGCCCCCTGTGAATGCAAATCAATGATTTTAGTGATTTTTTATTTACTGATTCATTGGGCTATAAAATGGGCCCCAGGCACCCAGAGACACATAGATCACAGAGAAGCTTCACCTTAGTCTCCTCTGAAATCTCTCCAGGTTTGGTGACAACTTGGTTTCCCCATGCCAGCTGCTAAAGATCAATCTTCACCAAATTGGACGAATTGCAGAGGAGAGTCAGGGGAAGTTTCCCTGCATTATTTTTTTTTTGATATCTCATAGTGCTTGGGGTTGCTTTATAGGGTTTTAAATGCAAAACAAAGGGCAAATCAATGTGGGTTTTGGATCAAATTTTGTCTGAGGAGGAGAACTTTCTCGTTTCTCGTTTCATTTCATTTTTGTCTGATGCTACTGTTAGAAAGGAGCTTTTGTCTAAATTGGGAAGACTTGAAGGCAGGTGGACCCTTTTTCTCTAGGGGTCTTTTGAACAGGGATTGATTTAGCTGTGGGCTGCCTGTTTGGGCAGGGGACAGACAAAGTGACCTTTGGCACTCCATAGAGCTCTATATAGTAATTCTATTATGATTCTGTATCTTGAAGCCATTACATAGCAAGGAGCTGAAAGAAGCCAGGAAAAGCCTGGAGGGAAGCCTGGAGAGTTTCTGAATGCCTGCAGAGGGAGGAAAAACAAGAGGGGCAGCCACTTGCCTGCTTTTTTGGGTGCCATTTTATCTTCTTTGTGTCAGCAGCCCTTCCTTCCACATTCTGTCTGTGAAGCTGTATGTAGGAGAGAGAAGAATGTTCAGAAGGGATGAAAGCAGGAAAGAATGGAGCTAACCTTCTTTATGGCAAAGTCTGGAGGAGCCAGGGAGGGAACACAGGCTGGGTTAAACGGAAGGAAAGATCACACACAGAGTTCAGGTATTGCTGCCAGCAGTTGCAGTTCTCCTCGTCGCAAGTGGCCAAATTATGTTTAATTCTAATGTGGTTTCATTCTGTAGGTGCATCGGGTGGGAGGGAGCTGAGAAGTGACAGATGATGATGGATCTCTGTGTGGAATATGCCACCTTCCCAAAATGCCCTCCGAGGGGACTAAAAAGCCCCTTGCAGGGACTCCACCATCTAAGAGAACCCAGGGCTCGCCTTGGGCACAGCTTTCCCCTTGAGTGCCACCTTATGAAGGAAGGGCAGGGAGCGAATTAAAAGAAAAAACTGTATCAATACCACCTCCTTTCTGCAGCACCCTCAGGGGCAAGCCCTGGGATGTTTCTGTTGCCTCGTGAAGAGATGGTGGTCAATCCTTAGGTGTGTGTTCCTCCCAGACCTTCCAAGAGAAGAGGTCTGTGCCCGTCACATCCCTGATAGGCTCAGGGGCCCTCGATGCCAGTCCTCAGGTGCGGTGGGGGAGAGGCCTACTGACCACTCTGTGCCACAGACTGCAGGGGTGAAGACCTGGCCCATAGGCAGATCGCGTCCAGCAGTGCTTCAGTGCCTTCCTCCAAGGACCGAGCACTGCCCAACTTCCTTGTCTCCCTCTCTTGTGTGCAGAAATCGCCAGGTTATCTGTCTCTTCCCTCCTTTCTCCTGTCCCTCCCTGTATCGCCTGGTTGACGGGCACTGGGGGTGGCAGTGAGGCCACCGAAAGGCATTTCACACATTTCCCCGAGCTTACACCCACAGCTGAGAATCAGCCATGGGCAAAGCTGCTGGGAGGGTCTGTCCAGTCTGAAGGGTCTGCCCTTTACTTGACCTTGTATTTTGATGATTCAAAGTAAACCTGACTCTGGTTCTGGTTGGAGACCACGACCGGAAGAGAAATGTTTGCAACTGTTGTGAGCATTGGAGTAGCATATGAGGAACATCATTTACCTTCTTGTGTATTTTGGTTTATCTCTTTGATTGATTTAGTGTTGTTATTTTGTTTATTATATTGTATTGTAAAATTTTAATATGTTATGTTTCATGAATGTATATTTGTTTAACCCTGTAAACTGCCCAGAGTGGCCTTTGTTGCCAAATAGTGCACTCCCAGAGGCATTTGGTGGGTCCACTGTGAGATACAGGAAGATGGACTAGATGGGCTTTGGCCTGATCCAGCCTGGCTCTTCTTATGTTCTTATGGTACGGTATACAAGTCTAATAAATAAATAAACAATAAAATACATATTTGACCTCCAAGGTAATATAAAATCACTGGATATGATTGTTCTCAATTTTTAATCAGCGAGTTCTAATATGCTTTCTGCCATAATTAGGCGTTATCTGGAACATCTGTTTTTTTGCTTCAGTGTAAGGTAGGCTTAAGGAATCACATTGTCCCACCCACTACTGACTTTTTTGGGGGGGGATTCTTGCCTTTCACTGAGCCAATTTCTGTTCTCCATACCTCTGTGTTTCCCTACAGCTGCACCTTCTTTCAGATGTTGCCACCATCTTCCTTTATGATGTAAAGCACTCCAGAGTTCCTTCTGCTCAGCCACTGCCGCCGCTTCCTGATTGGTTTCTTGGCATACTTAGAATTGAGTTGGTTTGGAATGTAGTTGGAGAAATCTGTATAGTTGTTTTGTTTCATTTTTTAAAAAAATAATTATTTCCATTGACTCTCTGAAGAAATTTGGAAATTGTGGGTTTTTATCAAGAACAAATGAAATATTCTCTCATCTTCACTGATCATATTCAGAAGGCAAAGTAGTTCTGTTCTAAATTGGATCAGGTTGAGCCTTCTGACCTTGTAAAACAAATCAAATAAACAAACAAACAAATATAATTGTTAAGGTGTAAGTAGTTTTAAAATGGGAGCAACTTTAATTCAACACTACAGACAAATCACCATGGACAGGCATTGAAAACCAGACCTTTTGTTGCTCCTGCTGTCAGGTTGGTTATGGTGACCCTATAAATGAGTGATCTTCCCAATGCCCCTGCCCTCAATACCCCTGCTCCGCTATTGCAAACTCAAACCTGTGGCTTCCTTCAAGGAGCAAAGCAATCTTGTATTTGATTCCCCCCCTTTTTTTTTGCTGCCATTGCTTTTCCCAGAGCATTTTGCCTTCTCTTTGTACCCAAAGTACGTCGGTTCCAACATTTTCATCTTCAGAGATCTGGCTTCATTTGATCTAGAAAAAAAGCCTCCAACAAACAAAGTATTTCTGCCATACATCAAACGAGTCACGGACCGCATGAACAAAGTGTTCAAAAACCACAGCCTACAAACAGTATTTAGACCCACCACAAATATACAACAGATGCTACAGTCAGCAAAGGACAAAAGGAACCCACTCACCACTGCAGGACTATACCGGATACCTTGAAGTTGTGGCCAGGTATATTTTGGGACACTGCAGACTAAAACAACCTGAAAAATCAACAGTAGCTGAACACACTCTGGAACAAACTGGGGCATGAAATCCTATTCCAGGACACAGAGGCACTGGACAACATTACCAATCACTATATGTCAGACTACACAGAGAAGCCATTGGAATCCACAAACATAAGCAGTTTCAACAAAAAAGAAGAAAGTCTAAAAATCAACAAAGCCTGGCTTCCAGTACTAAAAGCTGTAGTGTATAGTGAAAAAGGTCAAAGCTCAATGATTCCCACCCAACCACAAGGAAACAGTGATCAGTTCACACAATAGAACAGCTAACAGCACCCATCAACTACACAGAAGGATCCCTGCTACGCCTGATCGCATTGAAACTTCTTAATCCTTTCATCACAATACAATGACTAAGATCTATTTTCCTGCATAGGATAAGTTTCCTCTTTCCCACAACTTAAAAAACCCCAGTCTCACTCACTCTGTACCCCAGAGTGCAGAGAGGAACTCCTAGTTCCCCAAGCTCCTTGCCCTCTGAAGATGGCAGCCACAGGATCTGGCAAAACGCCAGGAAGAAAAACTTTGGCTGAAAAACCCACAACAACTAGCTCTTCAGTGTCATCTCCCTTGGAGACAAACTGGCTCATGAACATGGGCAAGGGCTTTTTTCAAGACCTATTCCATGGTAGAGATAGCAGAAAAGAGGTCTCTTTTTTGCCACCATTGTGTCTACACAGAGTCCCCTTGTGCAGCCATCAGGGGCCAGTTTCCTGGTGGCATACACTGAGAAAATGAAGGCCCTCATCAGTCGATTGGATATATTTGGGAGAAAAGCATCCCATTTAACAGGCTGGTTCCAAGGGGAGGAGAGCTGTTGTCATGTTCACTTAATCCAGGATCGTTGCTTACTTCTTATGTTTACTTGGGACAGAAATTAAAGCATAAGAGGTGTAGGTTGAATGAGCCCATTTTTGGACATGGAGACTATCCTGACTGGTGCTTCAGGGTGGATGATAGCTTCAGTCACAACACTTTGCACCCCTGTGGTGCAGTGGTTAAAACTGCAGTATTGTACTTAAGCTTCTTATTTCAGAACTATTGGGAATAATTTTTGAGAAGTCCTGGAGAACAGGGGAAGTCCACATAGATTGGAGGAGGACAAGTATTGTACCAATTTTCAAAGGGGGGGGGGAAGAGGACCCAAATAATTACCGCCTAGTCAGCTTGACTTCAATTCCTGGAAAGATACTAGAATATATTATTAAGCAGTCTGTAATTATTTAACTAGCAATGCTGTCATTACAAGAAGTCAACACGGGTTTCTTAAAAATCATTCATGCCAGACCAATTTGATTCCTTTGTTTGATAGAGTTACAGGCCTTGTGGATGAGGGGAACACTGTGGATATTGCATATCTAGATTCCAATAAGGCCTTCTATAAGGTTCCCCCCCCCCATAAAGAAGTTAGTAGAATGTGGGATAGATCGTATCACTGTTAGATGGATTTGTAATTGGTTGACTAATTGCACCCAAAGGATGATTGAAAATGGCTTCTCTTCAGCTTGGACAGACATTGGATGGAGTGATTGAGATTATGGTTTGTTGAGATGCAAAAAAAAAAAAACAACTGTCAGTCATGCTTGCTTACAAGAGATACTTAATCACGAATGATTAATGATTAACAGATCCTTTATCATTAATGGCTTCTCTTCAGCTTGGAGAGACGTAAACAGTGGGGTGCCCCAGGGTTCCGTTCTGGGTCCTGTGCTATTCAATATCTTTATTAATGACTTGGAGGAAGGAATAGAGAGTAGACTAATCAAATTTGCAGATGATACCAAATTGGGTGGGGTTGCTAATTCCCTAGAGGATAGGATGAAAATCCAAAAGGCCTTGGCAGATTAGAGTCCTAGGCCAAAGCTAATGGAATGGTTTTCAACAGAGGGAAATGTAGGGTGCTGCATCTAGGTAAAAAGAATGAATTGCACAGATATAGGATGGGAGACACCTAGCTGGAAAAATAGCACTTGTGAAAGGAATCTGGTAGTTTTGGCGTCGCACAGTGGTTAAATGCCTATACTGCAGCTAAAACTGTCCTCACAACCAGGGGTTCAACCCCAGGTAGCAGGCTCAAGGTTCACTCAGATTTCCATCCTTCCGAGGTTGGTGAAATGAGTATCCAGCCTGCAAGGGGGGACAAAGTGTAGTCTGCATTATTAAATTGTAAACCACCCAAAGAGTGCTTTGGGACGGTATATAAGCAGAAAACTTTGAGTCAGCAGTGTGACGTGGTGGCCAAGAAAGCCAATGCAAATTCATGGTTGCATCAACAGAAGCATACTGTGCAGATCAAGGGAAGTGATAGTACCACTCTGTTCTGCTCTGGTCAGACCCTACCTGGAATACTGTGTCCAGTTCTGCGCACCTCATGGAGTGCATTTTGAAACATGTGAAAAAAATGAATGCGGCACCCTTTGCGCCCACATTCTGGTTCCGTTGAAACCCATTCCATTAGCTTTGGCCCAGCACTCTGATCTCTCAAGGTCATTTTGGATTTTCATCCTCAGTCTAGGGCAGTGGTGGCAAACCTTTGGCACTCCAGTTATTTTAGACCACAGCTCCCAGAATTCCAAGCCTGTATTGCCAATGACAAAGGACTGGGGTATCCCAACTTGGTATCATCTTCAATTTGGTATCAGTCTTCTATTAGATATTTCTTAGTAGCCAAGAGTTGGGCATATAGACAAGGTGCTTGGTCACTCTTCCAGTCCTGACAGAAAGCCTTGCTCTAATTTTCAAAGCACTGGATGTACGGTAATCCTGGTCTGGAAACTCCACCTCCTCCAAAACATGGCAACAATATTGTTAATTGGCACTGGATGATTCGGTCATTCTAGCCCAGTCCTTTGTTGCTTACACACTAATCTCCAGACTGTTTCTGGGCTCACTTCAGTAGCCTGGTATCTTTAAATGTTGCCAAACCTTGAAATTAATTTATTCTCCTGGGAACTAAAGTGTTGACAATCCATTGGCAGGTATTGGACTTGACCTAATTAACTACAGTACATGACAATACTGTTCAGAATACGTTTCGTTATGGATGATACAGTAGTGTGACATTCCTGCCACTAGGTACAAATGTATTTGTTCACCCAGGCAGTTCCTGGTCCCACAGCTAGTTCAGTAAACTCTAGTGCTTTTAATGAAAATACGTGATTTGATTTCTGTACTGCCCATTAGTACTAAAGCACTTGCAGGGTGGTTTACAGCATCATTATGAATTATTATTTTTTTGCCTCCCACCCATTTTTATGACCTTAGAAGTCTGGAAGGCTGAGCCAACCTTGATGAACCTCTTGGCACTGACCTCAGGTTGTGATCTGAGGCTTGACTGAAGTAGTTCAGTTTCACCACCACACACACAATAAAGCATACTGTGCTTTCAGTATTCATGTTTGCCAATCACTTGGAGATTTTAGGGGTGAGGGTTGGTTTAAAAACGTCTTCAATCAATTTCACCTGGAGAGTGTGATGAAATGCATGGCCGTCAAGCACTCTACAAGGCTGTTGTCTCTTTAATGTTTTTCTTAGGTCTCACTGAAGTTTTCTGCACATCTTAATTTGATGCATAGTTTTTTGGGGGGCAGTCACGTGGTGTTTGATGCACAGTTAGTGTCCTGTTGACAGGGTAGTATTTTACTGCTTTGTGCCTGTCTCTACTTGCTTACTGTGCATCTTTTCCCTTTTTTCTGGGTCGATTTTCTAAGTCTCCGTTGCAGGAAGTGGCAGGAAACGGGGTATGAAGCTAATTACTGCGTATTTTCTGGGGTCGCACCTAGCTAGAGTAGCAAAGAACTGTGCATCTTTGGCTGTGGTCACACCTGGGTTTCGATCCTGATCTTCTGAAGGTCCGGCTTTTCCTCTTCTTCCCATCACGTGATTTAAATGTGGGAGAAGAGGTCTCACGTCAAAATCTGGTTTTTCAATTTTAAAGTGCAGTTCAGCCCCCTTGGCCAGCAGGTGGCGCTAGCACTTAAAAAAATGGAAGACTTTTCTGGGGGAATTTAATTCTGTGTCGGACTTCCTGTTACTCCGATATGGAGGCAAATTAAAAAAACAGCACCGGCCCCAGGAACAGGTGGTGGGTGCTATGCAAAAAATAAAAAATAGAAAGAAACCCGGATCATCAGCGCGGTCCCATGGCGTCTGCCTCCTTAAAAGCCGGATTTCAAAAGCGAGGCAAAAATTCCCCAGCCTGGAAGGTAGGTCACAGGAACCTCGCTTAAGGGAGCATTACCGGGTTTTCTTTTTCCTTTTTTTTCCAAAAAGCGGGGTGGCCATGAGGACGGTATTTTTGGGCATGATTTATTTAGTAATTTAAACTCTCTTTAAAGGGACATGTGGCCGAGCCCTATATAAAGGGAAGTTTTTTTAAACCAACCCCTGGCAGTGAGAGTGCACTTCCAGAGGCGTGGTTGGTCGGGGCACCAAATTACTTCCCTTCGCAGTTAGGATGCGAGCTTTTACTGTGCAGTTTGCCGCAGAAAAATGCACAGAAAACGCTGGTGAGACCGCTGGCAGTCCCCGAGTCCTGTATGAATGGATACACTGGGGTCTCTCCTGCCTTTGTAGGAGGCCCTGGGTTTCTCTCTCTCTCTCTTGTGAAATAGACTGTCACCAAGGCCAAACCTAGTTCATCAGGTGGAAGCTTTTGCTGGTTAAAAACTAATAAGCATGTCTTATATTGCAGGGCACAAGAGCAGCAGAAGTAATAGCAAAGCTAGGCACTCACTTCCAGCAGACTGAGAGAATCTCCAGTGGAGTAAAGGTAAGTGGAAGCTGGACTGGATGGAAAGTTATTATTGTCTGTATCTTGGGGTGAGGAGTTGTAACTCAAGTGTTAGGGTATGAGTTTGAAAAGAGCGTTTCCAGGCCATTTGGGTTTAATTTTCACAATGACAGCAGTAGTCTTGATAGATGTCTGCCAAGCTCTCAGAGTAGGTTTTGCTCAGTAATGGCCATTTGCTTGACTTTCCCTGGACAGCAACATAAAATATGCATGTGTCTCTGTGACTGGATTTCTGCCTGGAGTGAGTACACTGTGTACAGAGTGAATGGAGTTTCTAGTTTTTGTTCAGTGTCATAGGAGCAAACCTCATGAGACTATACGGTAAATATTGAACCTCTGGATTTCTATCTGGAGATTTCAGCTGGTGATAAATCGATGCTGGTGGCTTGCTCCACAACTGTTCTTCACTTGTGATCTTAAAATCACTAGGTAAAATTGTCTGTACTGTGCAGACTATGGGTTGTCAGAAAAATTGAAGCACCATAGAAGTATGTTATGTTTGTGTAGCTTTTCTGAATCAGATCATCTGTTTTTAAGCATCGTTTTTCTGTCTTAATTCAAAATGTAAAAGCTGAATTATTGTACTCTGTTCGTTCTAAATATGATTGATTGATTGGATTTTTATACCACCCATCTGGGAAAGAGGTCACTCTGGGCAGTTAAGAACAATTAGTCAATGCAATACAGTACAGGATAAACACATTCATACTATAAAATAAAAACATAAAAATACAGTAAATATAATGAAAATAAAATTAAAATTAATGAACGTTAATTAAAAAATTACAAAAAAGAACCAAGAAGTTTGTGTAAAATTGCTGATGTGTTGATTTGATTCAGTTTGAATTTGTCTAAACTGAAAAAGAGGAACTGACCTGAACCACGAGCTTTTTAAGTGTTTTTCTGAATGTCCAGGTTGATTTCCCCCTCCCCCTGCCCCCTGCCCTCTACTACCATCACCTCCTTAACTTTTGCTGCTGCCATTGCTGTACCTCACAGACCAAGCTGCCTCTGAAACCAAGCCAAGGCAAACCCAGCCAGGTTACTACTGAACCCCACCTACCCCCTTTTAAAAATGCTATGAACTCTTGATAAAAAGTTCTTTTTATTTTGCTTTTCTGGAGGGCTCTGAAGACTGCATCACTATCACAACCATTCATTATGGAGTCTGGTGGCACCTTAAAAACTGTTGCTGCAATGTGCTCTCATTTTGCCTCTGACGTATGGCAACCCAATGAGTGTCTAAAAATGTTCTCTTCTTAGGGCTACAGCTCATTTTTTGGATTCCTGGAATGTTAGCCTCTGTTATCATGAGATATAAACCATGTGCTGAGCTTGGAAGGAGATTGGGGGGAAAGGGATGCAAAAGCTACAAAAGGTACTTTTTAAAATGCAGCCCTTTAATTACCTCTGGAACATGTGTTGTTTTACGTCAATAATCTTACTTCCCTGAATGCTGTCATCCTTTTTCTTCTTTGCTTGTTGTCTGCCCCCTTTTGTAACAGGCTGCAATGGACTGTCAATATTTTCAGTGGACCTCCTTTCCCTGCATTTTCTTATATACTAGTGGCTTCACATTCTGCATCATGGAAGATGCTGCTGGAATATGTGTGGCTATATCCCATCACACACACTCCACACTAATGCTTTTAAAGTTGACCATTCTCAGTTTCTGTGATAGGGACAGCTGAAGATTAATCAGCAATCTGATTTGCCTCTGGCACCCCACTAACTCTTGTTGCTCTTGGTCACAGCCACCTGGATTTGTGAGCCTCCTCCATTCCTGCACAATATGATAAGGATAAAGAGAGAGGAAATAATTCTTAATTTTTTTAAAAGCCAAGAGGATGGCCTTTCTCATGATTGTGCCATTGATTCTGCCCTTTCCTTCCTGCATATGGGAGCCATAGTAGACCCATAGTGAAGTGAGAGCCCCTTTGTAGAAGCCTACTGGCACTTCCGTGAATTCTTCCTTCATACTATCTGGGGAAAAGATGTTACTTCTCATCATATCTCTAGCCCCAACAGCTCCCCACATGTCAGAATGGTTCTGCTGCTCTTTGATTGTCAGGCAAGATGAAGAGACCACTCAATCCTGTACATTTGCCAAACCTTCATTTATAACATCACAATGGTTCTTTTGACTGGTGGCAATGTCAACACCAGAAGGTTGAAGCAGGGCCCCCAGTATTGCTAAGTGCTCCAAATTAACTGCTTGTTTGCTTTCTTGCTTGATCAAGACAGATTCAACTTGCTTTCAGGTGTCATCAACAGGAGATCTCTCTGCTGAGATAGTAGACGGCGGTTCTGTTCATCTAAAATAATCTACTGACTTGACAACCATTTTGCAAATGAACCTTCTTTCCTTGGTGCAGATATCATCATGCCAACATTTTTTAATTCTGCATTTTGGCACTACGTAAATACACTCACCATCCTCATTTGGCTGTTTAGCATCAATATTCCAGTATCTAAGGGGGAGGGAGGAAGAATTGTTAATCCACACTTTATGTGTATGTAGCCATAGTCATAATTAATTTGAATAATGTATTTTCCACAAAGTAAGGTGTTCAGGGCAGTTCATATGAACATAAACAATAGAAAAAACAACAACACTCAGGATTACAATTCTAGTATAGTAAGACATTGATTCATTTGAGTGAGTCAAGGTAGGCAGCAAGATTTTGAATTTCATTCAACTGCAGTGTTGCAAGCTTGACATCAAACTTTTTAAAGACAGGCTCAATTTCCTGGCTGAGTCTGTGAAGATTCTCAGTCATCCAGGTGAGTTTATCTGGAAGCTGAGTCATGGCAACTGGATTATTCTTGAGAGATCAAAATGTTTTGCAACTCATCCAAGCAGCTTTGTCAGTCTGAGGAAAGTTAGTGGTGAGTCCTCCGTTTTATAGTTCATCATTTCACACTGCCCTGGTCTGAATAGGCTTGTTAGATAGACAATGGACCTCATCTTTGAATGAATGTCCCTTGTCTTTCAAATAGAGGTACACTGCTGATTCTGGTCCTAAGCTGTTGCCCTTCCTATGTTGGGAACATTCTCCTGTTTAATGACTGCTTAGTTTCTCCAATGTAGAGAGGTCTGTACAATCCTCACTGCATTGAACCACATATACTACAGTAGGATCCCCATATCCACTCATTCATTATTCACTGATTCTGTTATCCATGGTTAGCAGCGAAAAAAATTAAATAAACAATTCAGAAGCAGCAAAGTAAGGTACTGTCTCAAAACTGCAGCTATAAAGCAAGCTACTGTCACAAAACAGCAGTTTTGGGGATTTTTGGTGTTCTCTCTGATCCACAGTTTTCATTATCCACGAGAAGGTCTGGAATAACCCCCAGCAGATACTGTGGTCCTACTGTATCTTGTGTCAGGTCCTTTGGGTGGAGGAGTCTCTGCCTTAATGTGTTTGTGGGTTTGAAGTAAACAGGGATGTGGCATTTGCCAAAAACACTTTAAAGCTTTTAAGACACCCCAGCCATATAGGGAATGACCAGGTTCTTCCGTTGGCTCTGGGTTTCAGGCTAATCCCTTGTTCTTCTGGGTCGGCACACTGCTTTGTTGAAGGCCCACTTTGGATATCCACAAGCCTTAAATGCTTTCTTAAGGTGCCTGTCTTCCTTCTTGGTTTCTGTGGAGGTGGGGATGCTCTCTGCTCTGTGGTTTAGGGTCCTGATGACCTCTAACTAGAGATGGGCACAAAACGAACAGATAGCATTTCATTTCCTTTTTTCTGGAAGTTGAGTCATTCCAGATAAACCCACCCGGATGACTGAGAATCTTCACAGACACATTTCCTTTTTTTGTTTCATTCTCTTCTGTTTTATTTTGTTTCGTTTGAAACAATTTGTTTTAAAAATTCCTTTTTCATTTTGTTTCATTTTTTGTTTGTGCACTCTCTCTATCTCTCTCTCTCTCTCTCTCGTGTGTGTGTGTGTGTGTGTGTGTGTGTGTGGTACTTGTGTAACTAAAGGCGGGATTTGTAAAAAAAAATGCCACCCCAAGCACCGGTCGACTGTAGCACGGGATTGGGGTGGCCTTTCCCCCCACCCCACTGGGCACAGAGAAACCAGGGTATTTTTAACTTTATTTTGGCTGAGCCCCAAGCGCTGATCAGCTGTAGCGTGGGCTTGGGACTGGCAAAAAAAGTTTTAAAATAGCTCCTTTCCTCCTACCCATGGGGGGGGGATAAGCCTGCACTACAGCTGATCAGCGCTTGGGGCTCAGCCAAAAGCAATTGCTCCTTTCCCCCCATCTGATGGGGTGGGGAAAAAGGAGTGATTTTCATTTCATTTCATTTCATTTCATTTTATTTGCTGAGCTCCAAGCGCTGTAGCGCAGGCTTATAGCTAGCAAAAAAAGTTTAAAAATCACTGCTTCTTCCCCCCATTTGCCGAGGGCACTTATAAAAAAGCACCAGCAGCACTATAGCTGATCAGCACTGCTGCTTTGGAAGCCCCCTACAGGGGCTGGTCAGCAGAAGCAGCAGGGAAACGAAAAAATGAAATGAAATGAACAAAATGAAAATGTTTGTTTCATTTCACTTTCCTTTGAGGGGGCAGTTTGTTATTCCTTATGTAATGAAACGAATAACAAATAACAAAACAAATAAATTGGTTTTGTGCCCATCTGTACTCCTAACCTGTGTTGTAATTGATGATGGGAGACAAATACTAAGTACTGATCAGTGTGGGTGGGTTTCCTGGAAACCTCTCTTCCAAGGCCACGTTCGGGTCCAATGCCCATTTGAAGAACAAGGAATACTAATTCAAATATGAAGATGTACATGTATTAGACAGAGAAGAGAGGTGATTTGAGAGAGGGGTCAGGGAAGACATTCATGTGTGTATTGAAAACCCCTCTTTCAACAGAGGTGGGGGGAATCAGACACAATCTGCTACTTATCAAGTGGCCCTTTCATCAGTCCCTAGACAAATCAGAAGCACTTCACACCACCAGCAAGGCCATATTTAATGACCCATACTTAATGAGTATTGGGAAAGGTTGCATAAGTGGGACCTTCATGCACCACAAGCCATTGGCTATCTAATGAGCCTATTCAAGCCACTGTCCAATTTAAGAGTCTATTCACACCAGGGTGATGTGAAATGAAGGTGAAGTATAAAATGGAGGACTCGCCACTAACTTTCCTCAGACTGACAAAGCTGCTTGGGTGAATAGCAAAACATTTTTGATCTCTCAAGAAGTCCAGTTGCCATGACTCAACCTCCAGATTCCTTTTTCTCATTCCACCATGGAGAAAAGCTGTGCCCCCCTCCCTTCATAGTGCCAAGCAGATTTGTCTTAGGATAACTCTGAAAGCAAACTCTAGCTTGGAACTTGGCCCAAGATCAGGCTGCTCACATCTGAACTTGTTTGAAGGCACATTGATAACATTATTGTGTAATGATAGCAGGTGTTTTAGGGTGAAAGTTGAGCCATTTCATTTGAAACTTATACTGAAATACACTGTGTAAGCCGATTGCTGTTTATCACCTACAGCTAAGTACTCTGATACATTTCTTCGATAAGGTTCCCCATGGTATACTTGCAAAGAAGTTAGTAGAATGTGGGATAAATAGTGCCACTGTTACATGGATTTGTAATTGGTTGACTGATCGCACCCAAAGGGTGATCATTAATGGCTTGGAGCGACGTGACCAGTGGGGTGCCCCAGGGTTCTGTTCTGGGTCTGGTGCTATTTAATATCTTTTTTAATGACTTAGAGGAAGGAATCGAGAGTAGGCTAATCAAATTTGCAGATGATACCAAATTGGGTGGGGTTGCTAATTTCCTAGAGGATAAGATGAAAATCCAAAAGGACCTTGACAGATTAGAGTCCTGGGCCAAAGCTAACGGAATGGAGTTGAACAGAGGAAAAGGTCGGGTGGTGCATCTAGGTAAAAAGAATGAATTGCACAGATATAGGGAGACACCTGGCTGGAAAATAGTACATGTGAAAGTCGGGTTGGACCACAAATTGAACATGAGTCAGCAGTGTGATGTGGCAGCCAAGAAAGTCAATGCGGTTCTTGGTTGCATCAACAGAAGCATCATGTCTAGATCAAGGGAAGTGATAGTACCACTCTATTCTGCTCTGGTCAGACCCCATCTGGAGTACTGTGTTCCAGGTCTGTGCACCTCAATTTAAAAAGGATGTTGACAATCTCGAGCAGGTGCAGAGGAGGGTGTACAAGATGGTTGAAGGTCTGGAAGAAATGTCTTCTGAGGAATGGCTTAAGGAACTGGGAATGTTTAGCCTTTCAAAAAGAAGGCTGAGAGGGGATATGATAGCTATGTTTAAATATTTGAAAGGATGCCACATTGAAGAAGGGACTGGTTTGTTTTCCATGGCTTGAGAGACTAGGACACGGGGCAATGGTTTCAAACTACAGGAAAAGAGATTCCATTTAAACATTAGGAAGAATTTCATGACAGTTAGAGTTGTTTGGCAACGGAATATGCTGCCACGGAGGGTGGTGGAGTCACAATCTTTGGAGTTTTTTAAGCAGAGGCTGGATGGCCATCTGTCGGGAGTCCTGTGATGCGGGTTCCTGTATGGCAGGGGGTTGGACTAGATGGCCTTTGGGGTCAGACAACACTGGTAACTGCCCATCCAGGGTCAGATGCTGGTGCATTTTCTTTTGGAGTTTTCCTTCCCTTAGCTTTTGAGGACTTTCTTACTCCCAGGGGAGTGGGTGGTAACACTTAGTTGATGATGGTGGTTCCTCACAGAATTCACAGTGCAATCATTGTACCCGCTCAGACTATAGTCCCAAACCTTGTTAACACTGATACTTAGTCTGGTGCAGTTCAAGAGTTTTATCTATTAGCCCACGTATCTCTGTTCCACTAACCACTACTTATGGACCCATCTAGTAGCTGAAACTTGCATTGGGTTGCTGTACCTTCCACATCAGCTGCCTAGATGCCCTGAACACATCCGATTTTGCCTGATTTCAGAAGACCACCAGGGAATATCAGGCTGGAGTAGGAACTGGCAAACCACCCCAGTATTCCTGCCAAGAAAACTCCAGGGACATGGGGTCATGAAGAGTCGGTCACAACTGTAACAACTCAACACACACACACACACCTTCCACATCAGAGAACAGTGATCGTATCCTATTTGGACTCATAAGAACATAAGAAGAGCCATGCTGGATCAGGCCAAAGGCCCATCTAGTTCTGTGGTCCCGCCAAATGCCTCTGGGAGCACATGAGACTAGATATCGGTTTCCTGATACCACTCCTCTGCGTCCAGCCCTTGAGGTACCCTGGTTTTAAGCCTGGAGATTAAACATTTGCACCATGGTTTGTAACTTGTGATGGACTTTTCCTCCAGGAATCTGTCCAAGCTCCTTTTGAAGGCTTACAGGCCAGATGCCATCACCACATCCAGAGGCAGGGAGTTCCACAGACTAACAACACATTGGGTTGTTAGGTTTTTACATCTCACTATGGTCTCAATTGCCAAGCAGACTTGCCTTCAGCTTTTTATTCTTTGTTTGGATTTGTATTCCATTATGATCTGTTGTTGTTGTTTTATTTCTGTTGTTCTTGTCATTATTATTAATATGAAAAGCTAGAAGTTCTTGAACACATATCTTGTGCTGGCATTACTGAAGAAATGCATCCAAAAATATAAACAGCTCTTTGCTTGTAAGAAATTTTAAAAGCTTTCCATCATGCAAGCCATAAGTAAATTTTGTTCAGAAACTTACGCTCTCCGAACTGTTTCATTATTAATCCATGACAACCCATTAGGTGCACTGCTATTCTTATAAAGTCCAATCCAGTACCCGAATCCCAAACGAGCAGTTTCTTGGTCTACAAAGGCCTACAAAAGAACAGTTATGAAGTGTTTGTTGTGAAAAAAAGTCTTCATTCTCCTCACATAGTTTGAAAGAAATGGGGGAAAGCACCTTTCTATCAATGATGTAATAGCAAAATTTGAAACACAGGAAGTCATAAGAGTGTGTACATGAGTACTCACAAACCTGCATACATACAGTGAGCGGGATAATGCAGATTTCTGTCTTCATTATTCAAATCAGTATAAGTGTGTTGAAGTTCATAGTTTCCTGGGAGTAAACTCCATTGAATCCACAACTTGGAAATTACTTTTAAAATAGAATTTGGTTACAGTTATCCTTTAAGGCAAAATAGATGGGAAGCATGGCCTGGGGTGAAGAAGAACATTTCGGTTTAGGAGTTTAAGCCAATGGTTTGCATTGGGCACAGCTTTTCTATTTAGAATAGCTTTAGAAAAATGTGACTACGCTACTGATCACCAGCATTTTACCAGGAAGTAGTTTCATTATGAAATGAAACAAAATGCTATGCGCCCTGGTATCCTAAGGGACCGAAGAGAGCAAGCAATTTTAGGTAACCCCCTTAAATTTGGAAAGTTTTTTTTTTTTTGGGGGGGGGGAGTCACAGAGCTGAGTTATGAAGCTCTAAAGTGGATGCCCATAGGGAGGGAAAATTATGAATTGGAATAGAAAGCTGATCGGGTGAGCGATAGTGCTGCCAGTGCTTTCTAATTGATTGAGGCATGTGAATGGCAGGTGTACCTTCTGCAAGTGATTTTAGGGAACCCTTTGAAATTTGGAAAGGTTTGGAGTTCAGGGAACTGAATTATTAAGCTCCAAAGGAGGTGGAGGGTGAATTGAAGTGTGTCCAGTGCGCTTTAGCAGTTATAGGGTTAATTTACAGCTCTGGTCCACACTCCTTCAATTAAGCACCCCCACACACCTCCTTTGGAGCTTAATAACTCCAACCATTCCCTGAAATCAAACCTCTCCTGTAGGAACAGGGCTCCTGGGCTTGACATAAGTTTGACATAACTGAAGCCATTTCAGAGGCAACAGCTTCCTGGTGGTAAAAGATCGGAGTTTGTCTGCAATAGCAGACGGATTATGTCAGCTTGCCAATAAGACATCTCTTTGTCTTCTCTTGTTACTCAGTTAAGTTTGCCAATTAGAGCAATATACAGTGGACCCTTGTATAAGAAACGGCTTGTATAACATAAAATTTTTACAACATACAAAATTCCGGAGATAGGGGAAATTTGCTTAACATAATTGCCTATGGGACGAATCTGTACAACATAAAAATGGGATCACTCTGTTTTCAATGCATTCCTATGGAAAATTTGTATACAGGAAAATTTGCTTAACATAATTTCATTTGGAACAAATTAATTCCTTTATACAAGGTACCATTGTATCTTATCACTAAGCTAAAGCTTACCAGTTAGAGTAATATACATAGTTATACAATACACATAGAAATGCATAGTAATCTAGCTCCCCTATGTAATGCCTCTTTAACTATATTTGGGGAATGTCTTGCTGCGCCACAAATAAATGATTTAATCAGTTATGTTAATCAGCTATGTTAGAGGAGTTAATAAAGGGATTCCTCTCTAGAAAAAGATAAGTTGGAAGAGGCTGCTCTGGCATGGACATCTCTCTGTGTGTTTTCTTCAAAGCACTTTCCCGTGACTTCCAGTTGCCCTAGCCCCAATTAATCCTACATTTCCAAATTTCAAGAGGTTACAGGGGAGAGCTGGAGGAAGCTCCCCTGCTATTTCCTCTGAACAAATTGTTTCATTTTAAAAGGGGAAATGGCATTTCATTTCGTAACAAAATGCTGGCAGACATTTCCTTCAGTTTTGAAACATTTCATAACCTTAAGACATGACAAAACAGCGTGTTATTTTTCGTAAGGTGCCCATCCCTAGTGGTTACCATTATATTTGTTATTATGTGCTGTCAGGTACCCTCAACATATGGCAATCAAATTGAGAGGAAAGTTTGCTTTTGGTTTGTTTCTATTGATGGAAACAAACCAAAATAGAGACACCATACCAGCACCAGAACAAATAGAAAGCCTTGACAGGGGCCAGAAAGTTGCAGGTAGGACTGCTATTTTGTGGTATTGGTTCTGAGCAGCAAAGATGTTGCTTGATCATTGTCTTTAAGAGTGAACCAGCTGATCCCTGAAGCAAATCAAATAGCAGGCTAAACATCTGTATAGCCGCTTCCTTACTTCAGTTATCAGACACAAGTATTTCAATAGAAAACCTCTGGAATCTGATTCATTCAATTTCTGAAAATGAGGGTCACAAAAATATTAATTAATCTCAGACAGCTCTCTCCAGTTACCAGGCACCCTGTTTTTGCCACCCCTCCCCTTGCCTCAGTCACTACCACCCCCATTAGTCTTGACATGCCCATTTTCTTCCTTCTTCTGCCTTTCTGCCACTGTCATTCATGAGTTCTCTTGCTCTGCCAGCCACACTTTTTCCATTTCCTGTTCTGGCCTCTCTAAATCAGTAAAATCAAACTAAAATGGCCTGGAAGAAGTGCACCATTTTGGGGTAAGAAGTACAATGATACCCCAGTTTATGTATGTTTCGGTTTAAAAAAAACCAGTTTATGAAAGGAAATCATTGGAAATGGCAATGTCTTAGTTTAGTTTCAATAGAAAATCCCGGTTTACTTTTTTTTTCATACGACATTGTGGAAAAAGTGTGCCCAGGATGCAGTGCACCCCCATAGTTTGTGGGTAGTATGGAGCATTGAGTCTCAAGGTGTAGAAGTTGTTGGTGTGTTTTTTAATGAGTTTTGGAGCAATTCTGGACATTTCTGCAGTGTTTTTTGGGGGGGAACTTAATTTTTCGGGGTTTTCTTAAGCGATGGAAAGGTAGGGAGCTGAGCTTCGTTGTTTGCATCACTTTTAATTGTGTGTTATTCATAGCAGTGTGTGTGTGTTTCTGTTCTGCATGGTTTTGCATGGTGGGGGAGGGATTTCTTCTCTGGATGGCTTTTAATGTGTATTTGCATGGCAGGGAGGTGTTTCTGTTCGGGCTCGCTTTTAATGTGTGTTT
This sequence comes from Phrynocephalus versicolor, assembly GCA_023846285.1. Taxonomy (NCBI): domain Eukaryota; kingdom Metazoa; phylum Chordata; class Lepidosauria; order Squamata; family Agamidae; genus Phrynocephalus; species Phrynocephalus versicolor. The sequence goes on along the minus strand of JAHTLZ010000317.1, from coordinate 34,440 downwards.
TGCATGGTGGGGCTGGGTTTCCATGCCAGCTCATGTGGACAGATTTTTGGGGTTTTCAATAGCTTGTGTGGATAGACTTGGGGCTCCTTGACTGCAGCATTGAGAGCCTGGATGTGGGTGTAAAGCATTTGTTTTTTACATTTTCTGGTCACTTAGTGATTGTGGTGTCATGGCACCCAAGAAAGCAGGACAGGGAAGAAGTACTTGATCTGTTTACATGTCCTGTTTCTTAATTGGTGGAAGCATCTGCTACTTCATCAATAATCACAAAGCAAGTTGTCAAAGCTTTTCAGGAGGTGACTTCAAGCATAGGGTGATCTAATGTGTTAATCAGTGAACAAGCCAAATCTTTCACCAGTGAATTGATTATCAAACTCTGTGAGCTGACGGGGACATAGAAACACTTCAGCATTGCATACCACACTCAATCCCATGGTGCTGTGGAGAGAGTATAGCAAACCCTGTTCAAGATGATGAAAGCTTTTATTGAAGAAACGTGGTCTTGATGCCTTGCTGTACATTGTGTATGCCTACATGACCTCACCTCACAAATCTTTAGGAGGATATACTGCAAGCGATGTCATACTGGGAAGAAATTTGAGAGGCCTATTGGAGTTATTCAGAGCTCAATGGGAAGGTTCAGTACCTGACATGTCTATTCCAGTCGCTAAGTACATCAGAGACTTACAGAGGCAGTTAACAGATATTAGAGACAGCCAAACATTTACAAGAAGTTTGAAAGAAATACAAAGCCTATCATCATGCTAACTCTAGGTCTCGTTCTTTTCAAGTGGGAGACTCAGTATTGGTCTTAGTTCCCATAAGACACAACAAGCTGCAAGTACATTGATTGGGTCCAGGAGTCAGTGAACAGAAACTGGGGAGTGTCAACTATGTGGTGCAAATGTCTAAGCATGAAAAGAAGCCAAAAGTCTACCATGTCAGTGGGTTAAAATCTTATGTGAAGAGACAAGCTCATTTGATGAAAGTTAAGATGGCATCACTTGAAATTCTAGAAAACAGCAATCAAGAATTCAAGGAAGCAGGAGATTTGTCTGAAATCTACTTAGACTCTGATATCCCTTCATATCAGCAAAAAGGAATATATGAAGTCCTGAATGAGAAAGCTCCTATTTTTTTAACACCCCAGGAAGAACTGCCATATAGAGCCATTGGTGAACATGCCAAGCAAATTGAACAAGAACTTCAAGAGATGTTGGAATTAGGAATCATCCAACCTAGTATTTCCCCGTGGGCTAACCCAGTAGTGATTGTGCCAAAGAAGGCACTGGATGGTTGAATACAACCCAAAGTTCGGTTCTGTGTGAATTATTGTAAACTTAATCAAGTGACAATCCCAGATCCTTATCCAATGCCCAGAGTGGAAGACGTAATTGAGAAAATTACAAATAAAAGATTCTGCCCAGTTGCCCTACTCCTTCCCCACTTCCAAAATGTTTTGGAATTGTTTTGAAAAAGGTATTTGAAAAGGCTGTTGAACAGTTGAATTTTGCCATGGTTTCCCTGTTGAATTGTGATTTATGTAGAGTTGAAGTGTACTGTGCCTGTACTGTACCATATTTGAAAAGTAGAGTGTGATGTTTGAAATATTGCTTCTTGATTATAGTATTTATACGCTTAAAGTTCACTTTATAAAGAGTTTTGAACAGATAAAAGGCTCTTGTTTGTACTTTTTTCCTGACTTCCAGAACAGATTAATTGATTTTTAGTGCATTCCTATGGGAAACCACACTTCTGTTTAGAAATTTTTCATATTATGAAACATCCGGGAGAACAAATTGATTTCATAAACTGGGGTACCATTGTAGTGTATAAAACAAATCCACAAAAACTAAAGAGTTCCCCCCACAAAAAAGAAACAAATCCAAAACTGAAAGTTTGGACTGCATGCATCCCTAATAATTATCCTACAAATGGTTGTTCCTCCAGTTATTATCCCAATGCTCTACTAACCTCTTCCTCATTCAAAGTAATGGAGATCAGTTCAGATTCTTTCTCTATACATTCTTCGATGGAATGCTCCCAATCTGCCTCTTCTTCAGAAAAGTAATAGATGTTATTTTTGTATGGCACCCATTCCTCAAGCAATTCAATAACCTTATCTTTTTTCCAAACCAGAAAAAGCGAAGAGAACAGAGAGAGGATTTAGTAGAAATGATCTTATACACTGATGCAGCTGAAAAAGTAAACTATAAAGTTAAAAATGTTGCTTTCAGAGATTTTGGGGATGACTATGCAGGCATTTGTGGGTCAATGTCATGGACATCTCTTGTTTAAATGTGAGTAGGATTGATCTGCCTAGATGCCCTAAGCACATCTGATCTCGCCTGATTTCGGAAGCTAAGCAGGGTCGGCCCTGGTCAGTACTTGGATGGGAGACCACCAGGGAATACCAGGTGCTGTAGGTGCCTGGAGTAGGAACTGGGAAACTACTCCAGTATTCCTGCCAAGAAAACTCCATGGTTTCAATTTCTTAATACAATTAGTGTCTTAAAAGCCATTGTACAAAACGATAGTAAGGCCCCACCTGGAGAACTGTGTACAATTCCGGTCACTACATCTCGAAAAAGACATAGTAGAACTGGAAAAGGTGCAGAAGAAAGCAGCTAAAATGATTACTGGCCTGGGGGACCTCCCTTATGAGGAAAGGCTAAAACATTTGCGGCTCTTTAATCTGGAAAAAGGCGCCTGAGGGGGGATATGTAGAGGGATGCTCTTCTCTCTCTCTCAAAATACCAGAACTAGGGGACATCCACTCAAACTGAGGGCTGGGAGAGTGAGAACAGACAAAAGAAAATATTTTTTTACCCAGCATGTTATTAGTCTGTGGAACTCCCTGCCACAAGATGTGGTGATGGTATCTGGCCTGAGTGCCTTCAAAAGCGGATTGGACAGATTCCTGGAGGAGAAGTCCGTCACGGGTTACAAACCATGATGGAGATGTGTAACCTCCAGGCTTAAAAGTGGGGTACTTCAAGGACCAGATGCAAGGGAGTGGTATAAAGAGACATATCTAGTCTCATGCGCCCCAGACACATCTGGTGGGGCCACTTTGAGATACAGGAAGCTGGACTAGATGGGCCTTTGGCCTGATCCAGCATGTCCCTTCTTATGTTCTTATGTTCTTATTGAAATTGAGATATTGGGAAATTAAAACTGTCCTTCCTCTGCTTGTCCAGCAAAGTTTTTTTTAAGCTAATTAGGACGGCACTGTTGTTCTGCAGTGTCCCTTTTAGGAAAAAATTCTTAGAAATTGAAAACTTCCTCATAGGAAGAGACAGAAAGGAAAGAAGAAGTGATTTTGTTTCTTTTCTTTTCTTAATGAAGGCAAGTCAAATTGAGTTGTTTAAGGTGAATATGCCCTTTGGTCACACTGTATTGCATACTAGACCTCTACTTGCCCTTAAGCAACCCTAGTTAGCCTATAGCAGCCCCATTTCAAGTGAGATTATTTAGCCAAACCCCAGTAACCATATAATGTTTAATAATGTGGCTGCTTCCTGGAGTGTTAAAACGTGTTGAAATAAATTTGATATCTCTTTAGACAAATGTAAAATTTCATTGAATTGTAAGAATTTGTTGAGAGAAACATTATCCAATTTTCAGGGTCAGATTACCATAATTAAGTCCTTTAGAGACCCTAAACACTGAAAAGATTATGGTGCCCCTCCACATGGTGGGTCCCATGGACTGAAAAGCACACACGCACCACAGACCGCAGAGGCCAATGGTCTAAAAAGACCAGCATATACATATTCCCACCCAACCTAAAAAAATACAGAAGAAGAAAAAATCAAAAAATCAAACATGAAGCAATGAATTGATCATTTTACTCAAAATGTGAATTTTCTCTCTGAGTTGTTACATCTTTTAGGTCTTATAGGTTCATACCCAACTGCTTTAGGTTGTTTTCCTGGAATTCTTGAGGGAGGGAGGGAGCTAAGGGGGATGGATGGATGGATGTGGTTTGTGGAGATGGGTGTACTATTTGCACCATAGAAGAAGCACCCCTGTGGTGCCCCCTCCCTTGTTGATGCATTATTAAGCACATGCTCATAATATTTAATATGCTTTGGTACACTGATATGTATATTTTATTAATTTTCTTTGAGACACACAATAATTGCTCTCTTCCCCCCCTCCCCAGTTCAATTAGTCGACAACCAATTTAGTAAAAGAGAAGTGTTTGTTCTGAAACCTTTGGGGTTTTAAAGTTAACATTTATATTCTCTTTTTCTCTGATTTGTTTTTCAGCTTTTCAGTTATTGTTGTGTCATCTTTACTATGCTGGTCTTGATTGATCTTGAGTTTTTGCCTTTCATTCATGTTTTTCTTCTATGTTGCAATAGAAGCAGCCCACATGAGAGGGAGGAGACTCCTGCACGCATGTGCTGTTCGTAGGCTGCCTAGAGACCACTGTGAACAGAGTGCTGGACTAGTATTCCTAAGAATTGTGGACGAGGGGGATATCGTAGGTGGCATCAAGGAAGGAAGGGCTCCTGCACTCTTACACCTCAGCATGGCAGCCTACGGAACTTACCGATTTCTGCTTGCAGTTTCATGTTTCTTTCAGTCCAGTAGACAAGTTTGTATGATAGGTTTTGACTTAGTTCGATTACTTCAAGATCTAAAAGCAAATTGCAACAATTCAAAACATGGGAGTAATAAAGTAGCAACCTGTGAATACCAATAATTTTGCCACAATCTGACACACAGCATAGTTAAACAGTACACAGAAACCTACAACATTAAGATTTAAGACCCATAAAAAAACCTAAAACTAAAATTTAAAAAGCACAAGATTGATATCTGCAGATACTAAAACAAGTTACAGTACCAAAAAGGTTAGTGCTGCAAGTATACAACAAACAATTTTTTTTTTCCCCCGCCTATTTAATCTTGGACTCAATCGTTTTTAGGAAATCGATTGTTTAATGCCTTTTGTGATTTTATCTGTATCTGTGTTATCTCTGTTGTTAACCGCCCTGAGTCCCCATTGTGGTGAATAGGGCGGTATACAAGAGTTTAAAAATAAATAAATAAATAAATAAGTAGAACCACAGGTTAATTAAGAATTAACAAATTTAAAAATATGCCCATTCTGAGTGGGATCCCCTGAGAGATCAGGTTCATAATCTGGTCATTCTTCTGATCCTGGCCCGTTCAATGGAGATCTCAGCTGTGGTCAGGTTGGCTTGTTTTCAACTTAAGCTGATTGCACACCATTACCCCTTTCTTGATAGGAAATTCCTGACAACATTTAATCCACACATTGGTAGTCTTGGAGATTGACTATCAAAATGCGCTCTGCATAGGGCTGCCCTTGAAGGCAGTTCAGAAGCTGCACCAAGTGCAAAGCAGGTGTATATATAAAGGACATTTATGATTATATTTCCTTCGTCTTGGCCCACTGGCTGCTGGTATGGCCAGGCTGCAGATGTTAATGCTAACATACAGATCCCTATAGTTTTAGACCTAGTACCTGGCAGAATGTCTCTCCCTCAGATCTACCACCTGACCTACCCACAACGTCCAATCTTTGATGTTAGAGATGGCTAACCCAAGGATGACCCAGGCCTTCTCTCCAGTGGTCACTTTGTTATGGAATTCACTACCAGTGGAGGTGTGTCAGTCCCCCATTCTCCTGACATTTATGGGACAGGTCTTTGGCCGCCTGCTTCCTATTTAAATATTAATTACTGTATTTGATTTTTGATTGAACTGATTTCATAGGACTGCCCCATCTCTGCTGTCTTTCCGGAAGCAGGCAAAGACCTTCCTCTTTAGACAAGCTTTCCCTGAATGAGGGACTACCTATGATGGGAATTTATATGGATTACTGTGCATGATTGCATTGACTGATTTCATAAGAACACCAGTGTTTTCCATGTTACTTTCCACCCCTCATTAATGGATTTTTTCTTTTCTTTTTGCATGCTCTTCATAGCTCCAATGCTACCTTTTAATGTTCTAAGATCCCAGAAAGGGCTCCGGGTACCATCTTTGGCACCTGTGCCATAGGTTCCCCAACACTGGAATAGAGGGAAGAGGAAGAAATAACTCCTCCTGAACATTTGATTTCTTACCGGTCTTTGTTTCAAAAGCTGGATTATACTTAACAGAGAATGCCCTCATCATTTCCATTGCATTTTGAAAGTTTCGTTCTCTCATTTGTAATGTAAAGTCTGAAAAAGTGGAAAAAAGAAAGAAAAGATGTTCCTATATTCTTCTTTGATTTTGAGAGATGAAGATGATTTCACTGCTACCCTGGACTGGTGGTAGGGTTCCTTTATAACCTATCCTCTTTGTTCCTAGGTTTGGAGATTACAGTACTTTCACTGCCAGATCTCAACCTGTGCCAGTTTTAGAGCCCCTTTCCCCTGCATTTAGCTTGAACATAAGGTCTTGGTCACTCTCTGCAGTCAAAACGCTGTTGCTTAGCTTAGTAGTTCATATCAACAGGGATTTATTGAGTCATCTCCTCTGTATGAAAGCACTTTTAACTCCAACCTCCTGTGATAATTTAAGTCTCTGCTGCAGTAGACCCATTTGAATCAACTGAACGTCTAGAGGGATGGCTGCAGCAGATCCTCACTCATTCAGTGGGCCTACTGTAGTGTGACTGACTACACCAAGCAGCAGGATTTCCAACAATATCTGTTGCATAGTGGATATTTTGATATCATTAAAATAAATTTATTGGCTGAAATTCTGTTGCTCAGTTAAGCAAGTGAAAGGCAAATGACATCACATTCACTCACTTCCAGATGGCAATTAAAAGGTTGTGTCTCTGATTAACAGGGGCGTGTGCACCAGCTGGATTGGTATGGCAGACCCTCCTCCAGTCCTTGAATAGCCCAGTGAGGACTCTTAAATTGCCAGCTGGACAAGGTTTAAAACCGGGGTCCTTCAAGGGCCAGACGCAGGGGAATGGGATCAGAAGACAGTCTCGTGCGCTCCCAGACGCATCTGGTGGGGCCACTGTGAGATACAGGAAGCTGGACTAGGTGGGCCTTTGGCCTGATCCAGCATGGCTCTTTTTATGTTCTTATGTGCTGTCCATCTGTGCAAAAAAGCAACAAGATTTTGGACATTGAGTAACTAGCCAGCACTATGAATTATTTACTATTTTCAAAGGATATTCTATTTTTAACTCACAAAATAATGTTTATTTCATAAATTAAAATAACTGCAGAATAAATAGAATGGAATGAATTACACCCGTTTCATTTGTTTGTTTCTTCATTGACTCCTTCCTTCCTTCCAATCAATTATCAAATTCCATAATGTTCATTTAAGCTATGCAGACTTAAAATTGGTAGCCCAGAGCACTGATTACAACACAGAACATCCCATGTTTACCTGCTTCCTGCAGTAAAAAATCAGAGCTACTGCCCCCTTTGCCCAACTGTTCCCTCTCTTGTGCTCCTTATACATTTAGTTGCCGACAAATTTAAGTTACTCCTGATTTTTTTGTTTACCCTCTCTAGTGTGCTCATCCACCAAGCCTCCAGACCAATATTATTTAATTAACTCATTTAGAATATTTTTGCCTGCCTTTCTTCTTTTAAAAGCCCTCAATTAGATTTCATCATTAAAATATTTTATTGAAAGCTAAAAATAATGAGTATACAAACGAGGTTTACATAATTCAAATACAACATTTAAAGCTTAAAGGAATAAGTATACAAATGTTTCAAAGGAACAAACACCACTGTAAGAATGATAAACAAATGCATTATTAAAACCATAATCAAACCATTTAGCTCATTCATAGTAACACAAACACAATAGAGCATAATAATGACAATCCAGCTGGGATGGAACTAAGGCATATATCTCTGTGCCCAGATTAGAGCTCTCCAGGAATGGATGCAGCTGGTGCATTAGCTGTAACTGTGCAAATGCATTCTTGGCCACCATTGAAACCTAGACATCCAGGCTCAGAGACGAATCCAGGAGCAAGCCAGAGCTGCACACCTGTGTTTTCAGAGGGAAGGTTAGGCTATCCAGCACAGGCTAGATCTCTGCTCCTTGATCTGCCCTTTCAGTTAACCAGGAGCACATCTACTTTTTGTCTGGATTAGGTTTCATTTTATTGGCTCTAGTTTGTTACTGATTGTAGACACCAAATGAGAACCAAAAGACATTCTTTGGATTTAGATGTCAAGGAGAAGTAGAGTTGCATGTCTTCATCCACATGCTGCTGACATTGAACCAAAACTCTGGACAGCCTCTCCCAGTGGCTTCATGTAGTAGACATTGACCAACATAGGAAACAAAATGGATGCCCCAGATAACCTGATCAGCAAGCCAACTAGATGCAGGCTGGAGAGAACAACTGTCAGGTGGATACAAGCCGTTGGTTACAAAATCATCCTCAGAGGGTGACAATTAATGTCCCCTTCACAAACTAGCAGAAGGTAAAAAGTGGGCTACCTAGGGCTCTGTCCTGAGCCCAGTGCTCTTCAACATTTTTGTTAATGATAAAATGATTGGGGGGGGGGGGAATACAGGAAACCCAAACAAATCTGAAGATGAAACAAAACTGCATGGAATGCACTCAAGAAGGCAAACAGAATTCAAAAGGATCTAGATCGGTTTGAGCACGTGGGTGAAAACAACAGAATGCAGTACAAAAGGGAACACAAATTACAGCACCTAGGTAAAAGAAACCAAGTACACATTTACAAGATAGGGGATATCTGGCTCAGCAATACCAGAAGCAGGAAAGGAACCATTGTAGATCACAAGATGAATAAGAGCCATCAATGTAATGTGGCCACAAAAAGGGCAAATGCTATTTTAGGCATTCACAGACGTATTTCTTCCAATTCCTGCAAGATAGTAGTTTCGCTCTATTTGGCACTGATCAGGCCTCATCCTTTCTCCAGTTCTGGGCACCACACTTCAGAGGATGCTGACAAATTAGAACAAGTTCAGAGGAAGGCAACAAGGATGATCAAAGGGCTGTAAACCAAGTCCTGTGCCAAAAGATTGAAAGAATTGCACAGCTATAGTCTTGTTGAGAAAAGGAGATGGAAGGGACATATGATAGCACTTTTCAAATACCATGGTGCCTTGAATTACGAATGCCCCTAGTTGCGAAAAAATTGAAATACGAAGGGAAATCCATCTTCGGCGCAGTGCACTCTGGGAATGGAAGTCTTCTGCAAAATTTTCATATCTCAAGGCATCCCATAGAATTTTTTCTGTACTTCAAGGTTTTTGTGGAAGATGTCCATTCCCAGGGTGCATTGCCCCCATTTGATTTTGAATTATGAAAATTTCAAGATACACAATGTCACGGGGAATGGATTAACTTCGTAATTTGAGGCCCCACTGTACTTGAAAAGCTATCAAACAGAGGAAGAAGAGGGTCTGTTCTCGATCATGCCTGAGTGTAAGACACTCAACAACAGGCTCAAGATACAGGAACCAAGTTTCGGTTGAATGTCAGGAAAATGTTAGAAGCAGTATGGCAATGGAACCTATTGCCTCAACAGATGGTGGCTGCTCCAGCACTGGAGGCATTCAAGAAAAAACTATTCCTGCATTGAACAGGGTGTTGCACTCCATGGCCATATAGGCTCCTTCCAACTTCATGATTCTATGATTCAATGATTCTTTTAGTTTGTATGTCTTGCTTAAATATGTAAACTGCCCTGAGTAGTATTTCACTGTCAGGCAGTCTAGAAGCTGAATAAATGAATGAACATAAGACCTGTCTGACTCAAGAAGCTCTGGATAACTCAGTGGTTTAGTTCTTTGGCTGTGAAAGTCAGAAGTTGGAATTTTAGTTCCAAGTTGTTGTTGTTGTTGTTGTTGTTGTTGTTGTTGTTGATGATGATGATGATGATGTCTCAAAAATACCAGTCAAAATCAGTCAAAATTATAAAAACATTGACTGATGTTACATAACATATACAAGTTTTAACAAAACAAATAAAACAAACCCACTAAAAATCTTGGTGCAGTATGTAAGCTGTTCTGAATATTACTATCTTTGTAGCTCTAATGGTGTTATTTTTGAGATCTGAAACTGCTTATAGTACTGTATGAAATTTCTTGATATTGTTCTTGAAGCCTTGGTGATTATGGGGCGCTTTCCCACACACAATTTAATCCGCTGCAGAGTGCTTGCAAATCTGGAGCATAAAATTGTTTTCCCACGAGCAGCGGACTATAAAAAAAGTAAAGTTCAACCAAGCCCACTTAAGCGTATTTTACAAGTACCTGTTCTGGAGGTGGTAAAATTCTTGTCGCTGTTCTGATGCGGACCTTTTGTGCAGGCAGGAGCAGGAACTGAAGTTAAAGGAGTGACTGACGCTCATTCAGGGCTATCTATTGTCAGTTCCTGGATCAGTAAATCCTCAAGGGCCCTCTAGTGGTTTGGCGCCCTGCAGTCACATGCAATCAATCTCCCCAGTGCAAAAGCCATTAAAACTCAAAAACGAAGCATTGCCGTTAAGGGAGAGGTGAAACTAAAAGCCGGCATGCCAGTATACAGCCAAGGGGGTGGGGGGATTTAGATCCACTAACAGTCCTGGGAACCGAAGGGGAAAATTGCACTTTACTGCTATTCTCAGGCATGAGATCAGATCAGTTGTGGATTTTCAAAGACAACCATTGAAACACTGGATTCGCAACATCAACCACATGACAGCTGAGGTATGTGATTTGGATGAAAGTTTTCTGCAGATTGTAGTGGTCATGTGAAAGCGGCGTATGGGGACTATAGTAGTCCCCCCCGTTTATCATGGGGAGTTAGATTTCCTGTCCACTTGCGATAAAGGAAAATCTGCAATATGCGGACACTTCCCATTGCCTCATTTCCAAAGAGGCCTCCACCATGGAGCCTCTCCCCACACCTCCCCTTCTGCAGTCGGGATTCTCCAGTCCCAATCACTTTGTTTGCCTCTTAACAAATGAAGTAATTAGGGGGGGATCCCAGTTGCAGGGGAGGGGTGGGAAGAGGTTCCATGGGGGAGACCTCTTTGCAAACAAGGCAACTGGGACTGGGGAATCCTGGCTGCAGAAGGGGAGTGGAGAGGCTCCATGGAGGAGACCAATTTGCAGATGAGGCAATTGAACTTGGGGAATCCTGGCTGCAGAAGGGGATGGGAGAGGCTCTGTGGAGGAAGCTTCTTTGCAAATGAGGTGATTGGGGCAGGGTGGAATCCTGGCTACAGCAAGGGAGGGGAGAGGCTTCCTGGAGGAGACTTCTTTGGGGATAAAGGAGAAGGGGGTAGCAGGGATGGTGGGGAGAGGCTCCATGGAGGAATCCTATTTGCAAATAGGGTGATTGATGTGTGTGTGTTTGTGCGTGGGGAATCCGACTGCAGCAGGGGATGGGAGAGGTTCCATGCAAGTCACTTCTCTCTAAATGAAAATCTGCAATATTGCGGGACCACACTATATAAACTGCGATGTAATGAGGCGGGGTCTATTGTATTGAAGTGTGTTTAATCAACAAGTGAGATGTTTTGACTGCCAGATCTCTGTACAGTATTTTGTTTGTTTTTCCAATTCTTTAACTTCAACTTGGGCATCCCCTAGAACAGTGATGGCGATGTAGACTGACGTGGTGGCCAATGTCAATGTCACAGATCAAGGGAAGTGATAGCACCACTCTCATCTGCTCTGGAGTACTGTGTCTAGTTCTCAGTTTAAAAAGGATGTTGACAACCTTGAATGGGTCCAGAGGAGGACGACCAGGATGGTTAAAGGTCTGGAAGAAATGTCGTATGAGGAGCGGCTTAGAGAGCTGGGAATGTTTAGCCTTACAAAAAGAAGGCTGAGAGGAGATATATGATAGGCATGTTTAAATATTTGAATTTGAAAGGATGTCATATTGAAGAGGAGACTGGTTTGTTTTCCATGGTTTCAGTGACTCGGACTCGGGGCAATGGTTTCAAACTATGGGAAAAGAGATTCCATTTGAATATTAGGAATTCCAGCATGGCTCTTCTTATGTTCTTATGTTTTTAAGAACTTCCTGATGTTTAGAGCTGTTCAGCAGCGGGATATGCTGCCATGGAGGGTGGTGGAGTCTCAATTTTTGGAGGTTTTTCAACAGAGGCTGGATGAACATCTGTTGGGGATACTTTGATGGGGTTTCTGTATGGCAAGGAGTTGGACTGGATGGCCCTTGAGGTCTCTTCCAACTCTATGATTCTATGATTCTATGATTCCATGATTATACAACAGATGTATAGTTCACATTTTTATAGGACTGTTATGGATGTTTTCCAGTACTTGAACTGCAGTGCATTGGATGAAAGGTAAATAGGTTTAGCACATATTTGATTGTTTCCAGGTTTTGATTTAGCTTCAGGCTGCATTGAAATAAACCCAGGCAGGATAATTGTGAACCGGAACCATGATTCCATCCTTGCACCCACCCACCCAAAGGAGATTTGACTTACACATTGAGATCATCATAACTGCAAGAATAAGTAGCACCAAAGTCACAGTTGTCAAAGTATTTATCCAACCAGACTGTTTAGTTGTGTCTGTAGCACTGGTATCTGAAGAACATAAAGAAAGAAATTAGACTTAGTGGTGGCCAACATCCCATCATTATTCCAATACAGACTTTCACACAGAGTAGTTTTGTCCCGATAACCTTTGTGCCTTGATTCCCAGTGATGAAAGTAAACAGAGACACAGAAGATTCCTTCACCAGTCGATTTACAAATATACTGCAGTATAACATTCAGCATCCATCAACAGCATAATATGCAGCAACTGCAACATTTGGAGGAAAAATAATGTACTGCACCGATCACATATACAGTATACATGTTGTCATCCAATAATCTTTTACATTACATCAGTGGTTCCCAACCTTCCTAATGCCACAACCCTTTAATACAATTCCTCATGTTGTGGTGACCCCTTGCCCTGCTTGGAAGAGGCCACAAGCCCCCTTTGGCAGGCGACTGCTGCAGATGCCATAGAGAAACCTCAGCCAGTCGCAGCCTCTGGTGCCATTGACTGACATCCCCTGCAACCTATCCAGCTGTAACTCACTCTTTCCCCCTTCCTCCCCCTTCTCCAGACCCAAGCCACTTGTGCCTATTTCTTCACTGGCTCATGGCAACCCCTGTGAAATGGTCTTTTAACCCCCAAAGGGGTCCCGACCCCCAGGGTGGGAACCACTGCATTACATCATGTAGAGTACATTGGATCATTCAGGGAAATCCCCTACTTGCATCGGTTTATGCTGACTCACCCTTACTCAGCATGTTATATCGTATACCATCTGGTCCTGTTCAAGCCTGTAAATTCGGACTTTATTTTTCACTTTAATTTAATATATTTGACAGCATTGCACATTTAAAAACTGTGACTGTATATAAAATATTTTAAAAATTAAAACAAATTAAAATATTAAAACGATTAGAGTGTTTTTGACCAAAAGTAAGCTGCTTCAATAGTTCTATCATGACCATTTGCTAGATTTTCTTTTGTGCACATGGTAGGTCACAAGATGCAGGCAGATAAATGCTGCATTGCTTGATTTTCTCCACATGCACAGCAAGTTTATGCTATACTGAATATATCCTGCCTCGTGGGAAGAACTGGTCCTGCTCATATCACCGCAGAGGCCAGCTTCCCCTGCAGGTCTGGCTTTATCCTCCTTTGATGACCATTCAGTGGCTGTGCCTTCCTGAGCCTTCTGGGACTGTGACTGCACTACTGTGGAGATGTAGTGAGGAAATTGTGTTTCTCCAGTTAAATTTGCTTTAGAGTTAGGGTTAGGGTTTGACAATCAGCCTTATTTGCAGTTTGAAATGCTAGGTATGGCTGTCCAAATTTACAAGAACCATGGCGAGATTGAAACTACTCTACCATATTTCCCTCCCCTATCACTCTCTCTCTCTCACACACACACGTACAAGACGCCCCTCCAATTCAAAATGAGAGTTTCGCAACCGTGTGGTTCTCTCCACAGCTTACTTCTCTGTATAAGACAACCCTCGATTTTTAGTCTAACATTTTTAGACAAAATTATAGCCTTACACACAGAAAAATACTGTACCTTAACATGCTGCAAATAAGTGTTCATTAGTAACTTACCTACTCTATGTTTATCACCTTTTTTAATGTTTGGTGTGAGAAATGGCACCAACCCTTTAAAAAAGAGCGGGGGGGGGGGGATGAAGGGAAAACAAGCAGACCCAGGCACTAGGTTTGGGCAGGAAATAATTCAAATGGAAGTTTCCACCTGAATAAGCCTGGTAGCCTGCTTCGCTCACTTCTGCTGTAGCGGGGTGGGATGGTTTAAAATAAAACAGCTACATACCATTCAGTGTTAGCAATCACACTGTCTGAAATTATGCAAATACTGTACATTTGCTACAAGAAAAGCAGAAACAACAGTAGCAGAGGAAAACTGGATGAGGGGCAAACTCTGGACTGATTCACATTGACTTCTACATTATGTAGTTGATGTAAAATAATACTGTCTCTGTCTTGGCACATTTCCTGTATTACCTCTCAGTGTAGTCACTCCCTTTATTAACTCGTTAGTGGATTAGGGGTGAAAGCACTAAAGAGTGAAGACATGCACTAGGTATCTCAGTGATCATTACCTGGCCGTAGGAGGATAAGAAGCATTCTTTGTTTACTTTCAAATATTTATAAGTTGCTTAAATTTCAATAATCATCTTGATAATTTGGAATATAGAGGAGAAAGGAATAAAGTATGTTTTGCAGTGCACAGCGGGTCCCAGAGGCTTCTGGGAATAGCAGTCCAAAAACACGTGTTTGACCCAAGGCTGAAAACCATAGTTCCAGCATAACACAAAAAATGTTACAGGGCAAATTGTTTGTGGTACCCAATTCCAAGGAAAAACCATGCCAATTTTTGAAGTAATAGAAAAGAATATGTGGAGGCCAGTGGACTGTCATCATTCTTCCATCCAGTCTCTGCTCCTCTTGAGGTATATTGTTAACCTTTGCTGGTAGAGGACAAGCCCTGGCGAATCCTGTTCTGTACAACCAGTCACTTGTACGGGCAGTATACATACCTTTCTCTTTTTTGTCTGGCTTCTTCTGGAAGCTTATCGCTGCAAAATAAAGAGAAGTGCTTATTTTCCAAAAAGATGTAAAGATCACTTCCTGGGTTCAGTCGAATGGAGGAACTGTATCTCCACCTCTGTGCCTCTCTGAATTTAAATGCCTTTGCCGGAGGCTTTCCCCACTGGCATATCACCCTCACAGATACACCTGAGGTGGACATAAGAAAAGATCCTTTCCAGGAGAGAACAGGCTGGCCCCCTCTCATCTGGCCAGCAACTACCTTTTTCCTTACGTAGGCTTTTAATGAGTACATTCCTACTAAGGAAGGTTTTTTAAATGGGGGGGGGCACATCTTTTGCATCTTTTAAAATGTTCTTTAAATTATTTTAAAGGAAATTTCCCTAGTACATTGGAAATTATTAATAAGTTCACTTAGTCAGTTCTTGATGAGGTGGAAAACACACAGTGAACAGTGTTCTTCACAAATTAATCACTTGTGCGGGCAGTGGACATACCTTTGTCTTTTTTGTCTGGCTTCTCCTTTTTGCTTGACTCTGTAAAGTAGTAACAGGTGCATATTCTCAGAAACAATCATTATACTCACAATAACTATTATACTCATACACAACTATTTCACTTTTGACAATAAAACCTACCTCCAGATCAATGGAACCACAATGGGCACTCACATGCCCCCACAGTACACAAACATATTCATGGCTGACCTGGAACAAAGCTTTCTTAACCATCGGGCCCAAAAACCACTTCTCTACAGTGGAACCTTGACTTACATACTGCTTGACTTGCATCATATTTGACTTGCAGCAAGAAGGGGCCTGTTTGACTTGAGTCGCAGGCTTTGACTTACATCTCGAAGGCACCGGAATCGGGCGGCAGCCACGACCAAGCATCGCGGCTGCCGCCTCCAAACTGCTCCTGCCTTCTTCCCCTCCTCCGGCAGCGGCGGCTTCGGCGAGGCCAGCTCAGAGCACCTGGAGCTGGTCCTCGGCTTCACTGAAGCCGCCGCTGCTGCCGGAGGAGAAGAAGGGCCGGGAGCTCGGGGCTGGCCTCGCTGGTTAGACAGTCGGCTCAATCTTGTAAAAAATCTGGCTGCAGAAGTCTGGTCCACAATGGAAGCATTTTAGTTGGGGAGCTATAAAGTTGTGGGACTCTAATGGTAAGCATAGAGTTGTTCAGAACTTGGAACGTCAGGTTAAAAATCAGTAAAACTTAAATGTTAGACATTGTTGCTATGAACATTAAAAAGTGGAGGCATATAACTTGTGGACTATAATTCCACTGCCTCCTCCTCTCTTTGAAGAGACATTTAATTTACATTCCCAGAAGGAATCTCCTATCCCAGTCAAATTTGTGATAAATTGCTGTTTTCGGGGGTCTTTTTCATCATCTGGAACGGATTAATCCACTTTCCCATTACTTTCTATGGGAAATGTTCGTTTGACTTAAGTCATGTTTGACTTAAGTCTAGACCACTGGAACGAATTAATGATGTAAGTCAAGGTTCCACTGTATTTGAAACACATCGATGACATTTTTCTGATCTAAACTCATGGAAAGGAATCCGTTAAAAATTCTACCAGGACTTCAGTTGAGTTCAGCCAAACATCAACCTTACCCTGGAACAATCCACCCAGCAGGTGAACTTTCTGGACACCACTGTGAAACTACAACATGGGCATCTTATTACCACACTATACCGAAAATAAACTGACCAGTATACCTATCTGCATTCTTCAAGCTTCCATCCCGAATACACAACAAAATTCATCATATACAGCCAAGCATCTGCCCTGACCCACAAGATAGAGACTCCAAACTCAGAGATCTACGAAATCAAAAGTAGGCTAGGTGATACCTTTATTCATAGAAGCATAGAATCATAGAGTTGGAAGAGACCTCAAGGGCCATCTAGTCCAACCCACTGCCATGCAGGAACCCCATCACAATATTTCCGACAGATGGCCATCCAGCCTCTGCTTAAAAACCTCCAAAGAAGGAGACTCCACCACACTCCATGGCAGCATATTCCACTGCTGAACAGCTCTCACTGTCATGAAGTTTTTCCTAAAGTTCAAATGGAATCTCTTTTCCTGTAGTTTGAAACCATTGCCCCGAGTCCTAGTCTCTTAAGCCATGGAAAACAAACCTGTTCCCTCTTCAATATGACATCCTTTCAAATATTTAAACATAGCTATCATATCCCCTCTCAGCCTTCTTTTTGAAAGGCTAAACATTCCCAGTTCCCTAAGCTGTTCCTCATAAAACATTTCCTCCAGACCCTCAACCATCCTGGTTGCCCTCCTCTGCACCCGCTCGAGGTTGTCAATATCCTTTTTAAATTGTGGTGCACAGAACTGGACATAGTACTCCAGGTGGGGTATGACCAGAGCAGAATAGAGTGGTACTATCTGGTTCTGTTGATGCAACCAAGAATCGCATTGGCTTTCCTGACCGCCGCATCACACTGCTGACTCATGTTCAATTTGTGGTCCACCAAGACTCCACGATCCTTTTCACAGGTACTATTCTCCACCCAAGTATCTCCATCCTATACCTGTGCAATTCATTATTTTTACCTAGATGTAGCACCCTACATTTCCCTCTGTTGAACCCCATTCCGTTAGCTTTGGCCCAGCACTCTAATCTGTCAAGGTCTTTTTGGATTTTCATCCTATCCTCTAGGGGGAATCCCTCCCAATTTGATTTCTTTCAGGATGGATAGGTTTGATCTCCTTGCAGTCCAGGGGACTCTCAAGACTCTCCTCCAGCACCACAGCTCAAAAGCATCAATTATGCGGCGATCAGCCTTCTTTATAGTCCAGCTTTCACTTCCATACATCACTACTGGAAAAACCATAGCTTTGACTATCCTGACCTTAGTTGGCAAAGTGATGTCTCTGCTCTTTAGGATGCTATCTAGGTTTGCCATTGCTTTCCTCCCAAGAAGCAGGCGTCTTTTTATTTCATTGCTGCAGTCGCCATCTGCAGTGATCAAGGAGCCCAAGAAAATAAACTCTGTCATTGCCTCCATTTCTTCCCCTTCTATTTGCCAGGAGGTGATGGGACCGGTGGCCATGATCTTCATTTTGTTGATGTTGAGCTTCAGCCCATTTTCCCCTCTCCTCTTTCAGCCTCATTAAGAGGTTATTTAATTCCTCCTCACTTTCTGCTATCAGAGTAGTATCATCTGCGAATCTGAGGTTGTTGATATTTCTTCCGGCAATCTTAATTCCAGTTTGTGATTCATCCAGACCTGCCTTTCGCATGATGTACTCTGCATATAAGTTAAATAGGCAAGGTGACAGTATACACTACAGCCTTGTCGTACTCCTTTCCCAATTTTAAACCAGTCAGTTGTTCCATATGCAGTTCTGACGGTTGCTGCTTGTCCCACATATAGATAAGGTGGTCAGGTACTCCCATTCCTTTAAGGACTTGCCACAGTTTGTTGTCCACACAGTCAAAGGCTTTGGCATAATCGATGAAGCAGAAGTAGATGTTTTTCTGGAACTCTCTGGCTTTCTCTTTATTGGTCACTACTAAAACAAAAAAATGTAAGCTAAGCTTTCTATAGTAACTTACTATCTTTATCAAAGCATTGTACCAAAAATGCAATCTTAATAGAGGATGTAGTCTTCTCAGGCGCTGAGAATCTTTTTGCTGAGATGGAATACACCAGATTATGTTATCAGGAGGCAGGGCTGGTGTTAAGACTGCTTCAAAGTCCTGGATATGGTTTAACACCCAGCATATCAAAGCAGCACAGTCCTTGCAAAATGCTTTCCTTAGACTACAGTACCCACCTCGCATGCTTAAGGAACACATCAACAAAGCAAGACACATACCCAGAGATAACTTGCTACAAGACAGATCCAAGGGGCCAAATGACAGAACACCACTGGTTATCACTTACAGTCCACAAGTGAGACCAGTCACACACATCTTAAATGATCTCCAGCCCATCCTTGACAAGAACACATCACTCTCCAAAGCTCTTGGTGGGACACCCATAGTTGCCTACAGACAACCTCCAGACTTCAAACAAATACTTATGCACGCAAGATTAAAAAACAGCAGCATGTACAATGGAGCTAAAGCATGCCACAAACCCAGATGCCAACTTTCCCCACCCATCGACTCCGGCAACACAATTACAGGACCTAACAATGCCATATATAATATCCGGGGCAGCTTCACCTGCTTCTCAACCAATGTGATCTATGCCATCTTTTGCCAACAATGCTCATCTGCACTCTATATTGGATAAACAAGCTCTACAAAAAAGCATCAGTGGACACAAGTTTGACATAAGAAACAACAATTAGGGACGGGCATGAAAATGGAAAATTAATGTTTCATTACTCATGGTGTTTCATTTCATTACTAAATGACTTTTTATTGAATTTGGTAATGAAATGAGATGAGTAACAAAACAATTTCGGAAGCTGCCACCACCCAGGTGAGGTTTTTTGACAGGTCAGGGTGTTCCCAGTGGGGACACCTGGCTAGCAGCAGCTTCTGACCCATTCACAGCTCACAGCAGCAGGGAATCCCCCGGTCTTCTCTGAAGCAGTAGGGGTCTGAGAGGGGAGCATGGACATCAGCAGTGCACTCTGCCTCTCCTCCCCACAGCCCTCCCTTTAAAAATACCCAGCTGGGAGGCAGGGATTGCAAAGGAGAAGGAAAGAGGCAGCAGTTAATTCAAGCTCCATTTGAATTTTCCACTGATTCCTCCCAGGCTCCCCCCTCCTCCCAGGAGGGTTTTCTGGACAGGAAGGGCTGTGGGTAGTGGGGGCTACCCCACTGCCCACAGCCCTCCCTGTCCAAAACATACACACCCCGGGAGGAGTTGGTGGAAGGGGAGAAAGGACCATCCAGGCAGTGAATTAAAACATTAATAAAAGCTGGAGGATAGCAGATGTCACACCAGTTTTTTTTAAAAAAGGAAGGAGGGAGGACCTGGAAACTATTTCGATCTACCAGGACACTCCTTGAAAGATTTAAAAGTCACCGTTTTGGAACAAACTCATTAAAAATGAAGAATACAAAGAGAAACAGCTGAGATAAAATTCATATACATGATGGATATACACAAGAACAGATTGAAAATAAGTAAAGGTTTGTTGAGTCATTATCAAATGTAATACTCCTATATTACCACTTTTTCATGGAAGTTTATCTCCCACCAAAAGACTCTAAGGTAAAAACTGTCTGTCTAAACTTTCCCATTCTCTTATCCCATAACACCTTCCCCCCTCTCTCTTTCACCCCGTCCCTCAGATCTGATTTGATGTCTGTTTTTTGTCCCCTGAGGAAATTTTACCACAGAGCCATAAAGCAACACCAACCACATCAACAAACCCAACTTCCACTACAAGACCCTAGGCAAAAACTTCTTGCAACTCTCTTTCTTCCCATTATCTCTGAAACTAACAACCCCGCCCCCTTCCTCTTCCCTACCCACCCTCACCTAGCTCTATGGGAATTTACAATGGGGCTTGCATGCAAATACGCCTACATACAAGAGCCAATCAATATCTGGTATGAAGCGTATATTCCCTTACACATTGCACACCTCTTTCGGCTGCTATGTCTGAAGAAATAGGTGTGTCCACAAAATGTTACATTAAAATACGAAAGTTAGTCTTTAGGGTTCCACATGTTGTCTTTTATCTTGTTTTGTTTTCTTTTAATTTTTGCCTGGAATTCTTGCACAGACTAGCACGGCTACCTTCTTTTCAATTGTTTTACCAGAGATTGCCCTAATACATTGAAAATTAATATATTCAGTTATTTTTGGAATACTATAATTTATTGCATTTAAATTGCATTTAAAATTATTTCTAAACCAATTTGGTTTTTTATGACAGTGGAAAGGCCGGACCTAAATTAGATTAAAAACGTAAATAGTATAGTACAGCATACCAATGTTTTCTCTTTGCAGGGTTGTTGACTTACAAAGTTCTGACCCTGTCTGTGTCATACCATATGTGTGAAAGAAATCTAGCAGAGTGATTCCCAACCTCTGGTAACACAGATGTTCACTTGCACAGGCCATATTCATACCTTTCTCTTTTTTGTCTGGCTTCTTCTGGTCACTTGACTCTGCAAAATAACGAGAAGTGCTTATTTTCCAAAAAGATGCAAAAATCACTTCCTGGGTTCAGTCGAACGGAGGGACTGTATCTCCACTGCTGTGCCTCTCTGAATTTAAATGCCTTTGCAGGAGGCTTTCCCCACTGGCATATCACCCTCACAGATACACCTGAGGTGGACATAAGAAAAGATCCTTTCCAGGAGAAAACAGGCTGCCCCCTCTCATCTGGCCAGCAACCACTTTTTTCCTTATGTAGGCTTTTAATGAGTACATTCCTACTAAGGAACGTTTTTTAAATGGGGGGGGGCATCTTTTGCATCTTTTAAAATGTTCTTTAAATTATTTTAAAGGAAATCTCCCTAGTACATTGGAAATTATTAATAAGTTCACTTAGTCAGTTCTTGATGAGGTAGAAAACACACAGTGAACAGTGTTCTTCACAAATTAATCACTTGTGCGGGCAGTGGACATACCTTTGTCTTTTTTGTCTGGCTTCTCCTTTTTGCTTGACTCTGTAAAGTAGTAACAGGTGCATATTCTCAGAAACAATCATTATACTCACAATAACTATTATACTCATACACAACTATTTCACTTTTGACAATAAAACCTACCTCCAGATCAATGGAACCACAATGGGCACTCACATGCCCCCTTTAGGATGCTATCTAGGTTTGCCATTGCTTTCCTCCCAAGAAGCAGGCGTCTTTTTATTTCGCTGCTGCAGTCGCCATCTGCAGTGATCAAGGAGCCCAAGAAAATAAACTCTGTCATTGCCTCCATTTCTTCCCCTTCTATTTGCCAGGAGGTGATGGGACTGGTGGCCATGATCTTAGTTTTTTTTGATGTTGAGCTTCAGCCCATTTTTTTTCACTCTCCTCTTTCAGCCTCATTAAGAGGTTCTTTAATTCCTCCTCACTCTCTGCTATTAGAGTAGTATCATCTGCGTATCTGAGGTTGTTGATATTTCTTCCGGCAATCTTAATTCCGGCTTGTGATTCATCCAGACCTGCCTTTCGCATGATGTACTCTGCATATGTTAAATAGGCAAGGTGACAGTATACAGCTGTATCTCCACTTCTGTGCCTCTCTGAATTTAAATGCCTTCGCCGGAGGCTTTCCCCACTGGCATATCACCCTCACAGATACACCTGAGGTAGACATAAGAAAAGATCCTTTCCAGGAGAGAACAGGCTGGCCCCCTCCCATCTGGCCGGCAAAGACCTTTTTTCCTTACACAGGCTTTTAATAAGTAAATTCCTGCTAAGGAAGGGATTTTTAATGGGGGAGGCATCTTTTTGTATCTTTTAAAATGTTCTTTTAAATTGTTCTAAAGGAAATTTCCCTAGTACATTGGAAATTATTAATAGGTTCACTTAGTCAGATGTTGATGTAGTGGAAAAGAATATGTAGAGTGGCCAGTGGGCCGCCATTCCTGCTCCACCCAGTCTGTCCTCCTCCTGAGATAAATTATCAACTATGTCCGATAGAGGGTAACCCCCAGTCGACACTGTTCCGTACAATTAATCACTTCTGCTGTCAGTATACATACCTTTCTCTTTTTTGTCTGGCTTCTTTTTGCTTGAGTCTGTAAAGTAATGACAGGTGCTTATTCTCCAAAAAAGAAAAAAAGATCACTTCCTGAGTTCAATCAAACGAAGGTACTGTATTCTCCACTTCTGTGCCTCTTTGAATTTAAATGTCTTTATGGGAGGCCTTTCTAACTGACATATCACCCTCACAGATAAGAACATAAGAACAGCCTTGACGGAACAGGCCCATCCAGTCCAGCATTCTGTCCCACAAAGTGGCTCACCATTTGCTTCACAGTTTTCCCAAGAAGATGTCTTTGCCTGCTTACGATCCTCCGCAAATGTCATTGAGATATATCCTGCCTATCTCTCCAACTATTTTCCAATTTTCCTTTTTTTCCACTTCCTCTTTTGGTATGTTTCTCTTTGATTTGTATTGGGGTGCTTCTAATTGTTGTTCACTTTGTACACTACCCAGAGTTCCGTTGGGGAAATTGATGTGGTTTATAAATCTATAACTAACTAACTAACTAACTAACTAACTAACTAACTAACTAACTAACTAACTAACTAACTAACTAACTAACTAACTAACTAACCCGGAGGTTGTCCTTAGGCATCCATCATGATAGCCATTGATATCCTTGTTCTCCATGAACTTGTCCAATTCTTTCTTAAAGTTGTCAAAGCTGACACCTGTCACCACTTCTTCTGGCAGGGAGTTCCACAGACCAGTGATCCTCTGGGTGAAAAAGTACTTTCTCTTATTTGTTTGAGATCTAGCACCCAAAGGTTTCATGGAGTGCCCCTAGATCTAGTGTAGTGTGATAGGGAAATCAGCTTTTCCTTTTCTACTTTGTCCAGACCATGTATGATTTTATAAACTTCAATCAGGTCACCTCTTTGGCACCGTCATTCAAGAGTGAAGAGGCCCAGCCGTTTCAGCCTCAGATGGTAAGGAAGGTAGTCCAGTCCCCTAATCATTTTGGTTGCCCTCCTCTGCACATTTCCATTTCCATAATATCCTTCTGGAGGTACGGTGACCAGAACTGTACACAGTACTCCAGATGGGGCCTTACCATAGATTTATAAAGAGGCAAAATGACACTTGCTGACTTATTTTCTATACCCTTCCAAATGATCCCTAGCATTGAGTTTGCTTTTTTCACTGCTACGGCACACTGGGTTGACACCTTCATTGCACTGTCCACCAGGACACCAAGGTCCCTTTCCTGGTTTGTTGCAGAGAGTTTCTGACCCCTACCCTTTATAGTTTAGTGTTGTCAGCATATTTGGCTACCTTGCTATTTACTCCTACTTCTAGATCATTTATGAAGAGGTTGAAAAGCAGGGGTCCCAGTACAGAACCCTGGGGGATCCCACTCTTTACTTCCCTCCACGTGGAGAAGTATCCATTTAGTGCTACCCTATGTTTTCTGTCCCTTTTGGTGTGGGGCCTTGTCAAAAGCATTCTGAAAGTCCAGATAAACAGTGTCAACTGGATCTCCCTTATGCACATTCTTGTTGACACTCTCAAGAAGCACGTGAGGAATGATTTGCCATTGCAAAAGCAATGTTGGTTCTCCTTAAGCAGCACTTTCTCTTCTATTTGCTTATTATTTTTATCTTTTGGGATGGTTTCCATCGCTTTACCTGGGATACATGTCAAACTGACCAGACAGTAATTTCCTGGATCACCTCTGGATCCATTTTTGAAAATTGGTTTTACATTGCTACCTTCCAGTCATCAGGCACAAAGCCTGATTTGAGAGAAAGATTATATATTTTGGCTAGGACGTCAGTTATTTCATATTTAAGTTGCTTGACAACTCATGAATGCATGGCATCTACCTGCCATCCACCTGACCTTTTCTTATGTCCCCACCTGAGGTGGACATAATAAAAGATCCTTTCCAGGAGAGAGCAGGCTGGCCCCCTCCCAACTGGCCAGCAAAGCCCTTTTTTCGTTAAGGCAGGTTTTTAATAAGTACATTCCTGCTGAGGAAGGTGTTTTTAACAGGAGAAGTCATCTTTTAATATGTTCCTTTAAATTGTTTTAAAGGAAATTTCCCTCGTACAGTAATACTGTACCTTGGTTTACGAGCATAATTCATTCCGGAAACACAATTGTAAACCAAAACACTCTAATATCAAAGCAAATTTTCCCATAAGAAATAACTCAGATGATTGGTTCTGGGTTTCCATAGACCACATATTGTACACACAAAATACCAAAACTCACAAAAGAAGTTGGCTAGAAGTTCATGTCCAGACCATGATTTAGGTACCTGGCTGCTGAATCTGATCTGCTTGGAATGAACTACTGGATTTTACTCTATATTTTTAATGTGACAGCAATAAAATGCAATTTGCAACCCTATACAAATTTGATTAGCCGCTGCCAGACTAGAAATTGCTTGAAAAATAATAAAGGATGTTGAAAATAAATTAAAGAAAAATATAAAGAAAAATAAAACAAACACCTAATCTGCACTCCTCTTTGAAAACATTCCTGGCTCGTGCAAGGGAAACCTCAGTTCCTCTGTAACCATTCTGTTTTTGAGGCTGCTTGAGACAGAATGTTCCAGACAATCACTCACAATCCAGGGTGTGGGAGAGCCACCATTTGCTCACTTGTGATCATGTGACCTGCTCCAGTGCTTGCATATCAAGACACTGCTTGTTGATCAAGGCAAAATTTAGAAGAAATGCTTGCTTGTTATGAAAAATGCACTTCAACCAAGGTACAGTACAGTGCTCTTAAACCCCGGTATTGCTTTACATTGACAATTATTAATATGTTCACTTATTCAGTTTTTGATGTAGTGGAAAATGTAAAATGTAGAGGGGCCAGTGGACCACCACCCTTGCTCCACCCAGTCTCTCCTCTCTTAAGATATCATCAACCATGTCCCGTAGAGGATAACCCCCAGTGAACACTGTTCTGTACAATTAATCACTTGTGCAGGCAGTATACATACCTTTTTCTTTTTTGCCTGGCTTCTGGTTGCTTGACTCTGTAAAATAACAACAGGTGCTTATTCTCCAGAAGGTACAGTTGGGCAAAAAGAGCCACAGATCACTTTTTCAGAGGAATTGAGAGCAGTGTCAGGGGTGTCAATTTTTGAAGTAATGGCAATACTGTAAGTGCAGTTAAGGAGAAAGAGGTAGACTCTGGGGAACATGCCTCCTCTGTAAGTGTGTAATTCTGCAATAATAATTTAAGCAGAAATTCAAAACTCTGAACCAGGACCAACATTAGAATATTCTAAGGTTCTCCATTTTTAAATCAGAAAAGTGCCAGAAAGGGAATTATAGGGTTTAAAAATCCTATTGGTAATGGGTATAGACACTGGCGTTACATGCCCTTTGTGGACCTAAAGATAAGAAAATAAATGAGGTTTTTATATAACTGACATGGTAGGGAGCAAATTAGTAAACTGGTACAGTGAGCAATAATGAGCACATCAAGTGCTTGGAATTGGAGAGGTCCAGCAGATTAATGCATGGTATAGTACAATATACCCTTCTTTGAATGCTTTGTTTTTAGGGGAAATTGTACTCAATGAACCTAGTTCCTACTTCAAAATCAAACCAGCAGGTAAACTATTGAATTAGTGACCTCAATCCAAGCCTACTGGACCTTTGTCAACTTGTAACCCTGGATAAAAACTTCTGTTGTCTTAACGGGTCATAGATACAGTAGAACTGCAGTATGGCCGATAAGGAAGGAACACAAGGTTGCATTAACTCAATATAGAGAGGTACGACTTCCAGACAATATTTTTTTTAATGGTGCCCCGCCAGTAATGCGTCATCCACAGAGGCAAAACACCAAAGCTTAAATGAAATCCAGGCAACAACAAAGACTCTCAGAATCCCAGAGAAGTTAGGCCCAACAAGAGAAAGTTAGATAGCCATCAGTCACATATACTTTTACTTGCATTGCACAGAGTTAGTGGACTCTGTGGCTTCCACTAACTCTATTATTCTATGATCTGAACAGTGACATCCTGGGAGGGGGGGAGAGACCTGTAGTATCTGAGGAGGCTCTAAATGCAAGCTACTCTCCTACCCTTCCTGCATCCTGGCTGAGGTAGAGCAGTGGGGACCTCAATGGAGATAATAGGTCTCTTCTCCAGAGACATCAGCTGAAATATTGTTCATGAAACTACACTGACAGAAAGCTGATGACAGAAACAGAGCTAATGTTTCTATAATTAAACATTTCCTACTTCTGCTCTGCTGCTCCTAGCACTCCCAGGCAATAAATTGTTTGGAAGCCAAAGGCATTGTAGGGAAGGGGTAGGAAGTCATTAATTACCAAAATGCAGTGACACAAAACATTTAATTTTAGAAAACTTGCCCCGACCTATCCCCAACCTATGATGTGCTCAGCCTTCCGCAAACCTATGTTGAGTGAACATGATTTCAGCCATTTCTTTCAAGTGAGGAAAGTGACTGGAGATGTTGGGCTGGAGCATTTCTGTCCTCGTATGTGGTGTACCCATGTTTTTGCAATGCCTTTCTAAGGGTGCTCTGTTCCTTTTACTCTGTAAATGGACAATTCCAGAGAATAAAACATACTTTCCTTTTCTTCTTCCTGTTTTTTTTTGTGTGCCATTTCATCTTCTTATGTTGAGTGATGTTCCATCCTACATGAATCTGTGGGGGCACATTTGATATAAATTTAAAATGAAGCATAAGACTAAATGCTTTTATTCATTTTATTTATTTATTTTAGAGTATTTTTACCCCACCTTTCTCCTTGGAAAAGGACTCAAAGTAGCTTACAATAATAAGGGATAAAATACAGTCCAGTACAATTAAGACATGTTTATGTATTGAAAACAGGGTATTCTAGATATCTTATAGCATGAAAAGACAACATTACATTAAAGCTACAAGAGAATGTGAGCAGTTAAAGAGAGAGTAAAATTCCATATAAAAGTTATGAGTGATGGAAACAACATTGAAAACAGTGTCAATGCAATCACACAAGGTGATAAGTGGTTATAAACACAAAGTCTATGTGATCCTATAGATTAATATAGAAGACACATACAGTGGTACCTCGACTTACGAATCTAATCCATTCTGAATGCATACTCTTAAGTCGAACTACACTTAAGTTGGGGTACCTATCTAAAAATTGGGGGGGGAAAGTTAACAAATATAAAAATGAAAAAAAAACATTTTTAAGTCAAACAAACCATATCTAAAATTTGTAAGGTGGCAGTTAAAATGCCAACATTATTCTGGTCTTAAGTTGAAATGCTCTTACGTCGAGGTGCTCTTAAGTCAGGGTACCACTGTAATAGGTATTCCATCATTAAGGGAAAGCTTGCCTGAAGAGAAAGGTCTCTGCCTGTTTCCGGAAAGAGAACAGAGATGAGGCAGTCCTGGCTTCTAGTGGGAGGGAGTTCCAGAGGCTGGGTGCAGCAGAAGAGAAGGCCCTTTCATGTTTCCCCACATGACATACCATTGAGGGTGGTAGGATGTAAAGAAAGGCTTCTCCCGATGACCTTAATACCTGAGCCAGTTCATACTGTGTTAGATTTGATCTTTGAGGTAGTTAGGGCCTAGGTCAGGCATGTCCAAAGTCAGGCCCGAGGGCCAAATGCGGCCCGTTTACACATTTTGAGTGGTCCACGGCCTCTTCTCTCTGCCGGCTCAGCTTGTCATGCATCCCCACCAGCTGGCCCTTCCCCATACCAAATGGAGGCATCAGCTTGCAGTTTTATGTTTTGCTTGCCCTCCCTGCCTCCATCCACTACCACCCAGCCACCTTCCCAGCCTACCCGTCCCCAGCTCCATTGCTGCAGCGTCCTCCCTACCTCCTTGCATGTTATAGAGACTTGTATAATGTCTGGCTCAGGGGCCAAATGTGGCTGAATGGCCGGCCCCCACACATTTTCACCTCACCAAATCTGGCCCTCCTTGCAAAAGGTTTGGACACCCCTGACCTAGGTTGTACAGTGCTTTGTAGGTTAAGGTCAGCACCTTGAATTGTGTCCAGTAGCTGATTGGCAGCCAGTGGAGCTGTTTTAGTAGGGGTGCAACGTGGTCTCTGTAACCCTGCCCCGATCAGCAATCTGACTGCTGCATTTTGGACCCATTGAAGTTTCAATTAGAGGGTGACCCCATCCAGTACAGGTTGCATCCCTATCCTGTGTTCTCCCTTTTGACTGACCAGGAGCACGTCTGTCTTGTCTGGATTTAGTTTCATTTTGTTCATCCTCATTTTGTTCATTACTGCAGCTGAATACTCATGTAAAGTTGAGATAGTAGTTCCCCTGGAATCCGGAGGTGATGAGAAGTAGAGCTGGGTGTCATCAGCATACTGGTGGCACTTAACCCCCAAAGTCCTGATAATTGCCCCCAGTGGCTTCATATAAAATTTAAATAACATAGGAGACAGAACACAGCCCTGTGGGGCTCCATAGGTCAGCAGTTGTGCTGTCAAACGTGAATCACCTAACACCACTTTCTGCGGCGGCCAAGAAAGCCAATGCGATTCTTGGTTGCATCAACAGAACCATAGTGTCTAGATCAAGGGAGGTGATAGTGCCACTCTATTCTGCTCTGGTCAGACCCCACCTGGAGTACTGTTTCCAGTTCTGTGAGCCTCTGTTTAAAAAGGATGTTGACAACCTCGAGCGGGTGCAGAGGAGGGTGACTAGGATGGTTGAAGGCCTGGAAGAGATGTCTTACGAAGAACGGCTTAGGGAACTGGGAATGTTTAGCCTATCAAAAAGAAGACTGAGAGGGGATATGATAGCTATGTTTAAGTATCTGAAAGGATGTCATATTAAAGAGGGAACAGGTTTGTTCTCCATGGCTTCAGAGACTAGGACTCGGGGCAATGGTTTCAAACTACAGGAAAAGAGATTCCATTTGAACTTTAGGAAGAACTTCATGACAGTTAGAGCTGTTCGGCAGTGGAATATGCTGCCACGGAAGGTGGTAGAGTCCCCTTCTTTGACGGTATTTAAGCAGCGGCTGGATGGCCATCTGTCGGAAATATTGTGAAGGGGTTCCTGCTTGGCAGGGGGTTGGACTCGATGGCCCATGAGGTCTCTTCCAACTCTATAATTCTATGATTCTATGATTCTATGATTCCTGCGGAAAGACCAGAGCCACTGTAATGCAGTGCCCCCAATTCCAATTTCAGAGAGACGAGTCAGATATCTGCGATATTTCAAACAATAACTTTAGTGCATAAATAATAGAAACACAGTAAACTCTGTCATGACCTCTTCTTACTACATTGACTATGATGGCATCTTACATCCAGGCACCAAAGGATAACAAGGTTTTCTCAATGCAGTCGGCCGCCTGGAGCCATAGGAGTTGTAACTCAGAGACAACACACTACCTTTGCATGCTGGGAGTTCCAGCTTCTTCCGGCTTTTGCATGTCTAGTTAAGCTCGGCAGGCAGTTCAAATCTAGTTAAAATTGCTGCTTGACCTTTTGGTGTGCTTATGGGGCAAGCTGTTTCACAAGTTCTGTAACTGTGAAATTTCAAATTCCAAATGTCATGAGGTGCTATTTCAGCAGCTTGGAAATGGGTCTTCTTCACAAGGGCTGTTTAAGGGCCTGATATCAGGATTCTGGCTTCTTTTTTGACAGCCATCATGTGGCACTTTGCACACAATCATCACTGTACTGTTTATACCATAGGCCAGTGATGGTGAACCTTTTAGAGACCGAGTGCCCAAACTGCAATTCAAAACCCACTGATGTTTTTGCAAAGTGCCAATACAGTAATTTAACCTGTATACGGGTGGCTATGAAGGGGCGATGTGGGGTGCCCACAGAAAGGGCTCCAAATGCCACCTTTGGCACCCGTGCCATAGGTTCGCCATCACTGCCATAGGCTGTAGTGGGTCATCCTTAAGTGGCCGGAAAATGTGGATGACATGGTATTCACCTTCTCCGAAGTACAAACATCTACATTGCATGCATGTATTTGTGGCATTAGCATCTGAAGGATTGTATTGCTGTTGTCTTAAATGGCCATCTTCCTATATTTCCTATGGGGAATGTCATGGGGGTGGGGGCAGGAAGACAGAGGACCAAATGACTTTCTAAAGTAAACTCCAGCTGTGGGACCCAAGTTAGCCACCAGTCAAAACTGGGCAACTCCCATATTGGTTATCCAAAGATAAACCCAGCCCAGTGATGTGCTGGTTTTGGTGATTAGCAGAAAGCCATAGTGAACATTTCTTATCTGTGTTATACTTTTGTTGTGTTCTGCTGTCCTCTGCTTGTAAACAACACTCTCTTCCTTTTCCTGTGTAAAGATCCTTGTTGATCAAGAAATTACAGACCTGCTGCTAGTCAAAGAGAGCCAAGAAGCTGACAACAAATACTCCACCATCCCACTACACTCCAGGGTCAGCCTTATTTGGATGTCATGCTTTTGTTTTCTCAGCCTCACCTTCTTCCTTCTTATGCAGGTCTTTTCTTCTGCAGCTTCAGACCCATTTCCCTGTGATGTCAAACATTCTAGAACCCACTATCACCCTGTTCCCTACTGTTCCTTTATTAGCTGCTTCCTCTGTCCAAAGACTGTTCTAGATGGGAGCCATTTTGCTTGGCCCTTTTCAATAAGAGGAAAGAGAATACACAAGTGAGAGTTTTTCTGAAACTTTGCTGTTGTCTGGTAGGGAAAAAGCAGGGGAAAGTGTTTTCAGTAAGAAACATACAGATGGGAAGGTATGGTGAGAAGTCAGTGTATTGGACCCTAAAAGAGGGGTTATAAAGAACTATGGCATAAGCCCCCTGGGTTTGTGCAGTTATAAGCCAGAATGATTTATACTTGCATATGGAAAGCCCCTTGTGGTTTGGAGGCAAATTGCTGCTCATTAAGGAGATGTTTGGTGCATCCCTGGGCATGCACCTGAACACAACAGTCTCCTTTTAAATGCTTGCAAGTCTTGCTCCTTCCTAAGACATGACGTTTCTGCTTTGACATACCTTTCCCAACTTTCTTCTGATCAAGAAAGTCTCTGCACTTGCTTGTTGACAATGGATGAAATGACATGGAACTAGTCAAGCTCAAGTAAAGACATGGGTGGTTTGTGAAACTAGAATAGATTATATCTTTAGGCTATTAGTAAAATGACAGGAAAGTTACTAATACTGTATGTTGAGGGCAACATCCTCTTCCTCAGAGGTGTACCAAAAGTTCAAGCAAGGTGGTTTGTGTGCTCACAAACTGTTTCCATTGATTGATGTATACAGTATATACATATCATTGATTTATGAAGTGTGTTCGTTTTAAACTCACTTTTAGAGATGGGCACGGAACAATTTTTTCCATTTTTTTCTTCATTCTTTATTTTGTTTCCTAATGGAACGAAAAATGAAGTGCCCTTAAAATTCATTTTTCATTTTTTATTATTATTCGTTTTTCATTTTTTATTATTTATTTTGACAAGCTTCAATCTCAGCGATTGTCAAAATAAATAAAATAAGCACCAATCAGCTGCGCACCAGTTGGTCGACAGGGGGAAAAACTGCCGACCAGCCTCCCCGCAGGCCAGCTGGTTGGCGGGAGTAAAAAAAAAAACACCCATTGTCGAGCCTTCCCGTGGGCCAGCTGGTCGATGGGAAGAAAGGGGAAAAAAACTGCCAACTGGCCAGCCCGGACCCAACAGTGTAAAAACATTTTTAAAAATAAAATGAAAAATGAAACAAAAACAAAATATGAAATGAATTTTTTTTAAAAAAATCATAATGCAAAACAAAACGGGAAAAAAGAAATGAAAAACGAAATGAAATGAAGTTTCAATTCTTTGATTGGGTGTGCATGCATCACCAATTCACCGGTTACCATCCCATAGTATTGATGCAGGAAAGAATTACCATACAGTACTTGTCATTTCTTCTGGTAACATTCTGAACACATTCTGGTTTTTCAATTAACTGGATTTTTATAAACCTTTTCTTTTCATAACACACAAAGCCTTTTTTTATTTTGTTTTTGTCAGATCCATTCTTTTATTTTAATCTCAGTTTATACCTTGCCTTTTTCTTGCATGTTCAAAATAAAAATATTTATTTTTGATTCAACGATACTTGGTTGCTTCATAAAGCGGAAGAGACTGTGACCTAAAATATGCTACCTATAAAACAGATATGGATCCCATCCTTGCTCTGCACCACTATATTCCCCAGTCCTACACTGCCAGACTGCATGGATTCATCGCACATCTTAAAAATAAATGTACGGTAATAGGTGCCCTATATTTAAAGCAGGCCTTGGTATGTCTCAAACGGACACCGGTAGTGTTAGCGCTAACTAAGAAACACAGTCGCAAGCATCACACCCCAGGTCAAGGGTTTTGGAATCAAGAAATGGTAGAGCTGGAAAATAATTCAAGGGTCATTGATTCTAACTGCCAGTAATGCAGGAGATCCACAGCTAAAGGGCACTGAGTGATGGCTCTCCAGCTTCTGTTCAGAAACATCCAACAGGGGCTCGACCACTTCCCAAGGGCTGCCTACTCTACCTACCGCCAAATATTTCTTGCCATTTCAGAAGTTCTTCAACTGTTTAGTTGAAATATTCCTGGTGTCTGAGTAGTGTGCAGTTTTGGTGCAATTCTCCTTGGGACATCCTCCTTTGTCAATAGGCTGGTTAAATTAGGGGGCTGAAAAGTGGACATAATATTTCTGGTAAGATCTCACCCAAAGCAAACTGGAGTGACACATTTGCCTACCATTTTCCAGACACAAAACTTCTCTAGATGCAATGAAAACCTGTGTTAGCATTTTTGCCATTGGATCACACTCAACATATGTTTAGCTTGTGGTATACTTGAACTTCTAGATTTTTCACATTCCTGCTGCCAAATCAGTTATCAGTTATTAAATGCCTTAAGGCAATGATGGCAAACCTTTTAGAGACCAAGCATGCAAACTGCGATTCAAAATCCACTAATTTTTTGCAAAGTGCCAATACAGCCATTTAACCTGCATATAGGTGGCTGTGATCCAGCTGGTCGGCATATTAAGAAAAAAAAAACAGACCGACCTTGCCCGCGGCCCAGCTGGTTGGCACGATAATAATAAAATAAAATAAAATAACGTGCCGATCCGCCGCGCGGGCCAACTACTCGATGCAATAAGAAAAAAAAATTAAAATACCGACGCCAACCCGGCCCACGGGCCAGCTAGTTGGTGCAATAATAATAATAATAATAATAATAATAATAATAATAATAATAATAA
>JAHTLZ010003796.1:0-10467 GCA_023846285.1 Phrynocephalus versicolor | reverse complement strand
GTCATTATGCCTAGAGATTATTGATACAGCCAAATCATTCCCTTCACTCCCCCCTGAACGAGTTATTGGGAATTTACGGCAGTAAATTACCCAAAGGTTGTTGTTCTCGACTTCTATCATAGTCTTGCAACAGCGCGAGCATTTCTGGTGCAGCGCGCTTTGTCACCATGCGAAGGATAGAAGTTTGAAGGAACTTAATCAAGCAAGGGGCGAGTAAACATATCAAAAGCAGAATACATATTGGGGCAACTATCATACCAATGATGGCTTTAAACCAACCTCCTGGGAGGAGGTCTTGTAACCAGCCTAATTGTAACCCTTTCCATTCCTGTGCAGGGTTAACTGTGAGTTGTTTGATTTCTGTGGTAAGTTGGTTTATGACGTCACCAACCGGGTCAATTTCGAGACAACAGTTCGTCATATTCCACTTACCACACACGCCGTTTTCCGCTGCTAACAGATAGTCGAGAGCAAGCCTATTTTGATAGACTGCTGTCCGCAATTTGTCAGTGGCAACGGCTAACGCGGTCAGCGCTGAAGAGATGCGCTGCCCTGCTAAATCCAAAACTGCTTGTAATCGGATAATTCGATTAAGCATGTAAATAGGGGTTCTGTACCCCCAGCTCCCATCTGCGGCCCAAGTGGCAGGGCCGTAAACACAAATGATGCGTTCCGAATCCCATGTGTCCCCATGGTATTGATCCGGATGCTTACAGTCAAAACCTTCAAAAGGTGTTCCCTCCCGCTTTGAGGTTCCCCGCTTCTCTCTGGACAAGGGGCCATACACGGGAGCGGCAAGGGATTGTTGTGGTGCTGTAGGAATAAGGAAAAATGAGGGTTTTATGAACCCTAAGACACAGGAGCCAGACCAGCTGGCTGGCAGCATTTCATAAGCAAAGCTACCACATATCCAGTATAAATTTATGGGTGCTTCCCAAGGCACTGGAAGGCCTGAATAAATGTAGGACATGAGTGCACCAGTTAATTTTGCAGGTGGCGGCATACCTGAGGGTGACTTCCAGGCACCTTTTTCCCAAGTCCCTAGGCAAGCCAAGGAACCTACAGAGATGGTACCTTCCTGTGAGAAGCACACTTGACCTACCAACTCAGTGGAAATAGTCCACACCAACTTTTGGGGATAATCCCTTGTGGTGAAATTTCCCATCCGGGACAAATTATTGAACAGCTCTGGATTGATTTCCATAGCTTCCCAAGGCCAAGCCTGGCCCATATTGGTGCCGCCACAAACATAACAATCTGAGACTCCCAATTCTGTGGCTATAGATTGTGCCAATCCAACAAAAGAATTTTTTGCAATGTCTGGGATTTCAAGGGAATCATCCTGCAATCTGTCTAAGGCGCTACCACCTTCAGTCCAGGTGTGATTCCTCCTTTTCCCTTCTCGCAGAGTAGTGCGAGTAACCGTAATGTACCCCTTTGGATTAAATCCTGCAGCATCTATGCCAAACCCGTAGACTTCAATGGTAGGATGTGTTCTATTGAGGCCCAGAATCACAGTGTTGTCGTTACCCCTGCGGAAAAATGTTATGTGTTCACAGGGTTTAAAGGGTCGAAGCTGACTCCGTCCTGTGTATTCACATACACATGTCCAGCTTTGGCAAGCTGCACTTGCTTCGCAGGGTCTCCACTTTTCAGGATTCCCAAATTTCCATCCTCTATGGGGTTGGCATATATATTTGGCTTTTGCATCATAGTAATCATCTGAAGTATGACAACAGGGTCCTAGACCAAAGACAGTCACTGTGCAAGCTCTAAATACAAGTTGAACTGGCTCAGTGCTTTGCTTCAAAACTATCGTAGAATTTAAGTAAAGAAGACGTCCCCCACCGTCTGGATTTCTCCTTAGGGGAACTGTAGTTTTTGCCATGCCTGCCCAAACAGAAAAATTATAACGAATTGGGACTTCAGGCCGATAGCAGTGAGAGGTGCCTGAAGTATCATTGCAAAGATGATACACCATGCCTTTACTTTGACAAATGGTCCCAGCATGTTCACACTCTGGGGGCTGCTGGGTACTGAAAATCAGAGTGCTTGTCACTTTGCCATCTTTCATGGTGTTTACTATGCAAGGGGCACATGTTCTCACCTGAGGCTGGACTGGTGCTGTAAGGCAAATGGGTATTATAAGTAAAACAGCTAGGGTCCCTTCTACTCTAGGGAATCCCCACAGTCTGCGTTTCCAGTGGCAAAGTACGATCAACATACAAATTATGAAGGCAAAAGGTGCCACGATCCACACCCAAATGGGTGCTTCCACAAACATTTTTAGAATAAACAACAGTCTATAAAAGCAGAAATCAAAAATCAATAATTAGTGTCTCTCTGCAAGGCTGCAAAGGCTTCAGAATATTCTCTTGCCAATTGACGAACCAATCGTCGAGACCAGGTAACAGGGTGATAGGAATCAGCTCTGTAGCCCACTGTGCGCAGATAAGCGCCAATCTGTCCTGGTGGGTGTCGGGGGCTGGTATGTGTGTGAGGCAAAACGAGCTCTTCTGGTTCGTCACTCAAGAAAAATATGTGCATACACCCACAAGTGTACAGTCTCGCACACGTTGGCATCTGCCAGGGGCTTAAGACAGTGATGATGTCACCAGATTCAAAAACAGCTAGTTCTCTGTTTTGGCGAAAAGGGTATAAAGGGTGAAGTTGCTGGTCTGTCAGCCTCACTTCAAAGTAAAAGTCAGGTGCTGGCAAAGCCCCCTCTCCCCCCATAAAACAACAGAGAGAAAAAGAGAAAAGCGGCAGGAAGACAGGATTTTAATCTGTCAACCTGAGGTGCAAGGAGAATCAGCGGATGGCGTTGGGATTCTCCGAAGAGTCAGACGCAGAGTGCCCTCAGGATCAGGGTGTGATGACCACAGGGCAGGGTCGCTGGGTTGTCCACCTTCCTGGGTGAGGTCATCTAGGTCGATGCCATCTGGGTTGATGTCATCAGAGTTGATGTCATCTGGATTGATGTCATCGGGGTTGATGTCATCTGGATTGATGTCATCGGGGTTGATGTCATCAGGGTCATCTGCTGGCGGGACGGCACCGGTCTGGTCCCCCTCGGGTGAAAGGTCGTCTTCTGGTTGGACCTCCTCGTCTGCTGGCTCTGGAACTGCCAACTTAACGCGGGTATGGTGAATCCAAGGGGTGATTTCGGCCACTTTCACTGCTGTGGGGGTCTGCAGAAGAATCACAAAGGGACCTCGCCACTTCGGACGTAGAGAAAGGTGCTGCCAATCTTTCACCCAAACCGAATCTCCCACTTGAAACTTGTGGACAGGTTCTTGTAACAGGATGGGAAGTTTCTCCAGAGTATATCTGTGTAGAGAAGAGAGACACTGGCCAAGCAACTGAAGATATCTAGCATGTGTCAAAGAAGCTACTCTTTCAGGACGAATCCCATAGGAAATAGGAACAGGTCGTCCGTAGACAAGCTCAAAGGGGGAAATGCCAATGTTTTTCAAAGGGGTAGTTCTTGACCTGAACAGGGCAAGTGGAAGCATTTCCACCCAGCCTTTCCCTGTTTCCTGAACTAATTTAGACAAATGAGACTTCAAAGTTCTGTTCATTCTCTCGACCCGACCTGAACTTTGGGGTCGGTATGCAGTGTGAAGGTTCCACTTAATCTGTAGGGCTTCTGCTAACCCCTGTAGAACCTTGTGAACAAAGGCCGGCCCATTGTCCGAACCTATTGAATAGGGTATCCCATGGCGACAAAGGTGATCTCTCAAAAGCCATCTGATGACCTCACTAGCCTGCTCTGTCTTTGTAGGCGTTGCCTCAGCCCATCCTGTGAATGTGCAAACTGCCACCAACAAATAACGAAATTGTCCACACTGAGGCAATTCAGCAAAGTCTATCTGTAGATCTTGAAAGGGTTCTCTTCCATAGTGTTGGACTCCTGGCTGGGGCAGAGGTCCCACGCGTGGATTATTTTTCTGGCAAAGGACACATCGCCTGGATACATTGGCAGCAATTTGGCGTAACCGGGCGATGTACAGATAGGGGCTGAGGTGATGAAAAGCCACGTCCGGTCCTTGGTGTGTGCCTTCATGATGGTTTTGTATAACCTTGCAAGCTAGACTTTCAGGCACCCACAATTGTCCATCTGGCATGACATACCAGCCTTCCTCATTTTGTGATAAGTCCTGTTCCCTAGCAAACTGCTCTTCTGCTCGGGAGTAGACTGGTGAACTGGGCGGCAAAATGTCCAGGGGAATTAAACTGAGTTCAAAAAGCAGATCACTTTGTGCTGCTTGCTTGGCAATCCTATCTGCCAGCCTGTTTCCCCTAGCCTCAAGGCTGAGGCCAGCCGTGTGTCCCTTGCAATGTATCACGGACACTCTTCTGGGCTTCCAGACTGCATCAAGAAGCCTTAGCAAAATATCAGGGTGTGCTACAGAACTTCCTTCCGATGTGAGAAGTCCCCTCTCCTTCCACAATGCACCATGTGCATGTAGAGTCAAAAAGGCATATTTAGAGTCAGTAAAAATGTTGATGTCCCTTCCCTCTGATAGTTCAAGTGCCCTGGTTAGAGCAATCAATTCTGCCAGCTGGGCAGATGT
This sequence comes from Phrynocephalus versicolor, assembly GCA_023846285.1. Classification (NCBI taxonomy): domain Eukaryota; kingdom Metazoa; phylum Chordata; class Lepidosauria; order Squamata; family Agamidae; genus Phrynocephalus; species Phrynocephalus versicolor. Next base: position 5,890 of record JAHTLZ010003796.1, on the reverse strand, counting down.
TCCTGGGGGAAGTTGTGCCTCAATCACAGCGTCATCTAACTCTACAATGGCATAGCCTGCTCTCCTTGCCCCCTCTATGATGGAACTGCTTCCATCAACGAACCAATTTCTCCAGGTGGGATTTGGGGTGTCTTTGAGATCAGGGCGAGATGAATAAATCTCATCCATGGTCTGAATGCAGTCGTGAGCTGCAGGCTGATTGCTAATTGGCAACAAAGTTGCTGGATTCAGACCTTCAGTAGTTTGGAAAGTCAGTCCTGCTCTGGAGAATAATTTCTGACACTTAATCATTGCGGCTTGGGAAAGATGGTATCCCCCTTTTGCGTCTAGCAATGGCAGGACGGCATGGCGGGTGATACAATGAGTCGGCTGACCAAAAGTGAATTTATCCGCTTTCTTTAAAAGCGCTGCCAGAGCCACAACTCCTCTCATACAAAAGGGAAGCCCTTGTTCTGTTGGGGTTAATTTTTCAGACAGATATGCCACAGGCTGCTGCCAACTGCCTAATTTCTGACACAAAACTCCTTTCGCCACGCCTTCCTCCTCATCTGAAAACAGGTAAAATGGCTTAGATGGGTCTGGGAGACCCAGCGCTGGGGCCTCTACCAAAGCCCTTTTGATGGCCAGAAAGCTTTCTTGCTGTTCAGGTCCCCAAACAAAAGGATCCGTTTCGGGTCCTCGGGTGGACGAATGCAGCGGTTTAGCCATGAGGCTGAAATTTGGTATCCAAATTCTACAGAAACCCGCAGCTCCTAGAAAGCCACGGAGCTCCTTTCTCGTAGTTGGCGCCGGAATTTGTACTATAGACTGCTTCCGCTCTTCGCGGAGTTGGCGCTTCTGGCGGGAAATATCAAATCCTAAGTAACGAACAGTCTCTTGACAAATTTGGGCTTTCTTTTGAGAAACCCGGTACCCTGCATCTGCCAAATGATTGAGGAGATCTATGGTGAGCTCCTGGCAATCAGCTTTTGTCTCTGCTCCTGCCAGAATGTCATCTACATATTGTAAAATCACTTGTCCCTTCTTCTTTGGGAAGGAGGCCAAATCTGAAGCCAGGGCTACCCCAAACAATGTCGCCGAATTTTTGAATCCTTGGGCCAAACGGGTCCAACAGAATTGGCTCTTTGTCCCCGTGTGGGGGTCCTCCCACTGAAAGGCAAAAAGGTGTTGATTTTGGGGCGCTACGCGGCAACAAAAATAGGCATCTTTGAGGTCCAGGACAGTGAAAAATGCTGCTTCTGGTGGCACTAAGCTCAAAAGCGTATAGGGGTTTGGTACTGAGGGAAAAATGGTCTCCACGGCCTGATTCACCAGTCTGAGGTCCTGAACCGGGCGGTAGGACCCATCCTCCTTTTTCACTGGCAAAAGAGGAGTGTTCCATTCAGACTGGCATGGAACAAGAATGCCATATTTGATCAGTCTCTCTAAATGGACCCAAATACCCTCTGCCGCTGCTCTTCCAATGGGATACTGTGGGACAGAAACTGGGGTGGCCATGGGTTTCAATTGAACTACAAATGGTGGGATGTTCCGTGCCATCCCTGGAGGATTTCCCTCAGCCCAAACTTGTGGGTTCACGTGATCTAGAATTTCACGTGGAATCTGGTTTGGCTCCCCTTTCACTAGTAACAATCGCCATCTCTCTTTCAAGGGATATTCCACACACAGTTCGCCAGAGGGCTCAATGGGGTTAGTTGCCAAATGAACTTCTCCCTCTGGAGTAAAAGTGATTTGGGCGCCTAATTTGAAAAGAAGATCGCGTCCCAAAAGGGGAAGGGGACAATTTGGCATGTGCAGAAATTTGTGCTGGACAGTGTGGCCGTCCAGTTTGCACTCAATGGGCTTCATAAAGTAAGCCCGCTGTGCTTTTCCTGTGGCTCCCATAATATTAACTGAACGTGTCCGATCCAGGGAGTTAACGAGGTCTGGAATCACTGAATAACTGGCTCCTGTATCTATCAAAAATTGGGTGGTGGTGCTCCCTGTCAATATGCTGACAGTAGGTTCGCGGGAGCCCGAACCTAGTCGCCTTCAATATTGATCTTCCTCCTCCTCTAAAGCCATCATGCCCTGATAAGGTGGTGTCCAGGCAGGTCCCTGTCCTCTCTGAGGTCTAGGGAGCGTCTGGGACATCTGGGCTCCTTGCTGAAATGGGGGCTGTTGTGGGAACTGAACTTGCCCTGCTTGCTGAGCTGGGTTTTGCATCGGATTTTGCTGGTATGGGGCAGGCTGATTATATCTCGGGAGTCCCTGCATTGAATGCCTATAGCCGGGCTGGTGGCTGGGCGAATTTACAATGGGATATCTAGCCTGTGCTTGTGGCTGCCAGGATTGGCGGAATGCTCCCCTTTTGAAATTCCCCTGGTTTCGGTTCTCAGGGTTTCGATAACAGTCTTTGGCCCAATGCCCTACCTTGCCACAGATTCTGCAAGTGTCCCGTGTGAAGGGTCTCCTGCTAGGCTCAGGGGCAGGATTTAAAGCCATGATTTTCTTCACGGCAGGTTTACTTTTCTGGGAGCCCTGCTCTTCTTCCCTATTGTTAAAAGTACTTTGCGCGGATTGCAGTAACCACGATAGGGACTGCCCCATGAAATTCTCTGTCTTTTGAATTTTACGATGTATATCAGGAGCAGATTGGGCAATAAAAACAGTTTTAACAATATTCTCCATCCCTGTGTCTCCAGGATCAATTGGGGTGAATTTCCTGAATGCTAGGTATAAACGATCTAGAAATTCTCCTGGTGGTTCATCTGCCTTCTGAATGATGTCATTAACTTTTGACATATTAATCTTTTTCTGCCCTGCTGCTCTGATCCCTTGGAGGATTGCTGCCTGATATCTTCTCAAAGAGGCCATCCCCCCATCAGTATTATAGTCCCAGTTAGGCACATTGGTGGGAATGGCTTCATCCACCTGACCTGGGTTATCTCCTTGGGCAGTACGATACTTCCTAGCTGCCTCTATGATTTTCCTCGTCTGTTCCGCGGTGAAAAGTCCACGGAGCAGATGTTGAACATCCTCAAAAGTTGGGGTGTAAACACTAAACACACTATCTATTGTGCTGAACACCCGATCCGGGTCATCGTCCAGACTAGGAAGAGTGTTCTTCCAGTTAATAATGTCTGAACTTGTGAAGGGTATATGTTGCATAGTGGACGTGCGGGGGGTATTCTGACCTGGGGTGACGGGGTCATAAACTCGCCTGAGGGGCAGCATATTGGCATGAGCCCCTTCTGCCATGGCTAGGCGGTCAACTGCATCAAGTGCCCTTAAAAGGTACCTCTGTCTCTTCTTCCAGTCCCTCTCCCTTGCTGCCTTCAAAAGGTAGTCTGAGACTTCAAATTTATTCTTATATTTACTCAACAAATCCTCCACTCTTTCATGTTCCTCTTCTGTCCACTCTCTGTCCCCTCTCAATCTCCTGTGAAAGGCGGGCACATCTTCCCAGTCTATTTCATCTCCTTCACTCTCTCTGCTAGGGCTTCGCCTACCTTCGCCTCCTCTTCCTCTCTCTCTTTTCCTTTCTCTTGATTTCCCTAGCTCCCCTTCTTTTTCTCTCTCTTTGTCTCTCACCCTTCCTCCTGCTGCTGCCAAGTCTCTGCCTCTGGGTGAGTCAGGATGCGACTCTGGCTTTGGGTCAACATCTGCTGGACGCCCTGACGGGAGTGTTGGATTGCCCCCTGGGTTGGGAGGAGGGTTTGGCGCTGGTACAGCTCTAGGGACATATGGGAGAGGCAGGGAAACATACTCTTCTTGTTCACAAGCTAAAACCGGTTTGTTCTTATTGAGGGCTAGAATTTTAGCTTGTGGTGGAAGGTTTCTGCATGCTCTTAACCAGGATGGGTTACGTTTTACATTTCCCCTCCACATTTCAATATATGGGATATGCTCTGGGAAATCTTTGAGAATGATCAGCCAGAGCTGACGGATGAGCTGCTCATCAAAAGACCCATGGGGTGGCCAATCAGGATGAAGGATGGGCCATTCCACTCTACACAAAGTTAGCAGACGCCCTTTGTGCATAGTGATACCAAAATCATAGTCCCTAGTGGCGGATTTCCAATTTGCCACCAGGCACATCAAGGGAGTGCTTGGCTTGCTATGTTCTGCCCCCATTTTATATGTTATAGTTGTGCACCTATAGATTCTCCCACAAAGTACAAACGGGATCGCACCTAGGCAATTAATCACACATCACACGCACATACGTGACATAGACGCGGCCCCAGCAAGTCGCCCTGACAAGGGAATCGCGCGTCCTACTCACACTTCGCCAGGAGGTATGTCCTAGTGAGTCACCTCGGCCCATACACACCAGACAATCATTGATCCCATTTGCGCACACACATCACCCGTACAATTCCCCCACCCAACCTAGGCTACCCCCACTGCCTAGAAACAAAGCTTTTTAATCTTCACTAAAATCAAACGGAGATGATGTGACCCCGTTGGTATTGTGAGGCAAAGATTGCCAGTCTCCGCCCCTTCTTAAACACCGGGAATGGCCACTTCCCTGTGGTTGCCAAAAACAATTCAACTTAATTCTCACACATATATTTAAACTTCAATAAATTCTCTGAGGAAGCCAGAGCCGTGCTCTGCTCCTATTTCTTCAAATACTTGGGGAGGTGAACCATTCAGGGTATTGGGCAGAAGCCCCTCTCACCCCTATGGGGCCTCAGAGTCGCTCAACTCGTTGCCCCCCAGTTCCTAGGATGCCAGGGTCGTAAATCGTCCCTGCTCGCTTACCTGCCCTCCCCGGGGCCACTGGACGTAAATCCTGTCCACCCCCCAAATACAACCGGTTGCTTTGACTTACCAGATTTCCTCTGTGTGCTGCAGTCTTTTCCTCGTTCTGTTGCCGGCTCCAAAAAAAAAAAAGAAAAGAAAAATTTTTCCTGCGGTGACGATGGATGGTTTAGCACTGAGGTGAACGTTTTCCCCTCCACAAGTGGGGAGGTGTCGACTGGAAGCAATCCATCTCAGTACAAATCCACCACCACCTTTTCCAGGCACTGCAGAAACTGTCACTAATTGCGGCTATCGGTTCCCGGTCAGGGAACCAGAAAATGAAAGGAATGGCTAATTCATAGCCTTCTGTAACGGGTCCGTGCCAGCAAAAAGAGACAGTTTCTTGCAGTCGTAAAGAAAACAGCCTGATTCTCAGGAAAATGATTTATTGGTTGCAACCAGGAAGATCCGTACTCAACAGCAGTTAAGCGAGGACCTTCCTAGAACAAAGGAAAGGCACCTAGTCTTATAGTTTAAAATTTCTGCTCATTCCCCCCTCCCAATTGGGTCTCACGTCACATCCGTCGGTTACACATCAAACATTAATTGGCAGTCTTAGTTATCTATCTTGCATTCCTTTTGGCAACATTTAAACATTTTAATTGGAAAAAAGGGGGTTTTTAACACAGTGAACAGGCTGGTACAGAAACATAGGCAAAGGGGCCTCTCTTAGCCTTGAAGATCTGACAGGTGATGAATTCCAGGCCGGGCTCAGCCAGGCACAGAGATAAGGTTGCTCTCGGCTGAAGTCATCCACAATTATCTTGTGGAAAAACACCAAGGCTTATACAGAAAATAATTAGACTTTTGAATTTTATTGCTGAGAAAGCTTTTTCCTTTAAGGCTTGCTAAAAATGTCCTGTTTGCAGGAATCGCTTACAGGAATAAAAGAATACATAAGGCTTTATATATGTGTGCTTATTAATCTAAATATATATATACTGTGTGTGACTTATATTCTTGCAAAGCATAACTTGGAATATATATATATAAAAAGGCCATGAAGCCTGTCTAAATGCAAAGCACAGTTTAAAATATATATTGATAGGCTTGTCATTATGCCTAGAGATTATTGATACAGCCAAATCATTCCCTTCAC
>JAHTLZ010000316.1:2270263-2288094 GCA_023846285.1 Phrynocephalus versicolor | reverse complement strand
AAGTCCTCATCACTACCTGTGCTGGCCAGGATTTCTGGCAGTTGCCGTCCAGGAACATCTGGGGACCCCCAGGTTGAGAACCACTGGCGTAGGGTCGACTACACAGACCACGAACCCACTTCCATGCCGTGACGGACCACCGGCGCTCTCTCTCCACCACCGCCGCCGCCCCCCTGGGCGAGTCTGCAAACTGGGCTCCAAGAGAGACCCCCCCCCACCTCCCGAGCAAGAAAGAGCCCGCCGGTGGATTGGGCCCGTGAGAACCTTCTGCCAGAAGGAAGGGCTTCCTGATCGAGAGCGGCTTTCTGTTCCATTTATATCTGCGGCCTCGCATGGAGGCAGCCCTGGGGTCCCGGTTTTCCATGAACCCGACCCACCCGCCCCATTGCGGCTGGGGAGGAGGTTGGTGGGAGGGGGGGGAGAGCTGCGTCGTGATCCCTTTCCCTCCAACGCGGAGGGGAAAGTTCATGGGGAGGGCAGTTTAAAGAGCTGGCCTTTGGCATCGGACTCTGCAGAGGGAATGCGGAGATGGGGTGGGATTGGGGGGGGGGAGAGATGACGGATGTAGGAATGGGAGGGGGCTCTCTTATCATATTCCCCAGGCGGCCCCCTCCCTACCCCATCCCTGGGTTGACCCTCTGGCTTTACGAGGCCCCGAGTGGCAGCGTCGTCGCGAAGGGAATTCAACAGCTCCACCGCTGCACTGGAAAGCAAGGCGGGGGGGGCAGTGTCCCTCCACCTCCACTGCTCCATTTCTGGGTCTCTGCCTAGTCTCGTTGGCATCTTCTGAAGCTGATGGGGCTGGTGCTATGTTTTGGCAGTGGGGTGGGCCAGATGACCTTTGGGGGAGCGCACCGCTTCCTAAGGATCTACCGGCAGCAATGCCTCCTCCTCCTCCTCCTCCTCCTCTAGTCTCGTGCGCTCCCAGACGCATCTGGTGGGTCCACTGTGAGAACCAGGAAGATGGACCAGATGGGCCTTTGGACTGATCCAGCAGGGCTCTTCTTACGTTCTTATGTTCTTATGGGGTACACAGGAGTCTGGTCTATAGCAGCTTTTGACCTAAGCGCGTTGTTAGCATGTGGAACTCCCTGCCACAGGAGGTGGGGATGGCATCTGGCCTGGATGCCTTCCAAAGGGGGTTGGACAGATTCCTGGAGGGAAAAGTCCATCACAGGCGACAAACCATGATGGAGATGTGTCATCTCCAGGCTTAAAACCGGGGTCCTTCAAGGGCTAGATGCAGGGGAGTGGGATCAGGAGACAGAGATCTAGTCTCGTGCGCTCCCAGACGCATCTGGTGGGGCCACTGTGAGATCCAGGAAGCTGGACCAGATGGGCCTTTGGCCTGATCCAGCAGGGCTCTTCTTGTGTTCTGATGTTCTTATGTCAGCCTCACTAGGCAAACGAGGGTGCCGTCTGACATGGCCACCTCACCTCAGTTGGCTGGGGGGGGGGGGGAGAGCAGAGACACAGCTACTGCACCTGCAATCTGAGCTGCTGAAATAATGCCCACAAAGGGCTGGGAATCCCCTACCCTTGTAAGGCGCACGCAAGATTTTCCAGTCTCTTCCATTTCCTTCCGTTTGTTTACAACCAGAGACGGAGGCGGCTGTTACGGCCCAGTAGGGCTAGGCACACCGTGCCTAGATGCCCTAAGCACATCCGATCTTGCCTGATTTCGGAAGCTAAGCAGGATCGGCCCTGGCTAGTCCTTGGATGGGAGACCACCCGGGAAGACCAGGTGCTGTTGGCGCCCGGAGTAGGAACTGGCAAGCCACTCCAGTCTTCCTGCCAAGAAAACTCCATGGACATGGAGTCACGAAGAGTCGGTCACGACTTTAACAACACAAGACACACACACACACACACAGGGCTAGGCACACACCCCATGCCACCCACGCCTTTGCTTTTCTCCCGTCCAGCCACCTGCCCCTCCCCTCGGTGGGGTGGGGGGCATCGCCAGGCTTTACACACCAGGGGGCTACCAGCCGGGCCTTTCTGGCAACCCCAGCGGTTGTGAGGGAAGTGAGCTGTAAGCTTCTCTACGTGGGATCCCGCATGCATTTCTCTCAATCTGGGCTGCCTTTTCTTCCTGCCCTTGTTTCGAACTGATTTACGAGACCCGGTTTCTTCTTCCTGTTTTGAAGTGCACGCCCGTACAGCTATTTACTCGTAAGAGCCTCGTGGCGCAGTGGTTAAATGCCTGTCCTGCAGGTAAAACTGTGCTCACGACCTGGGGTTCAATCCCAGGGAGCAGGCTCGAGGTTCACTCAGCCTTCCATCCTTCCGAGGTCGGTAAAGTGAGTGACCAGCTTGCTATTGGGGGGGGGGGCAATGTGTAGCCTGCACACTGTAATTAAAAATTGTAAACCGCCCAGAGACTACTTAAAGTGGTATGGGGCGGTATATAAGCAGAACACGTCCGAATCCGATTCGCCGGCTCTCCCCTACTCAATAAAGCCTGCCTATGGACCTTCTTTTACAGCCCTGCATCTTTTTAGACAATAGCCCTTCTAAAAGGTCCGTGTGAGATCCTGCACCTGCCTGGCCAAGGTGCAGACCTCTTAAGCCCTCCTGGAGCCTCCAAAGCTGATGGCCGCCTCTCTTCCGCGGATCAAACAGACGTCGGGGACGGTATCGGATGCAACGGAATGGAGGGACATCTTACAGCGTTAAAGGTAAAGGTTCCCCCTGCACATGCGTGCTAGTCGTGTCCAACTCTATGGGGCGGTGCTCCCCTACGTATTCAAGCCAAAGAGCCAGTGTTGTGCAAGTCCGTGGCCACGTGGCCGGCATGGCTGCAAGGAAACACTGTTTTACCTTCCCGCTTTTTAGGGCGGCACCTATTTATCTCCTTGCATTGACATGCTTTCGAACGGCTAGGTTGGCAGGAGCTGGGGTGATCAGCGGGAGCTCGCTCCGTGGCATGGCGCCTGGGATTCGAACTGCCGAACAGTCAACTCTGCAGCCGACAGTTTCCAGCAGCCTTAGTCCGCTGAGCCACCACGCCCCTTCCAACAGCCATGCCCCCCACCGCAGCAAGCTGGGTATTCATTTGACCGACCTCGAAAGGATGGAAGGCTGAGTGAACCTCGAGCCGGCTATCTGGGAATGAACCCCAGGTGGTGAGCACAGTTTGACCTGCAGGACATGCATTTAACCACTGTGCCACATCCCCCAGCTGGCCACGGCGCTGGTTGCACTCTGCAAAAAAGCACCCCCTTGCTCCCTGAGCTCTGGGTTCTGTTTTGTTTTTAATTTTTAGATTTTGTTTACAGTTTTCTGGGGCGGGGTGGTCTTTTGTTTCTACGCTCGGACTTTCTCCTTATCGCGGAGAGAGCTTACGCCGTCATCAGTTCCATGCGTGCCTGTGTACATGCTGCAGAACCTCCCCTGGCCCGCCCTTTGCTGATGGCCAGCTAATCCTTTCAGGCCTCGTAAATGAGATTTTATTGGGTCGGAAATATACAGAAAGGTTAATCTGGCTCGCAGCGTTGGGGGGGCGAGAGGCCAGTGACAAAGGCACATCCGGCACTAAGCTGCTTATGGGTTACAAGCGGCGCACGAGAGGTGCCGGGTTGCCGGCGGGGCGGCGGCGGCGGGGTAGAAGGATAACACGAGGTTTATAAAGGTGCAGATGAAATCCCAAAACAGATCAGCGGAACGCTGGCCAGATAGGCCTGGGTCGAGCCATCTGCATTTCGCCCTCCCTTCAGAATTCAAGCTCCTTGGGGGGGGGGGAACACTCTGCTCAAGAAAATACCCACTTTAAGCCCTTTGCGGAAAAGTAGATTGAAAAAGCCACAGAGGGTGTGAAATGACAGAAAGGGCAAACAGGTTATTCCCACCTGAGGTATCCCTTGATTGATCGACCGACTGATTTATTGATCCCTTCCTTCCTTCCTTCCTTCCTTCCTTCGATCATCATCATCTCCTTCCTCCCTTCCTTTGATCATCAGGCTACTTTCTTCTATCATCCTTCCCACCTTCCGCTCCTTCCTTCCTTCCTTTCTTCGATCATCATCATCTCCTTCCTCCCTTCCTTTGATCATCAGGCTCCTTCCTTCCTCCCTTCCTTTGATCATCAGGCTCCTTTCTTCTATCATCCTTCCCACCTTGCCTCCCTCACCTCCCTCCTTCCTTCTTTTTACAATCATCTCCTTTCTTCTCCCTCCCACCACCACCTCCTCTTCCTTCCTTCCTTCCTTCCTTCCATCCTCATCATCTCCTCCTTCCTTCCTTCCTTCCCTCCTCTTTTTGCACAGGGACAGAAGAGAAAGTCAGTGGCGCAGAGGGAGTCCAGATCCGCAGAGGGGTCAGAGAGCCGCTTTTCCCTGCCATGCGGAAGAATTCAGAGGCGGCTGCCCACTGCATCTCTGTATGAGTATGTGCCCTGGTCTTGCCTCCTTTTAAGCCAGGAGAGGGAGAGGACCCAAGCCTTACAGTGGAATACTTACAGCAGAATACCTCTGCTGAGCATTTGTCCGTTCCTGGCAGGACAAAATGACCTCTTTAGAGAGAGAGCTGCTTTGTTGCATCTGCGCATGAGTCCCTGTTCTAGTTTCCCACAGACGCACACACGTCCTAATCATGAAGTACGCCTTGCTTCGAAAGGAACAGGTAAAGAAAGGTGGGTTATAGGTGCCAAACCGGTGGGATGTTTTGACATATAAAGCCCTAAACGGCTTAGGACCTAGATACCTGAAGGACCGCCTCCTTCCATATGAACCTACCTGGCAATTAAGATCCAGCCAGAGGGCCCTCCTGAAAGAGCCATCCCTTAAGGAGGTGAGCGGGATGGCTTGTAGACAAAGGGCCTTTTCGGCAGCTGCCCCCCGATTGTGGGATGCCCTCCCAAGCGAGACCCGCCTGGCGCCAACATTGATGACATTCCAGCGCCAGGTAAAAACAATGCTGTTCCAGAAGTTTTTTAAACGATTATTGTGGGTCCTGGTGGCGATTTTAGTGTAGTATTTTAATGCACTGGATGTATTGTATTTCAATGTTTTGATGTTGTAATGGTATTGCAATTTGATGTTTTAATTATTTGAATCGTTTACTTTGATTGTGAGCCAGCCGCCCAGAGACCTTTGGGTAGTGAGCGCCATGCAAGCTATGTAAAATAAATAAATAAATAAATAAATAAATAAATAAATAAATAAATGTGTATTTCTCTCTCTGAAGCCTTTTCAGAGTAAATAAAGGCCCCCTTTCCCAGCTATTAAAGGAGTGGAGGGGTGGAGGGGAAGCAGACGGATCCGTCCAGATCTTTTGCCCCGCTTTGCCTCTGTGGGCCTTCTGACATGAAGGGAGAGCAGCTGACCCCCCCCCCCCAAAAAGAGCCATCTAGGTTGGGCTCAAAGGAAGGGGGCCTCTCCACACCCTGTCCCCAAGATGCGTTAAACTTTCCCAAGGGCTTTGGCCAAGGATGAGGGAGGAACATCATATTTTTTTTCACCTCCCGTGTGGGTCCAGGAGAAGCCTGTCTGGTTGCATTAATCCCGGTCCTCAACGCCGGCTTCCCTCCACCACCAGCAGCACCCCCACCCCACCCACCCCGGCCGCTGCCACCAACACTTCCACAAAGCCCTGCAAAGCCAGAGAGGAAGTGACTCCCGGCGTTGACGTCGTCGCTGGTGTTATTGTGTCTGCCGGGGGCTCTCACGCTTGTCGGACGAGGGACACCCCCCCCCCGAGTCCGGAGGGGGGGGACACACAACTTTGGAGCGCCGGCCTTTTCCTCACCATTCAAAGAGGAGTGCACCCCCCCTTTCTCTAGGCCCCCTCCCTTCCCTGCCTTCTCTTCCTCACACATCCACTTGCCCTGTGTGTGTGTGTGTGTGTCTCTGTGTGTGAGAGAGAGATGCAAATTCAAGCCAAGGCACAGGAGAGCCTGGGCTGATTAAAAGGAACCCCCCCCGCCGCCGCCTGAGTGCAAACGGCACCAGAACCTTTCAAAAATAAGGCTCCTAGGGGGTGTATGATAGCTATGTTTAAATATTTGAAAGGATGCCACATTGAAGAGGGGACTGGTTGCTTTGCCGTGGCTTCAGAGACAAGGATATGGAGCAATGGTTTCAAACTACAGGAAAAGAGATTTCATTTGAACATTAGGAAGAACTTCATAACAGAGCTGTTGAGCAGTGGAAGATGCTGCCACAAAGGAGGGTGGTGGATGGCCATCTGTCGGAAATACTGTGATGGGGGTTCCTGCATGGCAGGGGGTTGGAAGAGATGGCCCTGGAGGTCTCTTCCAACTCTAGGATTCTATGATTCTCCCCAACAGAGACCTTTGGGTAGTGGGTGGCATATAAGTTGTAAAAATAAATAAATAATAAATAAATAAAACCTGCAGGAATAGACAAATGTGCTTCTGCCTCCAGGACAGGATCCTTCCCTCCTTCCCTCCCGCTGTCTCTCTGCTGGTCCTTTGTGTGTTGAAAACCCGGGGGGGGGGTGGCTTTGAAAGACTTTGAAAACTTAGAAAGGCTTTGAAAACTATGCTTTTTAGGGAAACACATGGTGTCCTAACTTAATTTAATTTATTTTTTTATTTTATTTTATTTTATCTAATTTAATTTGAAGCAAAGTGTTCTGCTTATATACTGCCCCATACCACTTTAAGTAGTCTCTGGGAGGTTTACAATTTTTAATTACAGTAATGCAGGCTACACATTGCCCCCACCCCCAGCCCCCAGCAAGCTGGGTACTCATTTTACCGACCTCGGAAGGATGGAAGGCTGAGTTATCATGAGCCAGCTACCTGGGACTGAACCCCAGGTCGTGAGCACAGTGTTACCTGCAGGACAGGCATTTAAACACTGCACCACAAGGCTCCTATAATATAAATATATTTTATTTTATTTAGTTTCCTTTTTTGTTGTTGCTGTCGCCTACCGCCCTTCGATCCATCTCGTTTGTACTGTTTTGTACCGTTTCTTTAAATCTGGTAAAACCTCCCAGAGTTCCATATTGGAAGATGGGTGGTATAAAAATGAAACAAACAAACAAACAAACAAACAGTCTCCCTGTTCCAACTGGGGCGGAGTGTGTGTGGAGGGGGCTTCTGGGCGTCTCTGCCACGACGTCCCCCAGCCAGTTGAGATCAAGGGGGCGCACATGGGTGGCTGTTCGGTTGGTTTTGTTTTTAGCAGCATGATTTTTGGTCGTGGAGGGGGAAAGCTGTTTCCACGCGCTCCTCTCTGCCCGTCCACTTTTTCCCCTTATCGGTTCCCGGTGTATTTATAGCGTGGGAACTCGGCGTCGTCCAAACAGAGTATCAAGACAAGGCTCGGGACCCTGGGAACGGAGAAGATGCCCCCGTCCTGGGCAAAAGCTGCTCAGAGCCTCCCCGTGGGAAATGTCTCTTGGGGAGGGAGAGGCGGGAAGAGAGAGCCCGGGGTGGGGGGGGAAGAAATATCAACCCCCTGACCTCAGATCTCTCTCACCACAATCACCCGGGGCTCTTTGGTCACTCCTTGGCTTCCGGGCAGAAAACCAAGGGAGGGCAGAAAGGCGACCGGGGCTTTGGGAGACCAAGAAATGGACCACAACCAGCCCCCTCTATGGCCCCCATCGGGGTCCAACAAGGTGGGGAAGATGCCTCGGGCCTGGAGAACATAGATCAGAGACCTTTCGATGCCCCCAGAAGGCCCGCAGTGAGAAAAACAACAGCCAACATGGGGGAAAAGGTAAAAGTTCCCTCCGCAAATGCAAGCTAGTCGTATCCGACTCTAGGGGCCGTGCTCATCTCCGTATTCAAGCCAAAGAGCCAGTGTTGTGCAAGTCCGTGGCCACGTGGCTGGCGTGGTTGCAAAGAAACACTGTTTTACCTTCCCGCTTTTTACGGCGGTACCTATTTATCTCCTTGCATTGATATGCTTTCGAACGGCTAGGTTGGCAGGAGCTGGGGTGATCAGCGGGAGCTCGCTCCGCTGCGTGGCAGCACCCGGGATTCGAACCGCCGAGCGGCCGACTTTGCAGCCGACACTTTTCAGAAGCTTTGGTCCACCGAGCCACCACACCACATTCAACATGGGAAGGACCCCCCTCCCCAAGATATCTAGTTTCGCCCTCGGTGTTGATGCTGGAATCCACAGCAAAATCCCCTGCCCCAAAGACGCCTTGCAAACTTGGCTTGAAAACTTCAAAGGGCCTCTGAAGGAGCCCCTTTCTCCACCGCAACCACCTCTCGTGCTGGCGAGAGGAATAAGCGTGAAATGCAATGCAAAATGCCACGCAGCAAGCTCCACCCTCCACTGGACTGCCCTTTCCGACATTGGAAGGGCGTCTTTTCTGGTCGTGCGCTCTGGCCAGCATTATCCCCGGCTTCTATTCTGGATCAGCTATCGAGGACAATTCAAGGTGCTGACCTTGACCTACAAAGCACTGTATGACCTGGGTCCTAGCGACCTCAAAGCTCGAATCTCACAGTATGAACTGACTCAGGTGTTAAGGTCATCAGGAGAGGCCCTTCTTCTCTCCATCCCGCCACCCTCGCAGGTACGTCTGGTGGGAACCCATGAAAGGCCCTTCTCCAGACTCTGGAACTCCCTCCCACTAGAGGCCAGGACTGCCCCATCTCTGTTGTCCTTCCGGAAACAGGCAAAGACCTTTCTCTTCGGGCAAGCTTTCCCTGAAGGATGGTGTACCATTATGTGTCTTTTATATGAATCTATAGGTTCACATAGACTTTGTGTTTATAACTACTTATAACCTTGTCGCTTTAATGTTAGGCTGTCTATTAATGCTGTAAGACAGTGGTGTCCAAACGTTGGCCCTCCAGATGTTTTGGACCACAACTTCCACAGTCCTTTGCCGTTGGAAATACAGGCTGGGAATTCTGGGAGCTGTGGTCCAAAACATCTGGAGGGCCAAAGTTTGGGCATGCCTGCTGTAAGATGTCCCTCAATTCCTTGTTCTCAAATACTTGAACCTGTCTTAATTGTACTGGACTGTATATTATCCCTCCTTACTGTAAGCCGCCTTGGGTCCTTTTCCAAGGAGAAAGGCGGGGTAAAAATACTCTAAAATAAATAGTATAAAATAAAAATGTGTCTCTTGGTTCATCCTTGCACTATAATCCGAGAACCATAGATAAGTCCTGTAGTAGGTTTGACCACTCAGCCGGCCCTCACCTCTCTTCTGTTTTTGCGGATCTGATTTTTCCCGCTTAAATGGCTTAGGACCTAGATACCTGAAGGACCACCTCCTTCCATACGAACCTACCCAGCAATTAAGATTGAGCCAGGGGGCCCTCTTGAAAGAGCCATCTCTCAAGGAGGTAAGCGGGATGGCTTGTAGACACAGGGCCTTCTCAGCAGCTGCCCCCAAGCTATGGAATGCCCTCCCAAGCGAGACCCGCCTGGTGCCAACATTGATGACAATTCAGCGCCAGGTAAAAACCTTCCTGTTCCAGAAGATTTTTAATTGATAAAAATACAGACTGTGGGCCCTCTGATGGCAATTTTAGTGTAATGATTTTAGTGTAAGGTTTTTATTATTGTTGTAATTATTTATTGATATTTGACGTCTTAACTGTCTTAATTCTTTGATTGTAAGCCGCCCAGAGACCTTTAGGTAGTGGGCAGCATATAAGTTGTAAAAATAAAATAAAATAAAATAAAATAAACAGGACGTGGGCTACAGTGGATAATCCACTTTATCTTGAAGCAGACCTGTTCAGTCCTGGGCAAAGCTGGGGCTGGTGGGTGAAACCTTTAGGCCAGCACAATCCAGACAAACATGCTCTGGAAACCTCCTAAGGTCCTCTCCCTTCTGAAAGGCGGTGGTTTCATGCATTCTCAGTTATTGCTGTCCATTGGGGTGTGATTGGGGGGGGCAACGACCCACACCTTTGGTTTTTAAAAGCTTGGGTCAAAAAACCTCACCCCCTTAAGCTATTGGTAGGGTGAGTGGATTGGTAGGGGAAACCCAAGAGACTGGGGGGGGGGGAGAGAGATGGGGGGGGAGCTTATCTCTTTGGAAGATCTAAGCGAGATGGGTTCTCAACAAAGGGGACCCTTGTGAGGTCATGTGCGCGCCCTCCTTCTCCCGGGGAGGATGATGAAGGCTCCGTTTTGTCCTGGCGATCGTGAGAAATCCTTGCCCTCCCGACAGCCCTCTCGGGGAAACTGGCAACGGGGAAGGGAGAGCAAACTGTGAAAAAAGAAGGACCGCAAAGAATTTGGGAGAAAAGAGGATTTGAGAGAGAAAGAGAGCGGGAGACACAGAGAGAGAGAGAGAGATTGGGTTGCCTGGACATTCCCAGTGGGCTGAGAACACCCCCTTGGCAAAACCGAGGTTCGTCTTTTGCAAACCGTATTGTCTCCACCTGGAAAACATGCCATCTTTCACAGCACGCGCGCACGCGCGCACACACCCCGCGGGGACTCCGTCCCAGAGAGGAATTTTGCAAGACCCCCCCCCCAAAGCTCACCTTGGGTTTCCCCGAGAGGATCCTCTGTGTTCCTACGAAAAGCCTCGTCGCCTCGTCGGTCTCCCCACCACCACCACCACCACCTCGCTTCCACACCCCTCCGTTTCCCCTCCTCAACTGCAGAGGAAACGATAATGGGTTGATGATGTTTATTATTTACTTATTTATTTATTTATTTATTTATTTATTGAGCTTATATACCACCCGTCTTCCTGAGGGAACTCCGGGCAGTTCACAACAGAAGTTTTTTAATTGATACAATTTAGATTGTGGGTCTTCTGATGGCAATTTTAGTGTGATGATTTTAGTATAAAGTTTTTATTATTGTTTTAATTATTTACTGTTGTTTGATCTTTTTAACTGTTTTAATTCTTTGATTGGAAGCCGCCCAGAGACCTTTGGGTAGTGGGCGGCATATAAGTTGTAAAAATAAATAAATAAAATAAAATAAAAACAGAGGTATAGACGAAATCAAAATAGTTAGAATAACAATATAGCACACAAAACAAGCAATAAGCAGAAACAATGACAAATGGCAGATGGCGGCGGGGGGGGGGAATGGTTAAATTAAGTCACCAAACGCCTCTCGGAAAAGCAAGGTTTTTAATGCTCTCCTAAAGGCTGGCAGGGACTGTGTAAGGCGCACTTCGCTGGGGAGGTGGTTCCACAGAACAGGGCCAGCCACAGAGAAGGCTCGAGATTATATATTATATAAGATTATATATAATATAATATAATATAATATATAAGATTACTTAATCTTATAGATTAGTTAGGATATCTTAAGTCAAACTCATCATCTTCACTCTTTGTACTAGATGAAAACACATACAAATGTCTACCTATCATATATTGAGCTAGACAAATAGACTTTAAAGCGCTTAGTAAAATGAAGAACTCAGATTAAATCAGGCTGGTTTTATACTGTGCTTCGTTATTCTCACTTTTTGTACCAGATGAAGATGGAGATAAGGAACCCTAAATACAGTGATGGAAAAGAAGCGTGTAAATGTGGAATATTCCCAGCGCTTGGGCTGAAATATTGGGGAAACATTTGTATTTGAACGATGCAAGACGGCAACGCGCAACCAACGTCTTTGTTTTTAACTTGTTATGTTTAGAAAATTCAATAAAACGTTTAAAAAATGCAGAGGAAACGGGTCATCATCAGCCCTTTGCTAATTGGGTCAATTTCTCTCTCTCTCTCTCTCTCTCTCTCTGTGTGTGTGTGTGTGTGTGTGTGTGTGTGAGTGAGAGAGAGAGAGAGAGAGAGAGAGAACTTCAGGGTTGGGCAGACAGGA
Organism: Phrynocephalus versicolor; assembly: GCA_023846285.1. Classification (NCBI taxonomy): domain Eukaryota; kingdom Metazoa; phylum Chordata; class Lepidosauria; order Squamata; family Agamidae; genus Phrynocephalus; species Phrynocephalus versicolor. The sequence continues at coordinate 2,276,352 of JAHTLZ010000316.1, read as the reverse complement.
GAGTGGAGCTTGCCCAGTGCTCCTTCTCTGGTGCCAGAGAATTTGTAACTTGCATCCCCTTCTCCCTTTCACGGCCTGCCTTACAAAGGAGCCTCCAGGGGCTCATTGTCTGTTTAGAGGAGGGGTACCCTGGTAAAAGCTGCCCTCCCTGCCTCCCCGTGGGGCCCTCCGCCCTTCTGATCCCACAGGAACAATGCCTGGAGAAAGAGGAGGCACCTCTGGGGCCTTCCCCTGCTATTCAAGCCTTGAGGTCCATCCACCCCCTGAATGCTGTTTTTTTTCTCTTCCCTCTCCAGAAGAGGAAGACCCAAAGAAGCCAAGCCTTCCCCAAACCACGTCTTTGGGCATCTCCTCTGGCCGTAGGAGCCGAGCCGCCCAAGCGGCTGCCCAGAGTGGGATCGGAGGTGTTGCTTCGTTCCCGAGAAAGGTCGCGGTGGGTGGCGGGCGGCGGAGGGGTGGAAGGGCAGCCTCTGGCTGGACCACAACCTCCTCGGGCAGCTTCTCCACAATATGGTTGGGTGGGAGATGGCGGACAGGCTGGGGCAAGGCTTCTGCCAGCAAAACACGACAGGTCGGTGGAACTCCCCGCCACAAGATGCGGTGGCTTGCCTCTAGATGGGCAGGATGGAAATGGAAATAAATAAGAAAATAAAAAGGAGCGGCAGACATAGACAGACCGATAGATGGATGGATGGATGGATGGGTGGATGGATGGATCGATCGATCGATGGGTGGATGGGTGGAATGATGGGTGGGTAGATGGATAGATGGATGGATGGATGGATAATGGGTGGGTGGGTGGGTGAGCGGGTGAGCGGGTGGATGCGTGAGTAGGTGGGCGGGTGGGTGGATGGATGGATCAATGGGTGGATGGATGGATGGATAGATGGATAGATGGATAGATGGATGGATGGATGGATAATGGGTGGGTGGGTGGGTGAGCGGGTGAGCGGGTGGATGCGTGAGTAGGTGGGCGGGTGGGTGGATGGATGGATCAATGGGTGGGTGGGTGGATGGATGGATCGATGGGTGGGTGGATGGATGGATGTATTGATGGGTGGGTGGATGGATGGATGGATGGATAATGGGTGGGTGGGTGGATGGGTGGATGGATGGATGGGTCGATGGGTGGGTGGATGGAGCAGCCAAAGGCTTACATGGCTAGTGACCTGCCCTAAATCCAATTGCTCATCTCATCAAGAGCAGATCCACCAGATCAACTACGGGCAGGCGAGTCAACCCTTTACATCAACGCCACCAGTTCCCTGGGTCTACACAGCCGAGCCTTGTTGACACTGGTTCCCCTCGAGATCAACCCATGCATTTTCCCGGAAGGGGATTTGAGACCTCCTCGTGGGCTGTGAGTATCCAAGAGTATCCTTCACATCTTTCGTTTGCAGCCATTCTACGGTTGCGATGATCAGCAGCTACACAAGGAGAAGCTCCCACCACCACCGCGACCACCAGGGTCACTCCAGAGGGGGGGGGTGTCCAATCCAAACAAAACCCTTGTTTTGATCGGCAGTGATTTGAATCCGTGGCCTTAGATAACCAGGGCTGGCCCGAGCCTTGCGTCGTCAGGGATGCTGCCAAGGGTTCATTCTGGGAAATTGGCCACGGGGGTTTCTCACTGACAGGACGGTCGCAGAAGCTGGGGAAAACGGGAGAAGGCTGGGTAAGGCGAACCGGTGGGGCTGGGCCGCCTCTTCCTCCCTCTCACCCCATGGCCTATGGGCACTTGCTGAAGAGGGGAGCTCCATGGGGGAATTCAATTTAAACATTAGGAAGAACTTCATGGCAGTTAGAGCTGTTTGGCAGTGGAAGATGCTGCCACAAGGGAGGGTGGTGGAGTCTCCTTCTTTGGAAGAGGTTTTTAGGCAGAGGCTGGATGGCCATCCGTTGGTAATACTGTGATGGGGTTCCTGCATGGCAGGGGGTTGGACTGGATGGCCCTGGAGGTCTCTCCCAACTCTATGATTCTATGATTCTAGCTGGGATCATCCCTGGAATGATGAGATTCAGAGAGAAACTTTGCTAAGGGCTCCTCTCTCTCTCTCTCTCTCTCTCTCACACACACACACACACACACACACACACACACACAGAGAGAGAGAGAGAGAGAGAGAGAGAGAGAGACCTAGTTCTAGTGTTGTTAAAATAATGAGTGGTCTACAGAGCAGACAGAGAAAGAGAGGCAGGCAGGCAGGCAGGCAGGCAGGGAACAGCCTACAGCTTTTGGACAAAGGTAGAAAGGGGGGGCAGAGCCCATGGGCCTGGTGGATGTGGGGTGGGGGGGGTGTCCCAGCCTCTCATTCTTTCCTTGCTATAACCTTCATGCTCCGGTGGATCTGTGAAGATACCAACATCTTGGCAGGAAAACGGCCTGCCTGTGGGAACCAGGCAGCAACTGAGCCAGGAGGAGGGAAGCCACTCCGGATGGCCAGAGACTCCAGGCGAAGGCCGGGTCTTTTTCGGTCATTATTTTTGTCGTGAAGGGTTCAAAGACACCAGGCACGGCGGCCAATCGCAAGGACAAAAAAAAATGCTGACTGGTATTGTATACAGTGACCGATACAAGTTTAAACACAAAAACCTGAGCTTCTTTTAAATCTCAACGTAGTACAGACACTCTTCCTAATATTGGAGGCACAGTCTTCTGAACAGTTTTTATCCCAGAGTTATAATTGCACTTAATAATGAACTCAAGGACCACCAGCGGTGAGCACTTTGGACAGGATTACCTAGCCTGTTGTGTAGATGCTTGTGTTTTTAGGGGGTGGGGGTGGGGGAGTGTTCGGGGATTTTTTATGTGTGTGTGTTGAAGGGGTTTTTTAATGTGTGTGAGAGTGTTTGGAGATTTGTGTGTGTGTGTGTGTGTGTGTGTTGAATCTGGTCTTTGGGTGTCTGAATTTCGTTGTATGTGTATACTGTGTATATACACACAATGACAATAAATTGTTGTTGTTGTTGTTGTTGCCTTTTTTTTGCAGCTCTGTTGATGTTATTTCTGAGACCGGCAGCTACTTGCAATACTGTGAGAACTTTCTTGATTTAGTTCCCAAAGCCCCAGGAACACACCCACCCCAATGCCCAAGCTCCTCACTTGCAGGATAAGACATAATTCCTGAATTAAAAACTCTGCTGCAAAGTCAGCAGCTCAGCGGTTCGAATCCCGGGTGCCACGCAGCGGAGTGGGCTCCTGCTGATCACCCCAGCTCCTGCCAACCTAGCAGTTCGAAAGCATGTCCGTGCAAGGAAATAAATAGGTCAAAAGGACCAGCAGAAGGGCCAGCCGTCAAGCCGAGAACTCATGCAGAGATATAACGGGCACCCCAGCCACAGCCAAGGAAAAACTGTGCCTTCCCATTGGCCTAAGGAGCCACCGGCACCCTTATGCTGAGGCACATGGTTACACTGGCAGGGGAACCCTTTGTCAGAGACAGGACAGGAGCCACAGAGCATGCAGGGGAGCAACGGGGAGCTCCCGATCGGGGCCGGCGCCACGGCCTCTTAGTAACTTGCTTCAGCTCTTTGGTATAGGACCGAAAGGAAGGCCATGCCCAGCAACAATTGGAAAGGAGGAATAACGAGGGAGACAAGTCCTAAAATCAGGAGTGAGTGGATCAGATTCTGCCCACCTTCAGCCCGTCCAGACTGGTGGAGAGAGCGAGCAAAACCTGACAAATTTTGGACCAAGGGAGTCAATGAAATCACAGGGCAGCGCCGCCGTTAGAGCCGAAACGAAGCTTGCTGCCTGGCCCGAGATCTTTCTCTCCGGCCGGGGAAAGAGAGCGAGAGATCGGGACCTCAGCTCCAAGCCCCTGTACCCCTGAGCCACGGGGTCACGGGCGGGCGAGAGGCAGTGAGAACCACGGGGGCTGGGCGTTCCCAGCAGTCTTCGGAGTCGTCAGCCCAGCCCACATTAAAGGAACCGTGGCACAGAGAGAGAAAGAGAGAGGCAGAGGCACGCACACACGCCCCACTCCGCGCTCCTGGCCAGCCTCCTCTTTGAGGCCTCCTCGGCGCACTTGTTAAACCCCGACTTACGGGATCTCTATTAGCAATTATCAACCGATAGAAACGGAGGTTCCCAGGCAGGCTTCAAAGCGGGCATGCAAAGGGCCCGGAGGAAGGGAAGGAGATGGGTGTCTTCTTCTCCCTCCAAAGGACCTGTCCCTCCCTCTCTTCACATGACAAAACACTTCACAGCCACAAGCCAAGGTGGCCGCCCAAACGGAGAGAAGAGAGAAAGAGAGAGAGGGTGTGTGCTCGCATGCAACTCCTGTCAAGTAGGAAGCTGATGCTTCTTCTACCCCACCTCGGGTCCCTAAGCCCCTTGTTCTCCAGGGCTCTGTCTTCCCCCATCCCTGACTGTGACAAGGGTGTGTGTGTGTGTGGGGGGGGTGTTTGTGTCACCCTCCGGGCTCATTGCACTGGGGAGATGCAAGGAGAACCAAACAACACCCAAGAGGCACTCTGAACAATCCCACACAGCAGAAGCCATCATGACCCTTGGAGGCGCCTTTGATTCGGACTGGCCTTCTCGGGTGCCTCCTATAAACAAAGGAGGGCCCACTTTGTGGATGCTTCCACTGTCAGATGGTTCCTGACTGGGTGAGGGCTTTCGTGGCTGCCCACGCTGCCGCCGCCGCCTCTATTCATACCTGTCAAGTGTCACATTTTGGGCGGGACCTTCACACATCAATCCCTCTTTCCCGCTGTCTTCCAGAAAAAATTATTTCCCCCTGAAATGTCCCGAATTTCCAGTGGAGGGCGGCTGAGCTCCAGATGCTGCTCGGTGGCCAGCCGCCAGGTCGCCCACTAGAAAGCACTTCTCCTTGTGCCACCCCTAACCCATGTGCCACCAGCTGTCCAGAGTGCTCCCAAACGCATCTGGTGGGGCCACTGTGAGAGACAGGACTAGATGGGCCATTGGCCTGATCCAGCAGGGCTCTTCTTATGCTCTTATGTTATGTTCTTAGTGGTATTTAGATCCCCTAGAAAGCTGAGACATGTAGGTCACAGTGAGCATTTTGAAGCCACCGCAAGGGACTCTGGGAACCCTGTATGCCAATGAGGCTCCACCCCCTAGCCAAAGGGCCTGGCTGCCAGTTCCCCACCTCCCTGGAGCTCCCAGTCCCAAGCAGCCATGGGAGGAACACTTGACAGCTATGCCTCTGGAAGGACTCCCTGAAGCAGGGCCACTTTCCCCCTTGCTTTTCAGAGGAGCAAAAGCCATATAAGTTGTAAAAATAAATAAATAAATAAATAAATAAATAAATAAATAAATAAATAAATAAAATGAGGTCCAGAGCAAACCTAGCAGCAGCAGGGAGAGTTTGCATCTGCCCATGCGCACGCACACACACACACACACACACACACAGGATCCATATGCCTGACCCCGGCAGGTAAGATCAGCTAAGCCCATGCCAGCTCTTCCCCTTTACGTCCTTCCCACCAGGCGAGGGTCGCCTTGCTTACACGGCAAAACAGTCCTTTCGAATCGAGCCGACGAGAGCCCGACGTCTTCGAGGGAAGCCCGACAGACAAACCCTTGCTGGTTCCGGAAGGCCAGGAAAATTGACGCACCACACACACACACACCATGGCCGCGGAGACTTGAAACCGAGGAAGACCCACCCCCAACCAACCCCAGAGAGGGCGCAGGTCCTACCTGGCAACGGCTGAAAACATCGGCCAGGCTGACCCGGACGCCGAAATGCTTCAGCACCTGCCGGGCTTGGTCCTTGGCCTTCTCGGAGGAATCCACCTGGAAGCAGCGGCCTTCCCCCACCTGGGACTGCAGCTGCAACAAGAGAGGAGGGTCTGGGTGGGAGCCCACAGGGGACCCGTGCGCGCCCCACTGCTGGCCAACCGTTGGGGCGTGCGATCGCAAGGAGGAGGAAGAGGCAAAGAACCGGGTGGTGGAGCGGCGGTGGTCAAAGAGGCAGGGAGGCTATGGCTTGCTATCTTGCCCTGGCTGAGGACGTTTCATGGATCACGTGCTGGGACATGCCTCCGATCAATTGTATTGATTTTTATTATATTATATTATATTATATTATATTATATTATATTATATTATA
>JAHTLZ010000316.1:2258081-2270253 GCA_023846285.1 Phrynocephalus versicolor | reverse complement strand
TATTATATTATATTATATTATATTATATTATATTATATTATATTATATTATATTATATTATATTATATGTAGGGATATTATATTAGCTTATGTGTTCTATCAGCATAGCTCAATTATATTATATTATATTATATTATATTATATTATATTATATTATATTATATTATATTATATTATATTAAAGTGGTACCCCAACTTAAGAGCAGCTCGACTTAAGAGCGGAAAACTGTTGGCATTTTAACTGCTGCCTTACAAATTTTAGATATGGTCTGCTCGACTTACGTTTTTAATTTTTTTTAAACTTATTTTTTCAATTTTTAGATCGGTACCCCCAACTTAAAAGTAGTTCAACTTATAAGAGCATGCATTCGGAACGGATTACATTCGTAAGTCAAGGCACCACTGTATCTTATACTACAGTGGACTCTTGTATAAACAAACAGTTTGTATAACATAAAATTTGTACAACATAAACAATTCCAGAGATAGGGGAAATTTGCTTAACAGAATCGCCTATGGGGAGAATCCGTACAACATAAAAATGGGATTACTCCGTTTTCAATGCATTCCTATGGGAATTTGTATAAAGGAGAATTGGTTTAACATAATTTCATTTGGAACGAATTAATTCCTTTATGCAAGGTACCACTGTATATTATATTATATTATATTATACGGTGACACGCCCCCGCCTATTGCAGGGGTTAGGGACCCAACCTGACCCGCGATAATTGAAAATCTGCGATATGTGGATGCAGGTCAGGCCGGGCCTGGGGCAGCTAGCTGGGGGCTCTTGTACTTACCCCCAGCCTGGTGCTGCCCCAAACGGGCCTGCGAGGGCCTTCCCAGGCCCTTGGGGGCCTCCAGAAGGCTCAGGAAGGCCCTTGCAGGCCCGTTTGGGGCAGCATCAGTCCTGGGGTAAGTAAGGGAGGCCTGAAACAGGCCTTCCCCTCCTTATCTCAAGGGGCCTTTTTTTCATATACTGCGGTCCCTCTGGCATGGGAAACGTGGTGCATACCGTGTGATACGGGAGGCCGGAGGTTAAAATAACTCGTCCTTCTTGTCTTGCAATCTGAAAAAGAAAGAAAAAATGTCTTAATGTAACCTGGCAGCATCAAGCAATGTTTCTTTGGGGTGGGGGTGGGGAGATAGGATGTTCTACCTGACAATAGGTATAGCAACACCAGGGTTTGGGGAGATTCAGTTTCGAATCCCACCTTGGCAGTGAAATCCACTGGGTGAGCCTAGGCCGGCCACACCCTCTTCCTTAGCCTGACCTCCCTCGCAGGGTTGATGTGAGGACAAACAGGAGAGGAGGAAGAAGAGGAGGAGGAAAGGGACAAAGGCTTGCAAGAACATAAGAACCTAAGAAGAGCCCTGCTGGATCAGGCCAGAGGCCCATCTGGTCCAACTTCCTGTATCTCACAGTGGCCCCACCAAATACATCCGGGAGCACATGAGACTAGATATGTCTCCTGATACCACTCCCCTGCATCTGGCCCTTGAAGTACCCCGATTTTGAGCCTGGAGATGACACATCTCCATCATGGTTTGTCACCTGTGGTGTACTTTTTCCTCCAGGAATCAGTCCAATCCCCTTTTGAAGGCATCCAGGCCAGATGCCATCACCACATCTTGTGGCAGGAAGTTCCACAGATTAACAACGCGCTGGGTGAAAAAATATTTTCTTTTGTCTCTTCTTACTCTCCCAGCCCTCAATTTGAGTGGATGTCCCCTAGTTCTGGTATTTTCTGAGAGGGAGAAGAGCGTCCCTCTCTCCACTTGACTCATGCCCTGCATTATTTTCTACATCTCAATCCTATCCCCCCTTAGGAGCCTTTTTTCCAGACTAAAGTGCCCCAAACGTTTTAGCCTTTTCTCCGCCAAACACCGTCCCACCCCCCGAGCCGTGGCCCTGTGGCCGCCCACCTCGGCTGCCTTCCGATGTTCGTCCTCATTCTCCAGGATCTGCACATCCACCCCGAGGCAGCGCAGGTATCGCCCCAAGCCCTGGAGCATATTGTCACAGACCACCCGGAAGTCCTCGACCGAGATGGAGGCCGAAGCGGCTGGGATCTCTCCCAGGGCATGTCCGGAGCTCTGCCAAGGAGAAGAACCATAACAGGAACTGGGTCCCTTTCCGGGATGTGAGATTAACCGCTTGAAATGTTAATGTCAGACCTCCAAGAGGAATATATTAGCCAAGAATCGAAACTTTCATATGCATTACGAAACGGAGAGACCACTCTTTTTCTTTAATAGCCCGTGAAGTATTAGTCTCAGCTATACAGTGGTACCTTGCATAAAGGAATTAATTCATTCCAAACGAAATTATGTTAAACCAATTCTCCTTTATACAAATTCCCATAGGAATGCATTGAAAATGGAGTGATCCCATTTTTATGTTGTACGGATTCTCCCCATAGGCGATTCTGTTAAGCAAATTTCCCCTATCTCCGGATTTTTTTATGTTGTACAGATTTTATGTTATACAAGCTGTTTGTTATACGAGGGTCCACTGTAGTATAATATACAGTGGTACCTTGACTTACGAATGTAATCTGTTCCGAATGCATGCTCTTAAGTTGAACTACTTTTATACTTTTTTATACTTTTTTTATGCTTTTGTTGTTATACAAACCATTAGCTATACGAGGGTCCACTGTATTGGTAAAGTATTTGAAATTTGATAGAATTTAGGTGAATAGATAAAATATAATTGGTTGAGGTTGATTATTTACTAAACCTTGTAGATGAGATAGGATATCTTAAAAGTCAAATTTGCTATCTTCACTCTTTGTATTAGATGAAAACGGATCTAAATGTAAGCCTTTCATATATTGAGTTATGCAAATAGATTTCAAGCTGCTTAGTAAAATGAGGAATTATCGACATGGTTAAGATTAAACAGGCTAGCCTAATATTGTACTTTGTTATTTTTATGTTTTGTACTAGATGAAGACAGAAATAAGCAATGATGAATACGATGGAAAAGAAACATGTAAATTTGGAATATATCAAACACAGGGGCCGAAATATTTGGAAAATATTGGGAAAATAGTATTAGGAAAGCAATGCGTTTGTTTTAACTTGTTAGGTTTAGAAAATCCAATACATTGGACCCTCGTATAACAAACGGTTTGTATAACATAAAATCTGTACAACATAAAAAATTCCAGAAACAGGGGGAAATTTGCTTAACAGAATCGCCTATGGGGCGAACCCGTGCAACATAAAAACGGTCGCGATTAGGAATTACTCCATTTTCAATGCATTCCTAAGGGAAATTTGTATAAAGGAAAATTTGCTTAACAGAATTTCATTTGGAACGAATTAATTCCTTTATACAAGGCACCACTGTGAATAAATAAAATAAATAAAGCTCATTGGCTCCGATCCACCAGGACACCCGTGCTTACTCCAGAGTAAGTCAGTGCTTGCGCTGCAAAATCTGGGGTTCCCTTCCCTCCTAGCCACTTTCTAACTTGCAAAAGCAATGGGTCCCTTTCCAAGATCTTTGGGTAGGTGGGGGGGGAACTCGGCCTTTACCCCAGCGTTTGGGGTCCAGGGGAAGCGCCCTCCGAGACGCAGACGCACCTCTGTGCATGGATCCGAGGCTTCTTGCTCACTTGCTGGCTTCTTTGCTTCGGCCCCAGCATGGGCCTTTCCTGCTAGAGGTGCGGCGAGGTCAGGATTCAGACCAAAGGCTGCCGGGTCCTTCAGCAACGTTGCGTGAACTTCCAGCAGGCAGTAAGCATCGGATGCTGCAGAGGGAACACCGCCCGGGAGAAAGAGCCCAGGCGGAAAAGCACCAGTAAAGCTCCCTTCCTCTGTTCCGGTGGAGGAGCCCCGCCGGTCACTTTCCAAACAAGACGTGACCAGACCGGATGGTCAGGACTAGACATGGGCACAACTCAGCGAAATTTTCGTTTCCGTTTCCGTTTTTCGTTTTCGTTACGCAACAAAAACGAAAACGGAAATTTTCCAAAAAACAAAACAAAACGGAAACGGAAACGAAACGAAAAACTTTGCTGTGTTTTTCGTTTTCGTTGTGGCAAGTACATTGAACTGAAAAGAATGCTAACGAAACAGAAATTTTTCATTTCCGGTTTCGTTTTTCGTTTTCGTTACGCAACGAAAACGAAAACGAAAATTTTCCAAAAACCCAAAACGGAAACGGAAATGAAACGGACCCCTCAACGAAAACAAAAAAACCATTTTTTTTTTGAGTCGTGCCCATCTCTAGTCAGGACCACGGAAGGTGAAGGAGGCGACCACGGGGTGGGCAACCTCTGGCCCCGGGGACTCATCCAGTCCTCTTGGCTTCTCCCACAGCCTGTTCCTTTTCCTAAACGCTCCTCAAAGTGAAACGGGGCCTGGCCTAGACCGCCTCGCCTCCTCGCCACCGGAAGGGAGATGCCACGGAAAGAAACCCCACCCCACCCCAGGGATCAGCCTGGCCCACCGGACCCCTTTCCCTCCACTCTGAGCGGTGTCCCCTGGCAGCAGGGACCCTGTTCAGGGCATCCGGACCTGCATAGAGCATCTGACTCTCTCGGAGAGGTCTCTTCTCCCAGTTCGAAAGCTGCTCCATCTTGTCCAGGGGCCTCCCGAGGACCTCGTGCACCAGCAGGCTGAGTCCCCGCTCGGCCGGCGGCGGACGGACCCGCTTGCTTCCTTCTGCCGTCGGGAAAACGTCCGCCTCCCCGTCCCGGATGGCTCTCTTTGCCTCCTTGGAGCATTTCGGGAGCTAAAGGAGGGGGACAAAGGGAAGAGAGAGACCGGTGTGAGAGTAGTGAGGATTGGAGGACGGGGGGGGGTGGATGGAGAAAAGGCACCCTGCACATCGGTCTGAAGGCCGGCTGGGACCCACACGGCTGGTGGCCAAAGCAAAAAAAGCAAAGTGTTCTGCTTATATACCGCCCCATACCACTTTAAGTAGTCTCTGGGCGGTTTACAATTTTAATTACAGTGTGCAGGCTACACATTGCCCCCCCCCCAAGCAAGCTGGGTACTCATTTTCCCAACCTCGGAAGGATGGAAGGCTGAGTGAACCTTGAGCCTGCTACCTGGGATTGAACCCCCAGGTCGTGAGCACAGTTTCAGCTGCAGGACAGGCATTCAACCACTCGGCCACGGGGTTCCTTGAAAGGAAGGAAGGAAGGAAGGAAGGAAGGAAGGAAGGAAGAAAGAAAGAAAGAAAGAAAGAAAGAAAGAAAGAAAGAAAGAAAGAAAGAAAGAAAGAAAGAGCAAAGCCAAAAGCAAAGTTTTCTGCTTCTATACCGCCCCGTACCACTACAAGTAGTCTCTGGGTGGTTTACAATTTTTTAATTACAGTGTGCAGGCTACACATTGCCTCCCCCCCAATAGCAAGCTGGGTACTCATTTTACCGACCTCAGAAGGATGGAAGGCTGAGGGAACCTTGAGCCTGCTACCTGGGATTGAACCCCAAGTCGTGAGCACAGTTTCACCTGCAGTACAGGCATTTAACCACTGCGCCACGAAGCTTTTCACGCTTTACAAAACCCTCCCTGGCTTGGGAGCTGAATAGCTGACGGAGCGTATTTCCCAAAGGCCAGAGCTGGCCAGACCCACCAGAGCAGTGGTGTCGAACCTTCGGCCCTCCAGATGTTTTGGACCGCCACTCCCAGAATCCCGAGCCTAGATGGCCAATGACAACGGGCTGTGGGAGTGGCGGTCCAAAACATCTGGAGTGCCAAAAAGGTTCGCCACCACTGCACCAGAGCTTCATTGGCCTACTCACTTCGGGGGGGGGGGGCACCCCCAGGGAGGCCTGTAAGGTTACAACTCGCAATCGGGGCCTTCTCGGTGGTGGGTTGGCCCTTCCAGGTGGAGTAAACTGCCCACCGAGATGCGCCTGGATCCTTCCCTGCCTTTCTCTCTTACCTGTTTCTGCACAGCCAGAAGGTCCAGGAAGGAGCACATCTGCTTGTCCACATCAAGGAAAGCCGCACAGGTTCCCCGGAGGCCATGCAGATCTCCCATCATCCCATAGCCTGGAGAAACAACCCACGAAAGGATGTTTGGTGCTAACCATGTCCCAAATCAGGTCCAAGGTGTTGGTTTTGATTTACAAAACCCTCCATAGCTTGGAAGCAGTATATCTGGTGGAGCGTATCATCCAAAGGTCAACATTGGCCTGACCCACGAGAACATCCCAGTCCTATGCCCTTCGGATTGCCACTCTTCGGGAAGCATGCAAAACTACCACCAGGAATCGCGCCTTCTCAGTGGCTGGTCCCGCCTTGCGGAACCGTCTTCCGAGTAACATTACAACTGCGGAATCCCTCTCAGCGTTCAAGAAGCTAGTAAAAACTTGACTCTTTACGGCTGCGTTCAGTGACCACAGTGTGTGTGTGTGTGATTTATTTTTGCGCAGTGATGTGGGCTTACCGATCTTGGTGACGGTGGGATCTGCAAAAAGGTTGCGGAAGAAGCGGGCCAAGCTCTCTTCCTCTTCCTCCCGGCCATTCCCGAGCATCTGCAGAATGTCCAGGAGGAACACCCAGCCCTGGACGGCCAGCTGGACCAGCGAGATGCGGGGCTTCCGTCCCACGGCGCCGAACGATGGGCGCCACTCCATGTCGATCCCGACGACCTGGCCGGGCTGCGAGAAAAACAGAGGGAGAGCCCCGTCATTCTCCTGCGTAGAGGCATCGAGGCCCAGCCTGCCCAAGACACCCCACACTCTCATAAGAACCTAAGAAGAGCCTTGCTGGATCAGGCCAAAGGCCCATCTAGCCCAGCTTCCTGTATCTCACAAGTGGCCCCACCAGATGTGTTTGGGAGCGCACGAGACTCGATCTCTGACTCCTGATCCCACTCCCCTGCCTCTGGCCCTTGAAGGGCAGAACTCACAAGGAAAGGGAAAAAAGCGGCCTGCAACAAATGTAGGCATTTTGCTTGTAAGGATGTTACTTTTAAAGTTTTGGTTTTAGTTTTTTTTTTTTTTTTAGCATTTGGCAATACTTTGTTTCAAGTTTTCTTATATTATGTATATATTTTATAAAGCAAGACCAACAAAAAAAAGCTACCGGGGAAGCAACACAAGTTACCTTTTAACCACTGTAACCGGTAACAAGGAATTACTTTGGGGACATTGTCTGGGAGTTGAGTCATGGCTACTGGACTTCTTCAGACCGATGAAGCTGTTTGGATGAACAGCGAAACGTTTCTATCTCTTAAAAAAAAAGAAGTCCAGTAGCCATGACTCAACTCCCAGACAAACGCACCTGGATGACTGAGAATCTTCACAGAGATACTTTGGGGACACTGTAGCAGATCATAGGAAGAGCTGCTTTTGAGTCAGAATGCTTGGCTTTAGGAGAAGGTTAGAACATAAGAACATAAGAACATAAGAAGAGCCCTTCTGGATCAGGCCAAAGGCCCGTCTAGTCCAGCTTCCTGCATCTCACAGTGGCCCTACCAGATGCCTCTGGGAGTGCACGAGACTAGATCTCTGTCTCCTGATCCCACTCCCCTGCATCTGGCCCTTGAAGTACCCCGGTTTTGAGCCAGGAGATGACCCATCTCCATCATGGTTTGTAACCTGTGATGATGGACTTTTCCTCCAGGAATCTGTCCAATCCCCTTTTGAAGGCATCCAGGACAGATGCCATCACCACATCCTGTGGTAGGGAGTTCCACAGACTAACAGCAAACAGAGCTAGTAAACATATGTTGGCAAATGCAATGCAGGTCTCTCCCCCCACCCCGAAAGATTCCTTCTTCAGAAGGCACCACATTCAGCCCTTCAGTCCGCAACGGCTTATGTCCCCCCCCCCAAAAAAAAAACATTATTTTTCTCCGGGAATCTGTCCAATCCCCTTTTGAAGGCATCCAGGCCAGAGGCCACCACCACATCGAGCAAAAGCACTTGGAACGTGCCTACCCAGAAACCCCAGCAGAACGGCCGGGGAGCGGGAGACGCCTCTCAGCCCCGCCTGTCCAAAGTCCGGCCCGGGGGCCAAATCCAGCCCGTCAGGCCATTCTGATTGGCCCGTGGCTGGCTGGCCCTCCCCTCCCTCCCCCTCCTTCGCCCCATGTTTTTGTTTTTGTTTTTAAAAGTCTTCCGCCAACACTGACACCGCTGGGAAGCTTGGGCGGCTGGGCGGACGGGCAGTCTGCCGCCACTGGCACCACAGGGAAATGTGTGGGGGTGGGCTGGTGGGCGAGCTGTCGCCACCGCTGGGGAGTTTTGGGGGGGTGCAAAGCCGCAGAGATTGCCTCTTCCAAGGGGCGACCTGTGGCCACGGCTTCCTGTGCTTCCTTTGGTCCCCACCTTCCTTCTTTTCCCCCTCCCTTGGTCCCCGCCTTCCTTCCTGCAGGTGGGATTGCAAGGGGTCAGTGGGTGGGGCTTATGGGTCAGTCGGTAGGGCTTGCAGTGGGGTGGCAGGGTCGGGGAGCAACCGGCCCCTGACGCATTCTCAGCCACCAAATCTGTCCCTCCTTGCAAAAAGTTTGGGCACCCCTGGCCTAAGCCCCTTTGCAGGATTCCACCCAGGATCCAAAAAGGGAGAAGCCGGAGGGCCCTTACCTGTAGCACAGCCTTCTCGACCTTCGGCAACTCTGCCCAGGTGGATACGAAAAGGACCCGGTCCCTCGGGATGGGGAGCTGATAATAATCGTCCTTCCTCCGGGTTTCGTCCGCGTTGGCCATCAGCTCCGGGGGGTCTTCTTCCCTGCCCAGAAAAAGAAACTCGTTCGCTTAGGGAAGGGTGGGAAGTACCGCATATCCCAGAGCCCTCTCGCTGCTTTGGGTCTCTCGGGAGTCCAGTTGCCCAGGGCGCGGCAGCCAGGCACTGAACCCAGCTCCTCCCACCCCCCAAGATAAAATCAGCTTTCTAGTTTTCATCGCTGTGAAGGTAGGGTTGGAAAAAGCGTGGACCAGGCCACCTGAAATCTCACAGGGTGCTGATTCAAGCAGCCCGGGTAGAAGGGGTAGGGGGTGCAGTTTTGGAATCTATCAATACTCCGGTCCTCTCTTCCCAAGCAATGCTCAGAAAAGTTACTCTTCCTTTGTGTAGCCTTACAAAAAGAAGTCTGAGAGGGGGATATGATTGCTGTGTTTAAATATTTGAAAGGATGTCACCCTAAAGAAGGGACTGGTTTGTTTTCCATGGCTTCAGAGACTAGGACTCGGGGCAATGGTCTCAAACTGCAGGAGAAGAGATTCCATTTGAACATGAGGAAGAACTTTATGGTTAGAGCTGTCCGGCAGTGGATGATGCTGCCACAAAGGAAGGTGGTGGAGTCTCCTTCTTTGGAGGTTTTTAAGCAGAGGCTGGATGGCCATCTGTCAGGAGTCCTGTGATGGGGGTTCCTGCATGGCAGGGGGTTGGACTAGATGGCCCTGGAGGTCCCTTCCAACTCAATGATTCTATGATTCTATGGCTTGGGGCCCATAGAAATTCACTAGGAGCCCCTGGAAGTGCATGAAGGGCCCCTGGGAAGTGCATCGGGATGGGGTGGGGGTGGGGTCCCTGGGAAATGTATTGCAGTTGGGGGGAGGTGGGGGGAGGTGTCGTGAATTAATACACGCTGCCCTCTTAACAACACAGCACTTTCCTCCGTCCTCGTCTTGAGCTTGTAAAAAAACGGGATACGCTTGAGGCTCCGCCAGGAATGCCTTTCGGAAAAGAGGCTCCATTTGAACCTTAGGAAGAACTTCATGATGGTTAGAGCTGTCTGGCAGTGGATGATGCTGCCACAAAGGAAGGTGGAGGTTTTTAAGCAGAGGCCGGGTGGCCATCTGTTGGGAGCACTGCGATGGGGGTTCCTGCCTGGCAAGGGGCTGGACTGGATGGCCCTGGAGGTCTCTTCCAACTCAATGATTCTATGAATCCAGAGAGGATGGCTCCCCATATTCCCCCAGGGTGGCAGCCCCTTGGATCGAGTCATGCTGGGAATGTCCTCCCACAGAAGCAGCTGCCCCAAACTGCTTGTTTGACTCAAGGACACGGCAGCAGCCAGCACCTCAGGGTATCTCATTCCTTCTGCACTTATGGACCAAATTGCGAGGCACAACTGATGTGGTCAAGTCTGAGGGCCTCCTTTTGCACGTGCTCATCAGGCCCTGTCTTGACCTCTTCCACTTCTTAGAGATGACAGTTGTTACTAGAGATGGGCACGAATCAAAAAACTGGCATTTCGTTTGTCGTTTGTCGTTTGGAGGGTCCGTTTCGGTTCGTTTCCATTTTTCGTGAATTTTTGCAAAAAATCGTTTTCGTTTTCGTTCGTTTCGTTACCATTTCGTTACCATTTATTTCTTTTTTTGTGTGGGTTTTTTTTTTAGGATTTTAAGCAATTCACTCATATTGCAGTAACAGAAACGAAAGGCACGACAAAATTTCCGCTGTTTCTGTTCGTTTCGTTTCATTTTAGAGAGAAAATTCGTTTGTCGTTTCGTTATACGTAACGAAACGAAAAACAAAAACGGAAACGAAAAATTGTTCGTTTCGTGCCCATCTCTAGTTGTTACATTCATTCTGAACTTTTAGAGTCCCTGAAGAGGGATCCACCTTCGGATCGACCATCTCAGAGGGCCTCTATCACAATTAAGCCTCCTCCAAGCACAATGCTTGAGGAGAGACACCCCCCGTGCAGTGGGAAAAACTGCAGTTCCTTTCTTTAAGCATCCAGGCCCTGGTGGCACCATTCCCACCCTGCCTGCAGCCCCCCGGGTTTATTATTTAAAAAAATATTTGCTAACCTCGCACGGAGGGGAGCGTGCGACAAATCACACAGGATGCGAGGGGGGCAGGGCGGGGCAAACACTCCCGTTGCACGCAGGGGTTTCTTGTGTGCCCACGAGACGGCGGGTCAATATTTGTGCAACCCTCGGCGCCCTGTTTAGCGAAGGCGTGTGAAAGGACCAACCCCCCCCGCCACCCGCCACCCCGCGCCTGGGAAGATCCTGGAGGGAAAAGCAGTGGGAATCCTCGCCCATCGGGCAGAAAAGGGGCCGGAGATGAACAACTCCCAAGAGCAGGGTGACGGGTTCGAGTCAAGCTCCTCAGAGGAGCTCCTGTTCCTCTAACGCTGTTTGTTTTTAACACTGCCTCGTGCTTGCAAAAGGGGTGGGTCTAGAGTAGCAAGATACCCAGTATATACTCAAGTATAAGTCGACCCGCGTATAAGTCGAGGCCCCTAATTTAACCCCCCAAAACTGGGGAAATGTATTGACTCGAGTATAAGTCTAGGGTGGGAAATGCAGCAGGGCCTGGCAGCTCCTCCTTTGTGAGCTGGGGGAAGCCGTGTGCGATGTTTAAAGTGATTTTTAGCCTCTGATGCAAGTGCTTGGGCCAGTGGCTGAAAGTCATTTTAAACATCGCACGCCACTCCCCTGTGATGCAGAAGGGGGTCATGAGAAGCGGCACGCAATGTTTAAAATGACTTTTAGCCACCGACCCAAGCACTTGCCTCAGTGGCTAAAAGTATTGACCCGAATATAAGTCAAGGGCCCATTTTTCCGGCCAAAATTAGGGCTGAAAAACTCGGCTTAATATTCGAGTATATACAGTATTTTATTTAGTTTACTATTATTGTTATTGTTCTCATTGTTTTCGTCTTTGTTGTAAACCGCCCGGAGTTCCTCTGCAAGACGGGAGGTATATAAGTATTAAAATAAACAAACAAATAAATAAGATCTCCAGAGCATCCTCAGCTGAAAAACACCGGCCTTGCTTACAAGGCCCAGCCCACGCCACCCGGTTGCTGACTGCCCTGTCCGGGGGTGTCTATGCGCCCCCATCTCATTCCACGCCGACCCCACTCACTCTACCTCTCCCGCAGCTTCAGCTTCTCCATCTCTTCCATCAGGCCGTAGGGGAGTCTTTCCTTCGGGAGGCCGTAATGCCGAGCCCACCAGGCGGCCACCCCGAGGCCCCCGTGACGGACCAGCAGCCGGACCAGTTTTTCCTGTAGCCACGGGTTCTTCCCGACGGTACTCTGCGGAGCGAAAGGAAAGCACGGAAAGGTTTGCCACGGATTCACTCCCACGGTGGAGCCACGCCGAAGTCATAAGAACATAAGAAGAGCCCTGCTGGATCAGGCTAAAGGCCCATCGAGTCCAGCTTCCTGGATGTCACAGTCGCCCCACCAGATGCATCCGGGAGCGCACGAGACTAGATCTCTGTCTCCTGATCCCAC
>JAHTLZ010000316.1:2232199-2243493 GCA_023846285.1 Phrynocephalus versicolor | reverse complement strand
CTGCTTCACAATGGTCGCCCAGGAGACCCAAAGCTGCTTAGCCAGGGGGCAGAGAGCGGGGAAGAAAGAGAGGAAAGGTGGGGGGTCTCATATCCAGCCCTTTTGTGCCAAGATGACAGCGGCTGAGAGATGCAGTTTCTTTCCCCAGGAGCCTTATTACATCCCTGGGTAAGCCCTCCTGCTCCAATGGGGGGGGGGCAGCAGGCTCTTTGGATAAACCACCAAAAACAGCTCCCTGGTGAAACTGTGGGTCTGGTTGGTGTTTTTTTTCCCCCTCCTCCTCTCAGAGAGCAGGAAGCTTGTATAAAGGAATTAATTCGTTCCAAATGAAAATCTGTTCCGCAAATTTCCCTTTATACACATTTCCCATAGGAATGCTTTGAAAACAGAGTGATCCCATTTTTATGTTGTACGGATTCGCCCCATAGGTGATTCTGTTAAGCAATTTCCCCCTCTCTCTGGAATTTTTTATGTTGTACAGATTTTATGTTATACAAACCGTTTGTTATGCAAGGGTCCGCTGTATTCCTGCTTAGATAAGAACAGACTTTACCTAGGCTCCTTGAGAAGTTTAGAACCTCTTCTGGGGACTTGAAGTCTAATAATAAAAATCTGCGGATTGAATGCCCCTTTATGATTCACAAAGCAAAAGAGCAAAGTGTGCTGCTTACATTAATTGATTGGATTGGGTTTTTATACCTCCCATCTAGCCCAAAGGCTACATACCGCCCTATAATGCTTAAAGGACTCTCTGGAGGGGCTAACAATTTAATGATGCAGGCTATATATCGCTCCCAGCCACTCAGCAAGATGTGTACTCATTTTACTGCCCTCAGAAGGATGGAAGACCAAGTAATCTCAGTCTTCCCATCTCATATTATACTGCACATCTCATTCTGCTGCTCTATGTCTGAAGAAGTGGACGTGTCGTCCACGAAACGTTACATTAAGATATGAAAGTCTTAAAGGTGTCACATGTTTGTATCTTTTGTTTTGTTTTTGCTTTGATTTTTGCCTGAAAAATGGAAGCCCTGAGCACAGTTTTGGCTGCCTGCAGGACATGGCTTTAACCACTGCACTACATTTATTTATTTATTTATTTATTTGTTACATTTATACCCCGCTTATCTACATTGTGTACTCTAAGCGGCTTACAAGGCTTCAATAGCCACACAAATTACAATGGATGCACAGACAAAACAGATAATAATAGCATGTATTTCTGCATGGTTTTTATTTTCTCTTGTGTTTGCTGCCGTATCTTTGCAAGGTACGGGGGTTTCTACCCGCAGGTCCGCTACCAGGTAGGGAGCACGTATGGAAGAACCACCTACGACATGCTGACCAACCCCGAGATTATGAAGAGCCCCTGCTCGGTCCTCACGCCCCTCCGGCCCAAGTTCACTGAAGATTACAGCCGTCGGCCAGTGCCTCCAGAGGACGCGTTGGACCAGCACCAGAGATACATCCCTCGATTCACAGGTGGGCATCTCTGCCGCAACCCTGGCGCCTTTGTGCTGCCCAGGGTCCTGCTCTGTAACTCTTGCAATTATAGGGATCTGCCCCTACCCGTGATATTTGAAAATCCACGATACGTGGAGGCAGGTTGGGTAAAAAGTCTTTAAGCAACGGAGCCATTTTAAACATTCCGTGCAACTTCTTCCAACCCCCCGGGGTGCGGAGGAGTGGCGCATGATGCCTCCATGGAAGCAAGCCCCAAGCTCCAGCTGATTGGCGCTGGGAATGGGGGAGCTGCAGCTGGTTGGCGCTGGGAATGGGGAGCTCCAGCTGATTGGTGCTGGGAATGGGGGAGCTCCAGCTGACTGGCGCTGGGATGTTTCCCCACCCCAGCGCCAATCAGCTGGAGCCTGGGGCTTGGGGAAGTGGGGGGGGGAGGTTTTAAAAGCCTGGGTAACCTCAAGCAAGTACCACTGTACTGCGGTCCTGTGATATAGCAGGACCGCAGTATATGAAGCGCAAAAGGGCGGGGGACCACTGTGCCTGCATGGGACCCTTACACCTAATGCAACCTCACTGTAGCTCTTGTGAGTGCAGCTTGGGGGATCCCCCTTGACAATGTATTACACTTAAGACAGAACAGGATGTTTTTTTCATGAAAAAAGGGGGGCTGCGACTCTGCTATTTTTCAGCCAGGCTGCTTTGTTCTCTCTCCCCCCCCCCCGGTCTTTTTCAGGCTTCGTACCCTACCATGGTTGCTTTCCCATTCCAGGCCAGGAGCATCGCCCCCCAGTGCCAAGGACAGAGCCGCCGGTTCTGAGAGATCCCAACTCGGTGCAACTCATAGAACAGAAGAAGTACACCTCCTGCCACCCGGGCATCAGGCTGGCGTGCGGGCCAGGGTGGAGGCAGTTTGCTGCCAAAGCAGGCTCCCAGCTGATTTCCAAGGACGGGGACCAGAAGATGCTCTGCCACCCGGATGTCGCGCTGGTGTGCGGGCGGGAGGAGAGCCGGGGGCCCTGCAATGCGGGCATGTCCCTCATCTGCGGACAAGGCTGGCGGGGCACCCCTTGCCTCACAGGGACTGAACAGGTAGGCACAGTTTATTTGGTGAACTGGCGATCTTGTCCATTGCCTAACCCAGTGGCTCTCCACTGGTAGGTCCCCAGATGTTCCTGGACTGCAACTCCCAGAAACCCCTTCCAGCACAGCAAGTGGTGGAAGCTTCTGGGAGTTGTAATCCAGGAACATCTGGGGACCCACAGGTTGAGAACCACTGGACTAACCAGTATCTATAGGCATTTATTCTGGATTATGTGTTGCCATTTGGACGTTAGCTTTCAGATTGCCCTTCTGATGACAACAAATGCAGTGGGATAAGATGGGGAGGGGACCATAGCAAGACAGGCTGCAAATGTTTGTCACTTAGATCCGTCCCTCCTCAAAAGAAAATAAGTCTCCCGAGATGTACACTCGGTGGGCCATTTTGTTCCTCTGACCTCTAGCCACTGCGGATAGAAGGCACCCCTCTCCCGCCCGTGACAGAGACAGTGGATGTGAAGCGATTTGGCCGGACACCCAAGTTGGACCTGCCCAATCTCATCCAGCGCAAAGCCATCTCAGGTGAAATGGCCGGCCACAGGGCAAGTGGGATGGGGATGGGGGGGGGGGGGCAGGGTCATTGGCTTCCCTTCTCTTCCCTTGCATCTGGGTTTGCGGGCCCTCCTGCACACCCCCACTTTTACGGGGAGGCTGGTGCATACATTTGCTCGCCACCCCCTCACGATCAAGCAGCACGACTCTCGGCTGAGATGATTTGCAGCAGAATCAAACCTCCTGTTTTGCTTGAGAATGCGAGACGTTGTCTGGTAACTCTGGTGCTGCCCCTCCTGAGCCTCAGTGATGGGTACAGGGCATGCTTTTTTGCCTTCCAGTGCCACGTATGGGCACAACGACGGTGCCTTTAGCATTGCCATTTACTTGGAGATGCCTGATGGTGGGCCTCTTTTTCTGACAGGTTACACTGGTTTCATCCCCCGCTTCACCTGGATCATGGGCGTCAATTACCTGAAAGGCGTCAAAGAGGCCATGAACGAATTTGACAGAAATCAGGTAACGTGGAGATCCGTGGTCCAAACTGGCGAGTGGGAGAGGATGCCCCATTTGGGAGACCGTTCTAACGCCTAACCGTTCTGTGCGGTTCCGAAACCAGCACTGTTGAGCCAAGGAAGAGCTTGTGTCCTGCAGGAACAGCCACGGCAGAAGCTGTCTTGTCCTACTGAAGGTCATTCTTGTGGTTTCTTCTGTCCCAGGAAAAACTAAGGAGCCCGCTCTATAGTTTTGGCAAGAGGCTGCCACGTACGTACTGGCCCAACACCAAGATTTATACCAGCGGTGGCCTGATGCCCTTCTACACAGGCTTTGTGCCAAGTAAGTTGCAAAATATGCCCACCGGAAAAGAACGCTGCCCTTTGGTGGTGCGGAGGCGAGAGGGTGGGAGGCCAGGCTCATCTCAGCCTAGCGGCCTCTCCTCCGCCCTGGCTGGACAAGCACCCAAGCAAGCCTGCCAGCGGCTGACTCACGGCCATGAGACAGGGGAAAAAAAGGGAAGGGAAACCCCGCCCAAGTCGACAGACAGCCCAGGGCTCCAAAATGCCAAGCATGGTCCAGAGACACTTTAAGCACAGCATAGCAGTCTTACACTTGAGACTCTCTTAAGAGTGCTTCTGCCAATTCAGGGATTACTTTAAGAGAGTACCAGTGGTTCTCAACCTGTGGGTCCCTAGATGTTCCCAGAAACCCCTTCCAGCACAGCAAGTGGTTGAGGCTTCTGGGAGTTGCAGTCCAGGAACATCTGGGGACCCACCGGTTGAGAACCACTGGAAATACTCTCAAACACTACCAATTTCCTGTTTTGCTTCTCCAGGCTTGGCTTCAGGAAGCTAAATTAAGGCCAGCCTAAACCCCTCCAAGGCCCTAGCAGTTCCCCTCTTGAGTTTCCCAGGCTTATAAGGTCCTTCCTTCTTTGAGAAGATAAAGGTTATAACTTGGGTGGACACAACACAGCCCGAAAGAACCAGCCAGTGGGTTCTCCTGTCCAGCCTTTGAAGCCAGGCATACAGGCGAGTCCGCTTCCAAGATGAATCCTGGGTTCAGAGTTGGCCAGCAGGTTCTTAGGGCTGGCCTGCAACTCTCATCCTCTTTGCACTAAGGAGGGGATGGCTCAATTCTTCGGGCCTGTGTACATGACAAGGATGGGCCACGACCCAGAAGAAACTCCCCAACCCAAGGGAACAAAACATAGCCACAGCTTTTAAGCGTTCCACTGAATGCATGCCTAACAGCGGCCAGGGCACTGCTGGCAGACACGTTACACGCGATGCTGACTGCAGCACCGGTCAGAAGATCCCCACGGCTGCCTTGGCAGTTCTGGACCAACACAGGCCATCCTCCCAGCCACCCCCCCCTTGTCTGCAGAAAGGCCTGCCCCCATCAATTCCACTACCCTAGCAGCTATGCCATGGAGAGCAAATGTGCCTTCTTTCCTGCGAGACAGGCACTCCCAACCACATCACCTTGGATTCCACAAACAAGAGCGGGTGGGAGAGAGGATTGACTGTAGCACGGCCCAGGCAAAGATAGGGCAGATTTACCTGGCTGGCAGCAGCAGCAACAGTGGGGAGAGCGTGACGATCAGGCCAGGCCACGTCACCCCCATGGCATGCCTTTGCCTCTGTGCCAACTTCCTGTTCTCCTGCCAGGCACACCTTTCTACAGTGCCGTTGTTACCACATGTCAGGAGGAACAAGTCTGAGCGTGTGCAGCTGCTGACTCGGACTCTCTCTCTCTCTTTCCCGCTAGCTACCAGGCACAACTACGCTTTAACCTATGGAAACAGCACCCGGAAAGCTTACTACGACGAATTAGAGCGCAGACAACATGCAGGGTGAAAATGTTTTTAATGCCCATGCAGCATCGGACAGGAGATCGGATGGAAGGAACTGGAAGTGCAGAACAAGGAAACAGAGAGAAGAAGCGCAACATGAATAATAAAAGTTCATTACAGCTTTAAACATAATGTACAGGTGTTCCGGTAAGAGCTGGGCTCTTAGGCGGCTTCCTCCTCTGCTTCCTCTTCAAACTCGCCTTCCTCTTCTGCGGTGGCATCCTGGTACTGCTGGTATTCGGACACCAGGTCATTCATGTTGCTCTCCGCTTCGGTGAATTCCATCTCGTCCATGCCCTCGCCCGTGTACCAGTGGAGGAAGGCCTTCCGGCGAAACATGGCGGTGAACTGCTCGGAGATGCGCTTGAAGAGCTCCTGGATGGCCGTGCTGTTGCCGATGAAGGTGGCGGACATCTTGAGGCCGCGGGGAGGGATGTCGCAGACGGCCGTCTTGACGTTGTTGGGGATCCACTCCACAAAGTAGCTGCTGTTCTTGTTCTGGACGTTCAGCATCTGCTCGTCCACCTCCTTCATGGACATGCGGCCCCGGAAGACGGCCGCCACTGTCAGGTAGCGGCCGTGGCGGGGGTCGCAGGCCGCCATCATGTTCTTGGCGTCAAACATCTGCTGGGTGAGCTCGGGCACCGTCAGCGCCCGGTACTGCTGGCTCCCACGGCTGGTCAGGGGGGCAAAGCCGGGCATGAAGAAATGCAGGCGGGGGAAGGGGACCATGTTGACAGCCAGCTTGCGCAAGTCAGCGTTGAGCTGGCCCGGGAACCGCAGGCACGTGGTCACCCCGCTCATCGTGGCCGACACCAGGTGGTTCAGGTCGCCGTACGTGGGGGTGGTCAGCTTGAGGGTCCGGAAGCAGATGTCGTAAAGCGCCTCGTTGTCGATGCAGTAGGTCTCGTCGGTGTTCTCCACCAGCTGGTGCACGGAGAGGGTGGCGTTGTAGGGCTCGACCACCGTGTCCGACACTTTGGGGGAGGGAACCACGCTGAAAGTGTTCATGATTCTGTCAGGGTATTCTTCCCGGATCTTACTGATCAGGAGGGTACCCATGCCAGAACCGGTGCCGCCCCCGAGGGAATGCGTCAGCTGGAAGCCCTGGAGACAGTCACAGCTTTCGGCTTCCTTCCGGACAACATCCAGCACGGAGTCCACCAGCTCTGCCCCCTCGGTGTAGTGGCCCTTGGCCCAGTTGTTGCCTGCTCCGCTTTGACCTGAAGAGAGCAACACACAGCTGTCGATTAAACAATACAGGGAGGCTGACTTTCGCAGATAAAGAAAAGCACACCTATTTTATCCCACAGCCTGAATCACTGCCGACGTTAGGTTGGGCTAGTCGACATCATGATCTCAGGCGCACCAATATAATGAAATGCCTGATGTCACCGAGTTCTAGGTTCACACCCTTGGGCTGCTGAAGTGCAAACACAACTCCCGGTCAAGGCTGGATGCACCCAGTTCTGGCAAAAAGCAGGTAACCATCAAAGGCACCCCTCTAATTGTTCTGTTTCAGGATTGGGGGCTTTCTAATCCAGCTTTCCAGGGAATTCACTGCCCCTTGGAATTTAGTGTTATACAACCAAACCAATAATGAGAATATAAGACTTTAAACCAGTGGTTCTCAACCGGTGGGTCCCCAGATGTTCCTGGACTGCAACTCACAGAAGTCTTCATCACTAGCTGAGCTGGCCAGGATTTCTGGGAGTTGCAGTCCAGGAACATCTGGGGACCCACAGGTTGAGAAACACTGCTTTAAACGAACACATCTTGCAAGTCCCTCCTCACTATTCTCCTATACCAAGAGGTTGCCACCTAACAAACCCAAAAACAAAAAGCTTTAGGTGCCAATTTGTTGTGGTTTGGCTCCTACCCTTACACAGTACTTTTGCTACCTACCAAAAACAAAATTATCCGGCCTGAAGATCTGTCCAAAGGGGCCAGAGCGTACAGAATCCATGGTGCCAGGCTCCAGATCCACCAGCACAGCCCGAGGGACATATTTGCCACCTGTGGAAAAAAAATAATTATTGGTGGTTATTTGCAGATATGCAAATGGAAGGATTAGAGCTCCAAACAACCCTAGAGCCACAGCATGCTCAAATCTAACCAGGACAAAAGCCAACGTCGCAAAAACACACAGTACACAAGCTGTAACAACTGAGGCCAGATACAAAGCAAATACAGAAAGGACATAAATACCACACATATGACCACTGGATCAAGACAGAAAATATCTACTGTACCAAACAGCCCCCCACCAGCAAAAATCAATAGCCCATAAGAAATTCATAGGAACTATCCAAAGGCTTCCAATTACCTCATTTAGTCTTGTCCTGTCTCCCTGCCATGCTCAACCTACCAAGAAATATGTCGCTACTCAATTTTTACCCATTAATTAATAACTCCTGACATCAGCTTAAAATGCAAACCACTGCTTTCACTCCTCGAGTGCACAGATAAACTTGCTGGCCAGAGCTCCTGAGCATGTGCAAAGCATCTGCCTTCAATCCAGTGGTGTCCAAACTTCAGCCCTCCAAATGTTTTGGACCACAACTCCCAGAATTCCAAGCCTCTATTACCAGTGACAAAGGTCCATGGGAGTTGTGGTCCAAAACCTCTGGAGGGCTGGAGTTTGGACACCACTGCTCTAATCCAAGACTTGCATGAATATCTAAGGCACTACCTGGGCAGATGTAGCTGCCACAGCCTTTGGATATTTTATCACGTACTTAAGGGGATGGGAAGCTAAACTGATTCCCCCCCCCCTTTATGGGAAATTAAATAAATGTCAAGCGTTCTCCCCATCACCACCCCCAAATGAGCATTAAACATCGTCCTAGTAGTAAAAAACCCAGATAATCCTCATTCTAACCTGCCTTCCTAGGAGAGAAAATGGCGTGGGAGGAGGGGGGGCACGTGGCAGAGCAGGGGGGAAACCCATGCCCGCCACGTGCCTGCCTGCCTGCTCGCCTCCTCTGGCAGGGACTGCCCTCGGCACATGCTCAGGGGCCCCCTCGCCTGCTCTCCCCCCTCCCTTCCTCACCCGTGGCCTCGTTGTAATAGACGTTGATGCGCTCGAGCTGGAGGTCGCTGTCTCCGTGGTAGGTGCCGGTGGGGTCGATGCCGTGCTCGTCCGAGATCACTTCCCAGAACTAGGGAGAGGGAAGGGGGAAAAATGTCATTTTAGGGTATAATGATTTTAATGTAAGGTTTTTATTGTTTTAATTTATTGTTTTTATGGCTTTAGTTTATTTTTTTAAATTACTATTGTTTTATTTTTATTATCGCTTTATTTTATTATTATTTCTTAATTTATTATCGTTTTACTTATTTATATTCTAGATTTTCACTGCTTTTAATTCTTTTGATTGCAAGCCGCCCAGAGACCTTGGGGTAGTGGGTGGCATATAAATTGCAAAAATAAAATAAAATAATGCCAGTGGAGGCGGAGAAGGAAGCAGCTTCTCCCACCACCAACCCCGGCCGCCCGCAACCCCCTTTCCATCATCCCCAGCCTAAGCCCGGCCGGGTCTCCTCGGACCTTGGCTCCGATCTGGTTGCCGCACTGGCCGGCTTGCAAGTGCACGATCTCTCTCATGATGGCGGGCGGGAAGACGTTCCGGGGCCGCAGGCGAAGGTATTAAAAATAAAACAGCAGCAGCGGCAGCCTCTTCCTTCCTCGACTCTCCCCGGCGGCGGCGCACTGAAGACTGGCTGCGTCAAGGTAACGGACGCGCCCTTATAAAGGAGACGCAGGGAAAGGGGCGGGGACGCGTCGCGGCTCGCCCCCTCCCTACCGGCTCACTCCACCTCGGGCTCGTCGGCGGCGATTGGCTGACCGCAGAGAGGCGGCGGCGCCGATTGGGCGGAGAGGACGCCCATCTAAAAAATAACCGCCGCTCGCGCTCGCGCTCGCGTCCTTTCTGTTATTGGCTCGCTCCGACGGGTCGCCTCCAACGGCCGCGGGCGCGAGCGGCCAAACGGCTCCCCGCGATTGGGCGGTTTGAATGATTGATGGCGGGCTCAGATTGGCTTTCTGGCACCCTCGAGGGGCCACGGCGGCCAAGAGGAAAGGCGGGCTGAGCGCGCGGGAGGCGGGGCCCGCTGGTAACGGCCGCCGTCACCCTCGCGCGCTGTCCTGCTCCGCCAACGGGCGGGAGGGGCGATTCGTAACGAAAGGTTACGCCGCTTCTGTAACGTAAAGGCACCGCTTCAGCTTCAGCTCCCCCCCCGCCGCCACTGGCGTAACCTCTGGAATGGCCAGGGGCGGTTGCGAGGGACGCTGTAACCAAGGCGCCCCTTGGCAACGGGCCTAGTACCGAAAACAGAGCCTTGGAGCTTGGGCTGCTAGGAAACCCAGACAGAGGGACCCAAACAGCCATAAACAAAGGGTTTTCCAGGGCTAAATGGGCAGTATAAAAGTCAAATAAAATAAAATAAAATAAAAAATAAACAAACAAACAGTGCAGCTGCCTTCCTCTCAACATTCCTTCAGAGAAACAGAAACATTATCGCTAATAACTTGCGGGCTAACTTGTGGAATTGTATACCACAGGAGCTTAAAAAAGGGCGATGAAGATATACTGTATACAGATTCCACACATCCCGGACATAATCTGTTTCAGCTGTTCCCTCAGAACGATGTTTCAGGGCATTGCATTCTAGGACAACTTGATATAAAGATAGCTTCTTGACAAGTGCTATCACACTGTTGAATAGCTTTTTTAATAATATGCTACATTGTGTTTTACTTTGCATTATTGTTGAATATAGTGGTTAAATGCCTTTCCTCCAGGCAAAACTGTGCTCATGCCCTGGAGTTCAATCCCAGGTAGCTGGCTCAAGGTTCACTCAGCCTTCCATCCTTCTGAGGCTGGTAAAATGAGTACCCAGCTTGCGGGGGGGGGGGGCAATGTGTAGCCTACATACTGTAATTAAAAACTGTAAACCGCCCAGAGACTACTTGAAGTGGTATGGGGCGGTATATAAACAGAACACTTTATATTTCCTTCCATGCATATGGGCAGCATATTTACCAAAACAAATTCCAGCTGTGTCCAACCACACTTAGCCAATAAAATAATTCTGATTCTGAACAAGCACAACACAGCCTCTTGCGTATCTTTCTGAGGAAAACAAGCACCCATGGTCCTGGTTTGGCAGGAAGCAGCACACAAACCCAGAGCCCCCTCCATTTGGTGCCGTTCCTGAGTGCGGGAGCCACTGTTCCCATCTTGGCTTCCACCAACACTATTCCCCCAACAGCATGTTGTGGGTCGCTTTCATTTACGCCTTGCCTGCCCCACCATGGGAACTGGCAGAGGGGCCCCTAGGCCATTTTCCTTCTTCTTCCCACTGGACATGGCTGAAAGGGTCCCTCTGGCCCTGCACAGGCGACGGGCCATCGTCCGAGATGACCAAACGCAACGGGTCTCTTCCACGTTGCATGGTTGTGTGTGTTTTCTGCCTCCTTCCCAATGGGCAGCCCCGAGAAAAGGTTCAAAAGACGGCCAACTGTCCAGAGGTTTCTTGACCCTTTCCAGATGGGCTCCAAACCCCAAAAGAATGAAGTTTGTTTGTTTGCTTTTTTGTTTTTATGCTTATTGGCCGCCCAGTTTTTCCCATGGGAACTCTGGGCGGTTTACAGCACATTACACAAAAACAGCAACTGCCCAGATCAACAACCCCTAACATATATACCCAAACACAATACAAATAAGGAGAAAAGAAATAGTACAATACGACTAAATACAATAATACTAATATGGGGGTTCCTGGAGAAGAGTTCCTTTTGGGGAAAATTGGCTGCCGCATACAAATGCAAAAATAATAAATAAATAAATAAATAAATAAATAAATAAATAAATAAATAAATAAATAA
>JAHTLZ010000316.1:2178278-2232189 GCA_023846285.1 Phrynocephalus versicolor | reverse complement strand
TAAATAAATAAATAAATAAATAAATAAATAAATAAATAAATAAATAAGTAAGTAAGAAACGGTAGCTGGTATCTCATGAAGGATCCTGCACCCCTCACCCTAACCAGCCAGGGCAGGCGCCGTGCCGCTGAACACCAAAAAGCATCAGTTCGTGCTGCGTTCTGCCTGTGAACCCTCCTTCAAAGCGATCCCTCCACGTGCTGGCTTCGGCAGAGCAACCATTATACTAGAGCAGTCCCTGTGGGCATTGCACAGACATCTCCGCCTGGAAAGGGGGACCCGGCTCAGCAACATCGCTGCCAAACAACCTGCGTCTACGTTTGGAAATGGGCCCTGCACAATATCTCTTCTTAGCCTTGTGAGCCTCCTCCTCCACCACCACCAGCAGCAGCTTTTGCATCAACGGCCGCCCAGCCTTCCCCCACCAGCTGCTTATGGTTGTATTACAGGATCCACCTCACCATCCTACTACCATTGTTGAGGATGGAGAAAAGCTGCGTTGCAAACCTTTGGGCGGGATCCCTCCTCCCCTCCCCAGCAGGACATGTTCACACAGCCCCCACGAACCCCTGAGACAGAGGAGCCTGGTCTGAGGGAGAGAAAGAACAAAGAGATTTGTGCTGGATCTAGGAAGCACCAGGAGAAAGCTGTCAGGACGGTAGGGTCCAAGTGCCATGAATTCACAGCCAAGCATAACAGTTAAGTTTAGGCTCCTAAGAAGGTGGACTTGGTCCTTACCAACAGCCTGAAGCAGAAGATCCAGGAAGCTCAGCCAAGAAATGCCAAGGGTGAGGCAGTTGCTGCTAAAAGCCAGAAAGTTTGCAAAAAGCACAAGACTAAGAGAGAGAAAAATTAAGCAGGGCTTTAATACAAAGGCCAAGATGGTTCCTGAGTTATGCTCCACTTTGCCGGAGGAGGTCGCAGCGGCAAAGTGATCCCGGCACCACCGTTGGTCCAGCCGTCCATCCGCTCATTCGACTTCTTCATAAAGATGGGCCTCACGTCTGTTCAGGGGGCAAGATGGAAACAGAAGTTGTTCACGTTACATGCCTGCTGCTCTTAGAGCAGAAATAAAGGGGTGGGGGGGAAACTGACTGAAAATTTTACAAAGCTTCCCCACGGCTGGAAGCCAGGGAGAGTGGAGGTTTGTTCGAAATGAATTCTGAAAAATGTGCCCAGAGCAAAGTATTTTTGTATTTATATACCGCCAGATTTTCCCAGATGGGAAATCAGGGTGGTTAACAAGGAATTGTTGTTGTTGTTGTTGTGACCGACTCTTCGTGACTCCATATCCATGGAGTTTTCTTGGCAGGAAGACTGGAGTGGTTTGCCAGTTCCTACTCCAGGCGCCGACAGCACCTGGTATTCCCTGGGGGTCTCCCATCCAAGGACTAACCAGGGCTGACCCTGCTTAGCTTCCGAAATCAGGCGAGATCGGATGTGCTTAGGGCACCTAGGCAGCTTAAGAAGGAATAGCATACAACAAAATAGAGAGAAAAATAATAATCGGTTCCACAACGTGACATAAAGAACAAACCCAACAACAAATCAGTAGAACCAAAACATGACTAAGGCAAGATGGATTCTACAGGAAGTGTTGACTCACCTTTTTGGTGATGCCACAGCTCCTGGAGACCCTTCATATCTGGAGGGGTGGACAGAGGAAGGAACAGTAAAGAGGTATAAGGATGGATTGCAGTGTGCCTGACTGGATGGCGAGCGGCGAACCCCTCCACCCAGGAAGGGGACTTTGTAAAACGTGGGACTCCTGGCGGATATTTGCCATGGGTCAGAATGAGAAGCAGGGGATGATGACCCCTCTGAAGGATGATGACCCATCCCACCTCTGGAGCTGAGGAGGATGCTGGCTGGCACCAAACACCCTTTTTTACATCCCCTATCGGCCACCTCTGATGCCCACGGGATGTTGACGTAGGAGTACGTGGATGCAGGATTCCTGGCTGGAGGATAGCGGGAGAGAGAGAGAGACACCCCTTCTCCCACCCAGGCCCGGGTTTCGAACTCACTGAGATTTAGACTGCATTTCCTCCATGTTGACGTACTTGCTTTCCAACGCAGCCCTGAAATACAGAGTTTGTTGAGTTGTGCTGGGTGGGACCCACAAGCCCTGGCTTATTCCAGTGTCCAGTTTTTTCGCGGAGGCCAATCCAGAGCCCAGAAAAGTTCTTTTTTTAGGTGGGGAACACCACTCCTAGAACTCACAGGCTCCTCCTAGCCCTTAAGACTATGCAACCTCGGAGTAGGACATCAACGCAAAATGCTGTAAAGTTAAACCCTCCTTTTACTCCACTTCAGCCCATAACCAGTATTTAGTGGGACACTGCTCCTGGACATGGGATGAGGATCAAACAGGAGCAAGATGGCCTAAAAACAAACCAACCAACCAAAAACAACGTGCATAAACAGCAAATCCTTCATAGCATATATTAATACCCAGGGAAAGCCTTTTTAAAATAGCCACGTCTTTAGATGATGCTTAAAGACCGGGAGGGAAGATGCTAAACAAATCTCAGGGGGAAGTGGATTCCAGAGCCGAGGAGCTACCACGGAGTATGTCCGATTTCTTGTCAAAGATGCCCTGCCTGAGATGATTGGGTGTTGTGGGCAGTATTTTGCGTCAGGAGCCATTCTGCTCTTCTGGGCTTCTATGTTCCTGGTGCCATGGGCTGACCGGTCCTTGGAGGCATCTGGGAGATGCCATTTGGCGGTCGTGCAATCAAACCTCAGTAACGAACGAAGAGAACGAGAATAAATGGCAGTCGCCGGATCCTCGCCCGGCCGGCCTGGGTTTCCCAGCCCCCCTCCAAACCCTTTCAGCTCATCGCAGCCGCATGTGGCAAGAGTAGACGGCAAAGACCGAGGGTCACCGCCGCCCGCCCACACTCAGAGGGGCACATCCTTCAGCAGGAGCTGGCAAGGCCCTCGTCCTTTTGACGGGAAAGCTAAGGCAGCACATCCGGGGAGCGAAGTGCCCCATGGGAGCTTCCGAAGGAAGTTGTGGAAATGTTTCAGCCGAGCAGAGGCAAGGGAACCTCCGGACTCACGTGGAATAAGTTGGCACCTGGTGTGGAGGAATGTACTCATTCTCTGGGGTGGACCTGGAAACATAAGAGGCAGATCACAGCGCCCACCACGTATGTGGGCAGCGGGAGGGGAAGGGAGAGAGACCAGCGTGAATCAAGGTCGCGGTCCCAGGCCGCATCTTTGGTCTCCGGCCACCAGATCTTGGGACAGGCGCACGGCTGTCAAAGCTACGCCCCTTGTGCGTCGTCAGTCGCTTCCCAGCCTGTCCATGGGAGCGTCGGCCCCAAAGGGAGTGAGGACAACTTTTTTCGCCTATCATCTTGAACACGAGATGCTTGAATTGGACATTAAAGCCCAGACGCCACGTGGTCTCAAAGCTAAGCCAGGTCTGGCTTGGCCAATCCTCAGAGGAGAGACTGCCGGGAAGCCAGGGAACGGGAGGGGAGGGTCTCTAGTCTGGACTGGAAAGGGAACTCTCCGGAAGCCCCCAGGAAAAGACTTGGCTGTTGCCCCATCAGAGGTGGAATAAGACAGAACCAGAGAGACTCCAGGTCAGGATAAGGCAGCTTCCGCTCTCCTGTGCTGTTCATCTGCTACTGAGGTTCCTTCTGGCTTTGGTGACACAGGGGACAAACAGCCCTGAGGGGCAGAGGCCAGAAGGCACACACATACCCCGCTTCCAAAAGTAAAAAAAGAGAAAAAGGAACCACGTGGTGTAGAACCTGGGATGGCCAGGGGAGCTTGTTCTCTGCATTCATGCCCCCTCCCGGGTCCCTTTCTGCCTGCCCCACTTGGCAGGCTTCATGCGCTCTTCCCTCTACTCACTTGGACCCTTGGGGTGACCTGCTGACATTCTGGTAATGCTTCTCCTGATGGATCCTGGAAGGGGGGGGGGAGAGAGACAGAGAAACAGCACAGGCAGGCTGAGAAGGGAATGCCCAGCCCTGGAAAAACAAAAAAATACTCAGCCACCACCTTCTGTCCCCAAGGCAGGGAACTTCCACGGACAGAAGCATTTCAAGCACTAACCTAGGAGCTTTGAGGGAGTGGGGGCGTTTTTACACGACCCCTAAAATCCGAGGCAAAGGGCCTCCCAGATCCGGAGCTTAAAAATGTTTTCCCACCCGCTCCGGACTTAAAAAAAAATTAAGTACGACCACGCCCACCTAAGCGCGTCCCAGCGCACTTTTCAAGTACCTGGCCTCTAGGAGGTAAAAAATCTTCCAATGCCCATTGTAAAGTTATGAATGCCGGGCTCCCTCGCCTTCTGTTTGTTATTTTTTGTCCCCGCCGCCCCTTTAAGAGACAGGAATCCCTACGGGGCTGCTTCGCCCCGACAGACGGAGGTGAGCCTGCATTTTTTTCCTCCGTTTTTTTTCTCCCTCCCCTCGCGCAGACAGGAACAATGGAGTGCGGAGGGGTGGGAACACAGGAAGAGCGACAAGCCCCCACAATCTCTGGTCCGAATTTAAGTTGCCTCCGGATTTTAGGGGTCGTGTAAAAGCGCCCTGGGTCACCTCCCCCCCCACTGGACCACAAAGACTCACAAGGGCAATCATCCACCTCTTTCCTCCTCACCCATTTGGCGGGTTTGTTGTGCGGGAAGGAGAAGGCGACCACCGGGCAGCCCACACCAACCCTTGAGATTTCATCGGAAGAATGGTAGGTTGAGCAAGGACTGTAAATAATAATCCGCAGATCCGCAGGTTCTTCCAATCCTCACCCATCAATTTGTCTCGAATGCTTTGCTTTCTTGTTTTTTTTTTAAACAGCGGTCGCCTCGATTTTCCTCTCCCGAGCCCAAGGGAGTCAGAACAGTTAAGAGAAGCACCAAATTTGGTGTGAATCTTCCTTGGTGTGAACCTCCCTTCAAGCACTCCAAATTTGGAGAGATTTGGGGTTCAGGGGACCAAGTTCTTCAACTTCAAAAGGGGTGCACCCAGAAAAAAAAACAATTCTAATTGCAATGTTATGTGCTTGAAAATCGTGATCTCAGGCAGGCAGCAGTGTGGAAATCACAGCGGAGCTTCCTCGAGGTCTCCACTTGAAGCACTCCCAATTTGGAGAGGTTTGGGGTACAGGGAATGGGGTTATTGAGCTCCAAAGGGGCTGTGGGGGGGACTTAATTGAAGGAGTGTGGCTGAGGGGAAGCTATCAATTAACCCTATAATTGGTAACACCTGCTGAAGACACCCCTTCCTTTAAGCACAAGCACCCCCTTCCTCCTTTGGGGCTTAATATCTCTGCCCCCAGAAACTCTTAACTTTTTCAAATATCAAAGGATCCCCTAAAATCACTTGGGGAAGCGAAGCCTGAAGCTAAGCAGAAGCACATGCCTTGTTGTCACG
Organism: Phrynocephalus versicolor; assembly: GCA_023846285.1. Taxonomy (NCBI): domain Eukaryota; kingdom Metazoa; phylum Chordata; class Lepidosauria; order Squamata; family Agamidae; genus Phrynocephalus; species Phrynocephalus versicolor. The sequence goes on along the minus strand of JAHTLZ010000316.1, from coordinate 2,226,796 downwards.
AAATGGTTCTAGAGCCCATCTTGGTTCTTTCTTAAGGGAGCCAAGCTCCCACGAAACCGCCCAGCCTCCCCCTTCCACCCAGTCTCCAACCTACCTCGGCCCAGGATGCAGCTCGCTGGGGCGCAGGTACGCACCCTGCGTCGCATGCCTGAAATGACACCGAGAGGTAACACCAAGAAAGAGATGGCCCATGATTGCGTTCATGTCAACGTCAGGCCCAAAGCCACTCCCACCCTCGGAATTAGCGACTCAGGGTATTTGTACACGACCCCTAAACTCTGCGGCAAATGGCTCCCAGCTCCGGAGCTTAAAATTGTTTCCCCACCAGCTCCGGAGTTTACAGAAAATTAAGTGCGACCATGCCCACCTAAGCGCGTCCCAGTGCACGTTTCAGGTACCTGCTCTCCAGGGGTGAAAATCCCTGATGCGGATCTAACGTAGTGAGTGCCAGGCTCTCCTCGCTTCTGTTTGTTGTTGTTTTGCCACCCGCCCCTTTTAGAGATCTGAATGCAGTGCCAGGATGGCAGAACGGAGGTGAGTGGCATTCTTTTCTTCCTTTTTTTCTCCCTCCCCTCACGCAGCCAGCAGCCAGGAGTGCGGAGGGGGTGGGAACGCAGGAACAGTGACAAACCCCTAAAATCTCTGTTCCGAATTTAAGTGGCCAGCGGATCTTAGGGGTCGTGTGAAAAGGCTCTCAGATTTTGCAGAGCACATGTCCCATGAGTATTTTAAAAATGCAATGTGAACTTTTCAAAGTCTGGGGGGGTAGCTTAGAGGGTGGTAGGAACATCCACTGAGTAACCACGCTCCAAGTGAAGCCTAAAAGCAATGCTCACAAACTACTCCAAAGAGCCACCACTGGGCCGGAACCAGGCATGACCAAACTTCGGCCCTCCTGATGTTTTGGACCACAACTCCCAGGATTCCAAGCCTGTACTTCCAAGGGCAAAGGACTGTGGGAGTGGTGGAGGGCCGAAGTTTGGACATGCCTGGCCTAAACATTCGAGTCCAACATCCAGACAAATGCGTCTGCCCAAGGTTATTGGGGAAGAGAGGACCCAGAGAGGTTTCAAAATGTCCAGCCAAATCTTTGCTGAAATCCCAGGGCCTCAAGCCAGAGTTTCAGCGCTTCCCGCTCAGCAGGCTAGAGCGCTGAAAACTGTCGGCTGCAAAGCCGCGCGCACCTCGGCGGTTCGAACCCCGGCTACCACACCTGCCAACATAGCAGTTTGAAAGCATGCCAATGGAAGTAGATAAACGGGTACCGCCATAAAAAGCGGGAAGGGAAAACAGTGTCTCCGTTTAGCCTTGCCGGCCACGTGGTCACGGACTGGCGCAACACTGGCTCTTTGGCTTGGAAACGGGAAGCCTCTGGGTTCAGGGTCCGCTTTGTTTGCTAGAAAGGCCCACTACTTACTGGGAGGATGTATGGAGCCGCTCGTATCTCTGTCCCTTCACAGGCATGTACGTGTGCTCTGGGCGGGGGGGCCTATAACCGCAGAAAAAGGGGGGGTTGTTGCCATGAGCAGCGCTAGAAAGCTCAGGGGTAGGTCCTCGCCTACCCCAAGCTAAGACAATATGCGCTTTTTTCATGACGACTCCGAAGAATCCCCACCCCACCCCGCACAACTGCCAGTCATTCCGGCTAGACATTTCAGAGAGGGTCGCCGTGTTCAGTCTTTCCAAGAATTTCAGGCAAAAATCAAAGAAACAAAAACCGAAAGACCCAAAAAACATGTAGCCCCTGAAAGACTAACTTTCATATTTTAATGTAACGTTTCGTGGACGCGTCCACTTCTTCAGACGTAGAGCAGCAGTGGAGGCATCCACGAGACGTTACATTAAAATATGAAACTTAAGTCTTTCAGGGCCTACATGTTTTGTTTTGTTTTGTTTTTCTTTCATTCTGGCTAGGGATTCCAGGATGTGGAATCACCGAGTCGCTGCTTCCCACCACAGTATAATTGCGAGGGTTAAATCTCCGCCGAGACAGTGGGAAGGCAGTGTGGCGTATTTTAAAGATCAAGGAGACTGACAGCTTTTTCGCGGGGTTTAAGTTGACTCCCTCCCCTCTTTGTGGGGTCTCAGGAACTACTGTATTTTTTTCATGGATAAAACTATAATTTTTTTTACCAAAACAGACTCAAAATATAGAGTTGTATTATACGCAGAAGTAAGCCAGTGAAAGAACTGCACAGTAGAGAAACGGTTATTTTGGGCTAGAAAATTGGGGGGTCATCTTATACACCGGTGTGTGTGTGTGTCATCTTTTAGATGGAAAAATATGGTACTTACGGGACGGGAGGGCGAGACCTCCGGTGAGATGAATGGAGCTTCTCATCTTTCTCCTTTTTCCTTGAAAACAAGAGAGGAAAAATGCTCACCGGACAAGCCATCTGCGGGTCATCCGCAGCTGCACCTCCGTGCAAGATGTAGAGGAAGGGCTTGAAAATGTGATGGGAAGGAGGAGGGTCTGCCTGTTTCTCAGCTATGCCGGGTCTGGAGGACAAGTCAACGGGTATAACATTTGGAGGGGAAAGTTTAAAAAGAGAACAGGGCACGAAACCCAGCACTGAGCCTGATGACGTTCACCCATCCCACGCAGGAGGGTGGATTTTGTTCACTGTATCAAGAATAACACCTAAAGCAACGAAGGAGTTGCGGCGTTTACCTGTTGTGATGAAAAACACATGAGAAGTGTCTCTACTGATTGGTGGGTTTGTAGACCAATGAGAGAGTCTGAGCAGAGCCTAGGGGGGATTGAAGACTCTGCTCAGCACTGTTTGAATCAGATAGGGAATCTGATGAGAGTCTGGGAGAATCAGATAGGGACAGATAGGGACCTCTACTTACTGGAGAAAAGATAGAGAAGAGATAGGACTTTTAGAGTGTGTGTATGGTTTTATAAACTCCAATCAGGTCCCCTCTTAGGGGCGGTCCTTCGTTCCCTCTCTGTCTCATCTCACCTTTGCTTCGCCACCAAGCGCAAGATGCAGATGGCTATCCCCAGGATGATGGCGCTGCAGAACAAGCCCAGGAAAGCCAAGGTGGCCACGATGGTGACCAGGGTCCCTTTGGTCAGCACCTCGGGGCAGTCACAGTCGGAGGACGCTAGGCAGGAAGAGTCAACTGACAGGAGCGGGAGAAGGGGGAAGCCACCCCCAACCCCTCCATCCATCAACACTCCCCTTTCCTACCCAAGAGCCATCAAGACAGGCTGGAGTCTCTCTCTCTCTCAGCTTCTTTAGGAGAAAGGCCTCGGGCGAGGCTATCCCAAGCCAGGGTAGGGTCTGGGAAAGGGGGAAAGAGAGGAAGATGGCGCCTTACATTGCAGGGAGGCCTGCCGGTGGTCCAAGTCCACGTGATGGAGGTGCCCGAAGTCTCTGTGCTCGGCCTCCTCCGGATACTGTCAACAAAGAATCAGACGGTGGCGTCGCTCGAATGACGTTTTTGCACGGACCCGGCAGCTCCATCTCTGCTTGATCGAGCAGAGACATCTGCTCTTATCTGCATGGCCTCCATACGGTCCAGGAAGCACGCGGCTTGCGGGAGTCCACTGGGTGTCTCTGAGAGTTGGACCATTTCTTTTTAATTCTAAGGGCATGCTCACCTGGGATGCTTTTATCCGAGGCAAAGGGCTCCCAGATGCGGAGCTTGAAATTGTTTTCCCACCAGCTCTGGACTTTAAAAAAAATTAAGTACGACCACGCCCACCTAAGCGCGCTCCAGCACATTTTCCAAGTACCTGGTCTCTGAAGGGTGAAAATTTTCTGATGCGGATTGCAAAGCAGTGAGTGCCGGGCTCTCCTCGCCTTGTTTGTTTGTTTGTTTGTTTTTTGCCCCCCGCCCCTTTAAGAGACTGGAATGCTTCCCGGGGCAGCTCCCCACAGGAGAGCGGAGGTGAGCCTGCATTCTTTTCTCCCTTCCCCCCCCCTCTCCCTTCACGCAGGTAGGAGCAAGGGAGTTCGGAGGGGTGGGAACACAGCCAGAGGAGCAAACCCCCAAGATCTCTGGTCCGAATTTAAGTTGCCAGCGGATCTTAGGGGTTGTGTAAAAGCGCCCATAGAAAATGTGGAAGTCCCTCTCTTTTATTTATTCATTTATTTATTTACTTAAGAGTATTTTTACCCCGCCTTTCTCTTTGGAAAAGGACCCAAGGCAGCTTATAGTAATGAGGGACTTCCAAAGTACCTTTTTGAAGCTCTGATGCACTTAGGGTGCAAACCCACTCTTGTTATTTCTTGGGGTGCTCCTATCCTGTTTCATTCCCCGCCAGGGAGTTTCCCCGGCTTCCCTTTTCTCGTAGCATCTCCCCACCTCGAGAGGTGACCCACAGCCCAGAAGCAAAAGGCACAGCCGGCGCATCAACAGCGACGCCGGTTCCGTCCTCACCCGCCTCAGCGCCCGACGGACAACATTCTTGTTCTCTTCGGCGACTCCCTCGTTCAGCCGGTCGTCTTCTGGAGAGGCACCGGGTTCGTCATTCCCTTCCCGCGAGGACGCGTGGCGGTTGAAATCAGGAAGCTCCGCTCGGGCTCGCTCTGCCCTGTTCGTTTTCGCTGGAAGCCAGAACGGGAGAAGCGGCTGCTGATCCGAATCATCAACAACGCAACTCAAAAAATTTAAACAGAAGGCCATCCGCTCGTCCCTCCCACAGCAGGCTTAGAACATAAGAACCTCAGAAGAGCCCTGCTGGATCCGGCCAAAGGCCCATCTAGTCCAGCTTCCTGGATCTCACAGTGGCCCCACCAGATGCCTCTGGGAGGGCACGAGACTAGATCTCTGTCTCCTGATCCCACTCCCCTGCATCTGGCCCTTGAAGGACCCGTTTTAAGCCTGGAGATGATACATCTCCATCATGATGAAGCTTCCCCGTGAACGCAAGTCCCTCCTTCTGTAGTATATGGTGCGGAAGGAAGAATTGGCAGCCAAAAGACACCATGGGGATGTAAACAGAGGTCTTGGCCGGTGGAACCTTCCAGGTTTGACTGCTGGCATGAGTTGGAAGAACCTCTTTTGCCTGGCCGCTGCCAGGCCCCACCGCCCATAGGGAGCCAAGCCGGCCAGGGGTGGGGGGGACATCCCTAGGCAGCCAACCACGTTTCACCTGTCCTCTGGAGAAAGGCGCCGTACCGGCTGCCGCAAGACTCACCCGCACAGGAGGCAAGGATGCTGATGGAGAAGAGGTAGGCCAAAAGCATCGTGGGGTTCCGGTCCCAATCCCAGACCTTCCGAGGAGCTCTGGCGACAGGGCGCTAGCCAGGCCTCCAGAGAGGCAAGGGACACGCAAGGGATGCTGGAGGAAGAGACTGTGACATCACAGTGGCCCGGAACGTGTCCTGGACAACGGGGAGAGCCCCCAGGAAGGAAAGTAACCAAGCTCCAAGGGGGTGGGGTGGGGAATCCTTGCCTTTCCTGGTGGCCAGGCTGTCCCCCCGTCCCCTATGTTGGGTACAAAGGGAACCCTGAATGGAGGGGTTCTTTTTTTTGGGGGGGGTGTTGGAGCTACAGCAACGGCAGCCATATGTCGTGTCTGCCTTTTTGCGTTTGCTCTTGAAAAACTCACAGTAAGGGGTCAGCAGTCGGAGGGGGATGTCTCTCCTCCTTCCTGGGTCCACACGCAACGAGGAACAGGGACATGTTGCCCTGGGGCCGCTACCCAAGGACTGCCTTCGCCAACAGACGGGAGCAACCTCCCTCAAGTCTGGTTGCTTTGGGTTCTCCTCCTCCTCTCCCGACCCCCTCCCTCCCTATGGGCTCCGCTGCAGCCAAAGGATGGACCCAATCCAGCCTTCCAGACCTCTTGCGACAAATGGCACCCCCCGAAGGGACTGGTTTATTGAAGAAGGGACTGGTTTATTGAAGAAGGGGACTGGTTTATTTCCCATGGCTTCAGAGACTAGGACGCGGGGCAATGGTTTCAAATGACAGGAAAAGAGATTCCATTTGAACATCAGGAAGAATTTCGTGACAAAGCTGTTCGGCAGTGGAAGATGCCGCCCCAAAGGAGGGTAGCGGAGTCTCCTTCTTGGGAGGTTTTTAAGCAGAGGTTGGATGGCCATCTGTCGGGAGCCCTATGATGGGGGTTCCTGCACGGCAGGGGGTTGGAATGGATGGCCCTGGAGGTCTCTTCCAACTCTAGGATTCTATGACTCTACCCCTTTCCACCCTCCAGGGCTGAATAAGGTACACTGCAGCTCCCGGGACCAAATACAAGGTTTTTATTATTTACAACAAGGGCACCTCCAACAAGTCCTGGAGCCGCACCGGGCTTCTGAGGGTCACCACACGACCTCCAGGCCATGGAGACTTTCTCAACCACCACCCACACACATAGGGAGACCCAGAAGGGTAGCAGCGGCTGCCAGTCTCTGAGTGGGGGAGGGAGAGGGTCTGCAGCCCTCCCCGCCTCCCGCGGAGCTGGGGACCGGGGGCGGCCGCTCAGCTGCAACTCTTGGGCAAACGGTAGACGCCCCCTGAGTAGACGAGCTGCTGGTCGCGCACTTTCTTCTGCAGGAAGCCCTGCAGCTCCTGGGCGTCGATCTCGGTCACCATGGGCCCCGTCATCACGAAGATCTTCAGCATGCTGTGGATGCGCTCCAGCGAGAGGCTCTCCAGGTTGGTCAGCATGGCCTGGATGTAGGTCCAGAAGAGCTGCGCCCGGAGGGGGGAAAACGCAACAAATAAATCAAGAGCCAGCCTTCAGGAAAGCCCTGAAAACCCATCTATTCAGGGAGGCCTTGGGCGACCTTTTCAGTTAACTCTTATTTTCATTTATTTCTTTTATTCCAATTTATTTTATTTTATTTTATTTTCCTTGCCGCCGACGCCATCTCTTGTGTGTGGGGGGGGGTATGGTTCCCCCCTTCTTTTATTGCCTCCTGCTTATTTTTTATGCTTGTTTTTCTTTGTTTGTTTTTATTGTTCACCGCCCCGAGTTCCTATAGGAAGATGTGGCGGTATATAAATGCAACAAACAAACAAACAAACAAATAAAGAGAGGTGTTGCTTGGCAAGGGAGAGGTGGCGCCGGGGAAGGGGCAACTGGGGAGCAGCCCCTGGGGGAGCTTGGCTCTCCCCCCACCCCTGAGACCAAGACCAGGCACCCCCCACCCCTCCATCAACGAGGGAAGAGAGTTCCCCTTCCTCTCGGCCACGCCACCCCCTCCTGGGCAAAGGCTTCTTGTGAGCCACACCGGCGCCCGCTCCCCCCCCCACACACACACCTGCAGCTCCTCCTCCTTCTGGTCCGCCTGGGAGGCCATGGCAGAGTCGCCCTCCTCGTCGCTGTCGATCAGCACCACCTTCTCGGCCCGATCCTTCTGCTCCTCCTCGATCACGGCGAAGGTGCCGGGGGGCTCCTCCCGCAGCACCCCTTGCTGCAGCCACAGGGTCATCTTGCGCCGCAGCGAGGCCGCCGGCACCTTCAGCGCCTCGCTCAGCTCTTCCAAGGTCCAGGTGCCTAAAACGGGGGGGACGGGGGGGTCCGGCCGGCGGGGGACGGGGGGGTTAAGGGAGGAGATCGCCCGAGAGGAACCATTGAACCGGGGAGGAATCAGGCCAAAGCAAAACAAGAGAGGTTATATTGTCCGCGCTATAAGGAAATGGGCCAGATCACGTCGCGTGGCTGCATTCGGTGAATGCCGACCGTTCGGAGCATACATTGTTGTAGACACAACAGAGCAGGGAATGCCTCTTCGCTCAATACCAGGAGACCCACTGCCAATCCAAGGAGGATCCTTGGTGCCTAACAGATGGCAAACGTTCCCAAAAGTGCCCTTCTCCTGCACTGGACTAGGGGCAGACACCCTCCATAGACAGGACAGCCCCACCCCCCACCCGACCCCCGGCTGAAAAGCTAGGGCAGTGGTTCTCAACCTTTAATACAGTTCCTCATGTTGTGACGACCCCCTTGCCCTGCTCGGAAGAGGCCACTGATGCAGGTGCCATATAGAGAACTTCCCTCTACAGCCACCCTCAGCCAATCACAGCCTCTGCTGCCATTGGCTGACATCCCCTCCAACCTATCGAGCTGCAACTCACTCCCCCCCCCCCCGCCCTTTCCTCCCAGCTCCAGACCCAAGCCGTTTTGGTGCCTTTTTCTTCACTGGCTCTTGGCGACCCCCCTGTGAAATGGTCGTTTGACTCCCCAAAGGGGGTCCCGACCCCCAGGTTGAGAACCATTGGGGCGAGGGCTTTGGCAGGCTTACCTTTGCTCTGGAAGTGCAGGATGATGGCGGCGTGCATGGGCGACACCGAGAGGGAGAGGCTCCGGTCCGCCAGCTCCACGTCCAGGTTCACCAAGCCCAGGTGGGGCTTCCAATTCAAGGTCCTCATGGCCTGCACAAGAAGAGGGGACACTCAGCCACCTGCTGAGCGGCAGCCAGCGAACGCCACCCCTGCAAAGTCCTCCGGTTCCTATTCGGGAAGGACCCTAAGTGGAGTGTCTTCTGCTTCCGGGGTCATAGAATCATAGAATCATGGAAGAGACCTCCAGGGCCATCTAGTCCAACCCCCTGCCGTGCAGGAACCCCCATCACAGTATTTCTGACAGATGGCCACCCAGCCTCTGCTTAAAAACCTCCAAAGAAGGAGACTCCACCACCCTCCTTTGGGGCAGCATCCTCCCAGCCTCCTTGCATGTTATAGAGACTTGTCCAAAGTCTGGCCCGGGGGCCCAATGTGGCTGAATGGTCGGCCCCCCACACATTTTCACCTCGACAAAAAGTTTGAACACCCCTGCTCTGTGGTCATAGAATCATAGAGTTGGAAGAGACCTCAAGGGCCATCCAGTCCAACCCCCTGCCATGCAGGAACCCCCATCACAGTTCTCCCAACAGATGGTCATCCAGACTCTGCTTAAAAGCCTCCAAAGAAGGAGACTCCACCACCCTCCTTTGGGGCAGCATCTTCCCCTGCCGAACAGCTCTAACTGTCATGAAGTTCTTCCTAACATTCAAATGGAATCTCTTTTCCTGTCGTTTGAAACCATTGCCCCAAGTCCTAGTCTCTGAAGCCATGGAAAACAAACCGGTTCCCTCAGCTGTCCTGCGTGGCATTGTGTGGGCTCACTGGGCAGAGGAGGAGCCCCCCCCCGCCCCCCCCGGGCCAAGCGGGTGGGGTGGGGTGGGGCGACGCCCTCCCCGTCCTCCCTCACCTTCAGCTTCTCGTACTTCTTGGCGTAAGCCTCCATGGCCTCCCGGATGGGTTCGGGGAGCTCCAGCTTCTCCTCTTTCAGCGGCGGCCAGAACTCGCTCGAGAGGATGATGGCCATGAGGCTGAAGGGGGGACGCTCCTCTTCCGGCAGCTTCTGCTCCTCGTCGTGAATGTTGGTGTTGATGCGGCGAGAATCTGCCATGTCCTGAGAAGGGGGGGGTAGAGAGAGAGAGAGAGCGGCCCTGCAGGAAATGCCGTCGGTCTGACATGCCAGGGGAGGAGTGGGCTCACTTTCTGGGGTCTGCCACTGGGCTCCGGCACACCCTTGGCTTCACCAAGGGCGCTTTTACACGTCCTCTAAAATCCGCCTGCAACTTAGAGCCTTTTCACACGACCCCTAAGATCCGCTGGCCACTTAAATTCGGACCAGAGATCTTAGGGGTTTGTCGCTGTTCCTGCGTTCCCACCCCCTCCGCACTCCTGGCTGCTGGCTGCGTGAGGGGAGGGAGAAAAAAAGGAAGAAAAGAATGCCTGCTCACCTCCGTTCTGCCATCCTGGCACTGCATTCAGATCTCTTAAAGGGGCGGGGGGCAAAAAAAGAACAAACAGAAGCAAGGAGAGCCCGGCAGTCACTACGTTATATCCGCATCAGGAATTTTCACCTCCGGAGAGCAGGTACCTGAAAACTGCGCTGGGACGCGCTTAGGTGGGCGTGGGCGCACTTAATTATCTGTAAACTCCGGAGCTGGTGGGGAAACAATTTTAAGCTCCGGAGCTGGGAGCCATTTGCGGCGGAGTTTAGGGGTCGTGTACAAATACCCTTAAATTCGGACCAGAGATCATGGGGTTTTTTACCCCTCTTCCTGTGTCCCCACCCTTCCGACCTCCATTGCTCCTGTCTGCAGCGAGGGGAGGGAGAAAAGCTCACCTCCGCCTGCCGTCCAAGCAGCCCTGAGCAGCCCGGAGGGATTCCTGTCTCTTAAAGGGGCGGCGGGGACAAAAAAACAAACAAACAAACAAACAGAAGGCGAGGGAGCCTGGCATCCACAGCTTTACAATCTGCACTGGAAGATTTTTTACCTCCTGGAGGCCAGGTACTTGAAAAGTGCGCTGGGACGCGCTTAGGTGGGCGTGGTCGTCCTTAATTTTGTTTAAAGTCCGCAGCTGGTGGGAAAACAATTTTAAGCTCCGGATCTGGGAGCCCTTTGCCTCGGATTTTAGGGGTCGTGGAAAAGCGCCCCAAGAGACCGGGCCGAAGCGGGAGATGCCTCCGACTCTAACAGGGTCCTGCTTGTTTATCTCCAAAATGTGGAGGCTCATGGGGAAGACCCAGTGCCGAGATGAGAGCGGGAGGTGGTGGGGGGGGTCAGGTTCCTCTTCCCGGCATCCAAAGCCAACACCCATCCCAGTCTGTGGGGACAGCAGCCACCTACTTTCAACATGACCTCACAGTAATGCATCTGAGCTTCTCCAAAGCGCAGCTTCAGCAGCTCTACGTTCCGGATTTCCCTGAGACAGAGAGAGGCAAAGAATGCAGGCAGGACGTCCCCCAGGGAAGCGCAGGCTGTAAAAAGGCACATGTTGCCCCCGACTCTTCCCCTGGATGACAGCATGGCCCTTGGGCCAGGTCCCCCTGCCTTCCTCGGCGGAAGAATCGATCTCCGGCCCTCACCTCTCGGCGCTGTAGTTAAACTGGTGCAGCAGCCGGTCAGCCAGGAGGGTGCGGTACTCGTTGATGAAGAGGTCCTTGCTGCCGTAGATGCTCACCAGCAGGCTGATGATGTCCGAGGAGCGGCGCTTGGAACTCGACTTTCCTGGCAGGACAGAGAGAGGAAGGACGCATGACCTAAGGCAGGCCTGCCCAAAGTCCGGCCCGGGGGCCAAATCCGGCCCGTCAGGCCATTCTGAGTGGCCCACGGCTGGCTGGCCCGCCCCTCCTTCCCCCTCCTTCCCCTACACATTCCCCTGTGGTGGCCACGGCTCCCTGTGCTTCCTTTGGTCCCCACCCTCCTTCCTTCTTCTTTTGGTTTCTACCTCCCTCCCTCCCTGCCTTCGTCCCCACCTTCCTTCCTGCAGGTCAGGTTGCAAGGGGTCAGTGGGTGGGGCTTGCAGTGGGGTGGCAGGGTCGGGGAGCAACCAGCCCCTGACACATTCTCAGCCACCAAATCTGGCCCTCCTTACGAAAAGTTTGGGCACCCCTGACCTAAGGTTTCCCCAGGAAAGGTGGAAGCCCAAGGACTCCTCTAGAGCGGCGGTTGTTGAGGTCTACAAACAGGGTGGCCCCCACTTTTGGCTCCCTCGGCTCTTTGATTTAGCAACGAACTCCAGAACTGGGAAACTTCCACGGGGAAGTTTCCCCAAGGAGGGTGAACCTCACTCCTTTTTGAACCTCGCCCGATCTCGCCGGATTGCCGCGAGGGTGACGCGTGAGCACAAAGGAAATCAGGGGCGCAGAACCTCTGGGCCTAACACACCTCCAACAAGCCAGCCAACAGAGAGGCCACGAGGTGCTTGCTGTCCAGGAAGAACGTAGCAGCCCCTTGCCTTTGCCAGCCGACGGAAATCTCTCTCTTTTTAAAAAAAAAAAAAACTAGACCGAGTCCGGGTCTGTCCGTGTGCCGTCCAAGGCAACGTACCTGGGTCAGCATCGACTGGATCTGGGACCCAATCTTCTGGGTCAGACGCGTCGTCGTCGCTCTCCTGGCCGTTCTCGAGAGTCACCGGATCCGCTTTGGAGAGCTCGTGGGCCAAATCGCCGGATCCCTCGGCGTCGCCTGTCAGGCCGGCCACAATCTGACGCACCGTGTCCTCCCTGGTTCTGTGAGGAGGAGGAGGAAGAGGAGGAGGAAGGAAGAGCCTGTAGTCCAAACTCATAAGAACATCAGAAGAGCCATCATGCTGGATCAGGACAAAGGCCCATCTAGTCCAGCTTTGTTTATCTCACAGTGGCCCCACCAGATGCGTTTGGGAGTGCATGAGACTAGATCTCGGTCTCCTGATCCCACTCCCCTGCATCTGGCCCTTGAAGGACCCCGGTTTTAAGCCTGGAGATGACACATCTCCATCATGGTTTGTCACCTGGGATGGACTTTTCCTCCAAGAATCTCTCCAATCCCTTTTTGGAGGCATCCAGGCCAGGTGCCATTTCCACATCCTGTGGCCGGGAGTTCCACAGACTAACAACACGCTGGGTAAAAACAATTTTCTTTGGTCTGTTCTCACTCTCCCAACCCAGAGTTTGACTGGATGTCCCCTAGTTCTGGAATTTTGTGAGAGGGAGAAGAGTGTCCCTCTATCCACTTGACTCATGCCATGCATTATTTTGTACGTCTCAATCTTATCCCCCCTCAGGCCCCTTTTTTCCAGACAAAAGAGCCCCAAATATTTTAGCCTTTCCTCAACAGGGAGGTCCTCCAGCCCAACTCAGCACTAAGAACCTGAGCTGATGTTGCCCCGGCACTTAAAAAACTCTGGCACGGATCTATCCTGCTCATTCGGGAAGGGTGCTAAAAAGCATGCCCGGCATTCACTGCCAGCCAACTCCAGCTGCTGCTGTGTTTGAGGAAACCAAAGTCTCCCCAGCTCACCTCAGGTACTTCCTGATGGGCTCACAGGCCACCTCCAGGATCACCATGGAAGGATCCAACTCCCGCAGGGCCTTGATGGCGGAGATGTACAAGGTGATGATGTCCGAGGTGTTCACCCCTGAGGGAGGAGGGTGGGAAGAGAGGGGATGCCATCCTTCCACTGGGGAAAGGGTCACTCCCCGGGCATTCCCCAGCCCCGGCCCCCAAACCCAGCGCCAGAGATCCGAATTGGAAGGAGGGACGCAACCACGTCAAAGATGATCTGCTGCGCTCCGTGCATCCCAGGGAAGGCCCCCATTCGATTCCGGGAGGTTGGTGCTCGTGGTCTCGGTGAGGGAGGGGGCAGGCGCTGGCATAGGCCGATTGAACCTGTTCCAGATCCTAATTTAGAGGCATCCAGGTCCCGTTTTCTTTTAACCCATCTGAGGCTTCCTCAACTACCACCTCTTGGTGTTCTTTTGCAAGGGACCTGCGAGAGATGCCACTACCCTTCTCCGTTTATAAAAGGAGAGGCAGACGCCTGTCAAAGGCCCAGCCTGGTCCTTCGGACAGCGCGGGCTCCGAAGGCAAGCTAACGCGTTCTCCTTTCGGCGTCGAAAGCTCCTGCTTCCCGGCCCCGCTGGTGCTCTCACTCTTTTCGTCTTGAGTGCCGTCACTCCCAACTTGGGGTGATGACTTCCACAAGCCAGTTGTGCCCTGTGTGAAAAAGGCCCTTCTGCCTGGCACACCCAGGTCCAGGCGGTTAAGAACCTAAAAACCTACAAAGAGCCACGCTGGATCAGGCCAAAGGCCCATCTAGTCCAGCTTCCTGGATCTCACAGTGGCCTCACCAGATGCGTCTGGGAGCGCACAAGACTAGATCTCTGTCTCCTCATCCCACTCCCCTGCCTCTGGCCCTTGAAGGACCCCGGTTTTAAGCATGGAGATGACACATCTCCATCATGGTTTGTCACCTGGGATGGACTTTCCCCTCCAGGAAATATGTCCAATCCCTTTCTGAAGGCATCCAGACCAGATGCCATCACCACATCCTGTGGCAGGGAGTTCCACCGACTAACAACGCACTGGGTGAAAAAAATATTTTCTTTTGTCCTCACTCTTCCAACCCTCAATCTGAGTGGATGTCTCCTAGTTCTGGTATTTTGTGAGAGGGAGAAGAGCGTCCCTCTCTCCACTTGACTCATGCCCTGGCTGCCTTGGCTCTGTTGTGGCGAGGAGGAAGAGAAAACCTTAACTCCCCTGCCTATTTTCTCTCCGACTGCCCCTGGGAGAAGAAGGGTCGAGAAAACCCACCGGGGTGGAGAAGGCGCATTTCTAAGGCGCTTTTCAGGGAGCTGAGAAGCTCCTGCCGCTGGTTGGTCCTTTCCAGGCAGTATTTCAGGTCTTCCACGGCAGGCTTTGACTCAGGGAAATCTGTAGAGACCAAAAAGGAGGCCACGGTCTGAGCCAGGAAGACACGGACCAGCATCACTCGCCTGCCGTGGGCGAAGGCTCCACAATCCCTTGGCTTTGATGCTGGACAGCTGAACCCCAGGAAAGCCCTCAGCTCAGGAACGCAAGAAGTGGCCCTTGATATATTTGAAAGTTGATACAACTTAGGGGGAATAGATAAAATATAATGGGTTGATGATGTTTATTATTTACTTATAGATTAGATGGGATATCTTAAGTCAAACTTACTATCTTCACCCATTGTACTAGATGAAAACAGATATAAATGTATGCCTATCACATATTGAGCTAGAGAAATAGACTTTAAAGTGCTTAGTGAAATAAACAATTAAGACTAATTAGTGAAATAATACAATTAAGACTGTATTAAAGGCTAGTTTAATACAGTAACCCCCCGCCGATCACGGGGGTTAGGGACCCACCCCACCTGCGATGCATGAAATTCCGTGATATGCGGAAGTGGGGGGGGGGCAATCGCGCGCCTGTCTGAGACGTCTTGGCGTGGTGTGCACAGGCAGTGTTGCGGGATCTGACCTCCCACCGGTGCCCGACTGAGACTTCTCGGAGGGGCCGGGGGGGGCGGGGAGCGATACGATCGCTCCCCGCCGCCCCCCTGCGTGGCTTCAAGGTGCAGGTACTGCGATCCCGCGATATAGCGGGACCGCAGTACCTGAACCGCGAAATGGTGGGGGGGGGGGGTGACTGTACTGTACTTTGTTATTTTCACTTTTTGTACTCAATGAAGATGGGAGTTAAGGAACGATAAAGGCAACGATGGAAAAGAAGCACATAAATTTGGAATATTCCAAGCACTTGGGATGAAATATCGGGAAAAGATATGCAACTATGCAACATGGCAACACACAAGCAATGTCTTTGTTTTAACTTGTTATGTTTAGAAAGAATCATAGAATCACAGAGTTGGAAGAGACCTCCAAGGGCCATCCAGTCCAACCCCCTGCCATGCAGGAACCCCCATCACAGTATTTCCGACAGATGGCCATCCAGCCTCTGCTTAAAAACGTCGAAAGAAGGAGACTCCACCACCCTCCTTTGTGGCAGCATCTTCCACTGCCGAACAGCTCTAAAGTTCAATCAAATATATATTTTTTAAAAATGAAGTGGCCCTGATGGCAGGAAACTGGAGCACCCACCCACCCACACACACACACAAAGGGATTTCACCGGTTCAGACATTGATTGGGCCCACCTCGGATGATGCCGAAGAGTTCTTCGATGCGCATGCTGGCGTACTGGCGGTAGAAAAAACGCTGGACGTGGCACCGCCACCGCTTGAGGGTTCCGCTGGCTTCCCGTCCGGGAGGGGCCCCTGTGCCTTCCTGCAGGAACACTCGGCTCAGCCAGCCGAGCACTTTTTCAATCCACTGCAGCGCAAGGAAGAGGAGGGGAGGGTCGCTCCTGTGACTCAAAAAGGGTCTCCCCACCCCACCCCCGTCCCAAGGCAGACCCCTCTGGCCCAGCCGCCTCTTCCCAAACCTCACAATGCTGGTGCTGCATGCAGGGAATGGCAGCACTACTGTAGGACCCCCGTATCTGCAGGGGATCGATTCTGGGACTCTCCACGGATACAGAAATCCGTGGATAAGAGCCAACGCTCTTATCCGGGTTGGCAAAGGTGATGAGGTGGGGAAGTGGAAGGAGGTGGCAGTGGTGGCCAGGGAGGGGTTAAAAGAGAAGCATTCCCCCCCTCCCAGCCCGCAAACCTTAAAAAAATAAAATTTACTTTTGCGAGAAGCTCTCCTCCTCACTGCCACTGCGGGCTAGCCAGGCAACTCTCCGGAGGGGTGGAGGACATCGGGGTTGGTGGCAGAAAGAGGCGCCCACGCCACGCCGCTCACCGAGGGCTTCTCGCAAAAGTAAGTGTTATTTTTATTTTTTCCCCTCCTTGCCATCCCCCCCCGGATCACCATCCGCAGATAACTGAATCAGCAGTTAGTGAATCAGCGGATACGGGGGGTTCTGCTGTACATCCCGCTATGAACGGCTTGTGGGTCTCCACCGTTCCCGCGCGGGGAGACTGCCCTGCCCACACACCTCTTGGAACTCGGTCAGGAAGGAGTGTTCGTACTCCCCCCGGCATCGCCACTCCATCCGCTCTTTGATCATCCGGTGCAAGATGTTGGTGACAGCGTCCGCGCTCACTCGCTCCAAAAGGTTCAGGCTGTGCCTGGAGGGAGAAGGGTCTTTTATCGGGGGGAGGGGGATGGGACCACAGAGAGCTCCCCAATCCCCTGCAGCCGTGGTGGCGAACCTTCTGCCCTCCAGATGTTTCGGACGCACTGTTCCCACTGTCCTTTGTCACTGGCAATCTAGGCTCGGAATTCTGGGAGTTGGGGGGGTCCAAAACATCTGGAGGGCCGAAGGTTCGCCGCCACCACTGATTGCCCGAGAGAAACCGCAGCCCCCACCTCCCGCCTGCCTCTGGAGGGACTCAGCAAGCCCAAACATCTTGCTCAATGCAAAAAGCAAAGTGATCTGCTTATATAGCGCCCCATAACACTTCAAGTAGTCTCCGGGCGGTTTGCAGTTTTTAAAATTACAATATGCAGGCTACCCATTGCCTTGCCAGCAAGCTGGGTACTCGTTTTACCAACCTCAGAAGGATGGGAGGCTGAGTGAACCCTTAGTCGGCTACCTGGGATTAAACCCCAGGCTGTGAGCACAGTTTTAGCTGCAGGACAGGCATTGAACCACTGCGCCACGAGGCTCAGGGAACTGACAGGGAACCACAGCCACCTGACCCATTCCATCCTCCTGAAATCATTCCAAGATCTGGGCTTCCTTCTGGGAAGACCCAGCCTCTATGGCAGGCACGTCCAAAGTCAGGCCCGGGGGCGGGGGGTCCGGCCCAGGGGCCAAATGCGGCTGAATGGTCGGCCCCCACACATTTTCACCTCGACAAAAAGTTTGGACACCCCTGCTCTGTGGTCACTCGGCACTAGGCCTCGCAATGGCTTCCCAGCATGCCTTTTCCGACAGAAGGTACCCACAGGATGTCATTGAGGCGCCGGAACTGCTCCAGGGCGGTCGGGCACCAGCACAGGTCCTTCTTGCAGCCACAGCCTGGGCAGTGCGGGCCCCCTCCTCCGGGTTCGCCCTCCTCCGCCTCGCTCTCCGGCTCGTTCTCGCCCACGTGGCTCGGGTCTCCCGCCGGGCCCCGCTCCTCGCTCTTCTTCCACTGGTGCATGTAGATCTTGAAGCTGCGCCCGTAGAAGCGCTGGATCATCTCCTGGAAGGACGGGGTGGTGGAGAAGAAGAGGATGGCCCGGAACATGGTGTAGACTTTCTCCCGCAGGCCCTGGGAGCAGCTCCCTAGGAACAAGCCTTCCTGGGACCACCTTTCGAGAAGGTCCATGCTGCGAAGGTAGGGATCCAGCCGGCGCCGGAGCAGGGAAAAGGCGTCCAGCAGCAAGAGGGAGCACTGGGGTTCCTCGGCGGTGTTTTCGTACTGCGCCACGCAGTTCCAGAACTCGGGAGCGACGTTGGCCTGCAGGTCGACCTGCAGGACCTCCAAGAACCATTCCTCCAGCGCCGCCTGCAAGCCGTAGGCTCCCAGCACCTCCACGGCCGCTTGCAGGTCACCGTCACCCTTCGGGGGCTCGGCCACGCCAGAGCGGGGAACCGCCTGAGGAGCAAAAGGATCACGTTGGGTGGCGAGGGCTGACCTGCGGCTATGGAATCATCTTCCCAGTGAGCTGCACCTGTTAGAGTCCCTGCCCGCCTTCAGGAAGGCCTTGAAGACCCACCTCTTCAGGAAGGCGTTTGGCGACCTTCCAGCTAGTTAGGTTCCCCCCCCCTTTGCCTTATTTTTCTTTGGTCTCACCGCCATTTCGCCCCCCCGCATTAATTATGCTTGGGTCTTGTCTGCTTGTTCTGTTTTTATTAATTGTTTTTATTGTTGTGAGCCGCCCAGAGTTCCCGGTGGGAAGATGGGCGGGATACAAGACTAATAAATAAATAAATAAATAAATAAACAAACAAACAAATAAATAAATAAATATCCAGAGGAGCAGAACTTCCCCAGAAGAAGGCTGCGCTTAAGCAGCCGGTCACCCTGGCCCAAGCTGCAAGCCCGCTGGCATCTAGCAGCACAAATAGGGCACCGTCCTTTGAAAAGAGATTTCTTCTCACCTCCGTTGGAACTGGCATTTGTGCCGCCCAAAGAGGGACCCCCCCCCCCAGATTTTCCCCAAGAAACAGCCTCTCCCAACACAAACGGCTTAGGACCTCAATTCCTGAAGGACCTCCTCCTTCCATAGGAACCTACCTGGCAATTAAGATTGTGCCAGGGGGCCCTTCAGAAAGAGCCACTTGTTTTTACAAATACAGTGGTCCCTTGTATAAAGGAATCAATTTGTTCCAAATGAAATTCTGTTAAGCAAATTTTCCTGTATACAAATTTCCCATAGAAATGTATTGAAAACGGAGTAATCCCTCATCGCGACCATTTTTATGTTGTACGGATTCACCCCAAAGGCTTAACAGAACCGCCTATGGGGTGAATCCATGCAACAGAAAAATGGTCCCGATGAGGGATTACTCTCTTTTCAATGCATTCCTATGGGGAATTTGTATAAAGGAAAATGTGGTTAACATAATAATTTCATTTGGAATGAATGAAATCCTTGATGCAAGGTACCACTGTAATTTAAAAAATAAATAAAAATAAACCGCCACCCCAACCCTTTGTACCCTGTGCATCACTCGCCCCTTGCTTCCCCCCACCCCCACGCACACAAAACCTTTTTGCGGTCGGGGAGGGGGAGCAAATTTATTTATTTATTTATTTGCATTTTTATACCGCACGATCTCCCCGAATGGGAATCTGAACGAGTTCACATCAATGCAAATAATTAAAAATTTTAAAAATAAACCACCACCACCCGAACCCTTTGCACCCGCGCATCCCTCGCCCCTTGCGCCCCTTCCCTCCTCCAGCCCCGCAAACCCCCCGCAAACCCCACCAGGCCGAGGGCGGCGGGCGGCACCAGGCCGGTGCTGAGCGCCTGCCAGGCGGCCGACAGGTCCATGGCGGAGCCGGCGGCGGAGGAGGAGGAGGAGGAGGAGGAGGAAGGAAGGCAGGGCGGGGGCGGCGGCGGGCGCTTCGTTCCCTCCGCCTCTCCTTAACGGGCGGCCCGTTGGCGGCGGCGGTGGTGTTGGAGGCCGGAGCCGGGCGAGGAGGAGGAGCGGCGGCGGCGAAGGAGGCGGCGGCGAAGGAGGCCGGGGTTCCTTCCCCCTGCCCGGGATGAGCCAGCAAGGGGCGGCCTTGCAGAGCTACAACAACGAGCTGGTGAAATGTGAGTGAGCGCCGGGCTTGGGCCTGGGCCCGGGGCGGCTAGGCCTCGGCGTTGCCATGGCGACGCGGCCTAGCTGGGGGAAAATGGAGGCGCGGTCGCGCCGTTGGGGGAAAGCGCCTGGCTCGCTTCTCTTTTTGGGGGGTGGCCGAGGATGATGGGTGGGAGGGAGGGGGGTTCACAAAGGCCAGGCAGAGAAAGGGGGGGGGGGGGAAACTGAGTTAAAACAGGGCACGGCCACGGTTAGGCCTGTCCAAATTTCGGCCCTCCTGATGTTTTCGGACCACAACTCCCATAATTCTAAGCTTAGATGGCCAATGGCAAAGGACTGTGGGAGTTGCGGTCCAAAACTTCTGGAGGGACGAAGTTTTAGGCTTTAGACAGGCAATGTCCAAACTTCGCCTCTCCAGATGTTTTGGACGACAACCCCATAGTCCTTTGCCATTGGCAATAGAGGCTTGGAATTCTGGGAGTTGTGGTCCAAAACATCTGGAGGGCCAAAGTTTGGACATGCCTGCTAGTAGCATGTCTAGAGTCCACCATGTCCAAACTTCAGCCCTCCAGATGTTTTTGGGCCGCAACTCCCATAGTCCTTTGCCATTGGCAATACAAGCTTGGAATTTTGGGAGCTGTGGTCCAAAACATCAGGAGGGCCGAAGTTTGGACATGCCTGCGTGGTGGCAGATCTTCAGCTGTCCAGAGGTTTTGGACCGCAACTGCCAGAATCCGAAGCCTGTGTTGCCGGTGTCAAAGGGCTGTGGGAGTTGTGGTCCAAAACATCAGGAGGGCCAACACTTTGCTACCATTGCTCTAGGACAGTGGTGGCGAACCTTAGGCACTCCAGAGGTTTTGGGACCACAACTCCCACAGTCCTTTGCCATTGGCAATGCAGGCTTGGGATTCTGGGAGTGGTGGTCCGAAACGCCTGGAGGGCCGCAGGTTCGCCACTGCTGCTCTTAGTCTAGGGCAATGGTTCTCAACCTTTGGGTCCCCAGATGTTCCTGAACTGCAACTCGCAGAAATCTCTTCCAGCACAGCAAGTGGTGGAGGCTTCTGGGAGTTGCACTCCAGGAACATCTGGGGATCCACAGGCTGAGAACCACTGGTCTAGGACCATAGCTCCCAGAATCCCCCTCCTTAGCCAACAAGGCCAGCCTGGGGTATTCTGGGGGATGTAGTCCCCTCCCAAGGCATCAGCAGCCATGAAGACGCCTGTGGGCCCTCCCTTTCCCAGGCATTGAGGACCTCTGCCTCAAGAGGGACGAGCTGAACAAGCAGATCCGGCAGGAAGAGGAAGAGAAGAGCAAGCTGCAGAATGATATCCGGATCCTGACCGAGAGGCTGGCCCGCATCAACGAGAACTTGGCCCGCAAGATGGCCTCCAGGAACGAGTTCGACAAGACCATCGCCGAGACCGAGGCGGCTTACATGAAGGTGGTGTTATTGTCGAATATAGTCGTTAAGTCAGTGGTTCTCAACCTGCGGGTTCCCAGATGTTCCTGGACTGCAACTCCCAGAAGTCTTCATCACTAGCTGAGCTGGCCAGGATTTCTGGGAGTTGCAGTCCAGAAACATCTGGGGACCCACAGGTGGAGAACCACTGGGCTAAATACCTGTCCTGCAGGTAAAACTGTGCTCACGACCTGGGGGTTCAATCCCAGGTAGCCGGCTCAAGGTTCACTCAGCCTTCCATCCTTCCGAGGTCGGTAAAATGAGTACCCAGCTTGCTGGGGAGGGGCAATGTGTAGCCTGCATACTGTAATTAAACTGTAAACTTAACTACTTGAAGTGGTATGGGGCGGTATATAAGCAGAACACTTTCTCCAAATATTGATACGTAGAGAGAGAGGCAACATCTTTGGAAGGAACAAAGCAAAACCGGCTGCTTATCTTTATTCATTTATTTTGAATGTTGATTACTCCACCTATCTGCTTGGAAAAGAACCCAAGGTGGCTTACAATAATGAGGGACGATATACAGACCAGAACATTTTAAGACATATTCAAGGTTAAGAACAGGGAATTACAAGAGGTATCTTAGAACATTTAATGGTGACATTAAAGCTACAAAAAGCACCATTGTAGCCATCATCAGGTCAATAGCTTATGCTAGTGTTTCCCCCACCTGGACACAAGTTCCAATAAGATGGGAGTCTAACCTTTGCCCTGTCTGGAAAACTCAAGTTCCAACTCTAGCTGTATCTCCATTGTTTTTTTTAAAAAAGTGAAATGCAGAGAGAGAGAGAGAAAGCAAAACCGTGGCGAGGATATAGCAAAGGTTTTTCTCCTGAGACTCCCAGGTGCCAGCCAATGGGGCCAACCAAACCACAGTGTGGGTGGACACATCAATCTTTTTCTATTCCTTCCCTAATTTGCTGTGAGGTTCTGAAGGGCAGCTGCGTAAATACAAATGTGTTAAAAACTATATATATTTTTTCAATTTTATCTTTGCATATTATTTTTCTTCTCCTGCTCACCAGATCCTGGAAAGCTCCCAGACCTTGCTCAACGTCTTGCGGAAAGAAGCCGGGAATCTAAGCAAAGCCACGGAACCGAAAAACCCAGCAACCAAAGACAACTGAAGGTTTTGGCTTGGCGTTCCCATCGTTGATCATTAAGGGGCAACTCCAGGCTCTTCTAGAGACTGAGCAAACACTGCGGGATTCTTAGGTAAATGTGTAATAAAGTGTCGCTTGTTTTTCCAAAACACTTTGTTTTGTTGAACAAGAAGTATGTTCCATTGTGCTGAGCTGGCAACCTTATGGGATAAACACACAGCAAATAGCGACGGGTAAGTTTGTTTTCCAGAAGCTGTTCTGGGCTGTCCGTTTCTTCAGGTGCATGGAAGTTTTGTTTGCGAAAATTGGCTACCATCCACAAAAGTTGTGTTTGGAGGAGCCGGCTCCGAAATGGGAAGGCTTCTTCAGCTCTCTTGCTGTTCTTCCCACTGCTGGGCTGGGGGAACCTCCCTTATGAGGAAAGGCTAAAACATTTGGGGCTCTTTAGTCTGGAAAGAAGGCACCTAAGGGGGGGAAGATAGGATTGAGACGTACAAGCTAATGCAGGGTATGAGTCAAGTGGATAGAGGGACACTCTTCTCCCTCTCATGAAATACCAGAACTAGGGGACATCCACTCAAATTGAGGGTTGGGAGCATGAGAACAGACAAAAGAATTTTTTTCACCCAGCGCGTTGTTAGTCTGTGGAACTCCCTGCCACAGGAGGTGGCGATGGCATCTGGCCTGGATGCCTTCAAAAGTGGATGGGACAGATTCCTGGAGGAGAAGTCCATCACGGGTGACAAACCATGATGGAGATGTGTCATCTCCAGGCTTAACCCCGGGGTCCTTCAAGGACCAGATGCAGGGGAGTGGGATCAGGAGACAGATATCTTGTCTCGCGCGCTCCCAGACACATCGGGTGGGGCCACTGTGAGATACAGGAAGCTGGACTAAATGGGCTTTTGGCCTCATCCAGCAGGGCTCTTCTGATGTTCTTATGCCAGGCACAGGCTTCTCATCAGGAACAGCATCGCCTTTGCATTCTGGCCTAGTTTCTAGCAAAGCCACGCTTGCAGCAAAGCACCTCAACAACGGGCTGAAGGCGCCGGCCCCATCAGGGCAGGCGAGGCAGGATGGGTTAGTTAAGGCACAGCTCGGTCATGGCTGAAGGGGACAGTCGTGAGAGAGGAACCTTCCTTGCAACCAAGGACCAGAAGCCGTGTTCCTGTCAAGGCGGCTGGATTGCAGCAAGAGCGGTGGGGAGCACCCGCTGTGTATCTCAAAGCCAGCGGGGTGAACCCATTACGCTTAGGAGAGCCTGTGTGTATCTGCCAAGACAGCCGTGAATAATTTGTCTCACAAAGAACCTGACATCCTGAGTCCCCCCTAATTTGGCCCTGTAAGAGCAGCTGAAGAGGAGTTTCACTCACCACTCTGCCCTGGAGAAATCGATAGCAAATGCATACCCTTCCCCATCCTTGCTAGGGGCGGCTGGGGGTGGGAGGCTGTTGGTGATGGTGTGCGTATTTGGAAAGGATCCTTCTGGAGTGTTTCCTGGCACTGTGTGGCCCGAAGGTAGATGGGAAGGCAAGTGTGCTACCTGCAGTTATCTCCTTGGGGCCGCAGCTGTGGAGACGGCTCTCCCTCCCTTCATCGTCCAGTTACATAAGCTTTCAAAATAGCTCAGTTCTATACCCGGTTCAGAAATAGCTCGGCTTAGTCGTTATTGCTTCGGGGAAGCCAGCTATTCTGAGCACTCTATGTTTATCCTTGTGGCCGATTCTGGCAGAATACAGCTCCGGGTTTGCAACCTGGAGCCTCCTGACCTGCGGAGGGGTCGCTCAGGTGGCTTCAGAGTGTGCACGCACACATAAAAAAGGCACTTGAGGTTCTAGGGAAGCACTAGATCAGGGCTGTCCAACTTTGAACAGGCTGAGGTCTACTTTTTCTGGACCAAAGTACCTGAGGGCTACTACACTAAAGCCTCTACTGACGAATTTTATCCATTCCGAGCGCACGCTCAGAAGTAAAAATCTTTGTAAGTAGAGCAGCGGTTTCCCATAGGAATGCATTGAAAATAAGACAACGTATAGCATACTTGCACTGGTCATTTTTTTATATGCATGTAAAACTTCCAACGTGTTATAAGGGATTCCTGTTTCATTATCAGGAAGAAGTTTCTCTAAGCCAGGGCTGTCCAACTTTGAACAGGCTGAGGTGCCAGCGGGGGGCGGGGGGGGGACCACGCCATGGCCCTTGAACTGCCCCCGCTCGGCTGAGACAGTGGGCTGGCAGACCCAGAACTTTGCTGGGGCAGTGGCGGTCCTTGGGGTGGGGGAGGGAGGGGTGGAGAACTTATCCCTTCACTTTCTTTATTGATGGCTGGCGGGCTACTTTTGAACCCTTCGCGGGCTACTGGTAGCTCCCGGTCTACCTGTTGGGCAGGCCTGCACTAGATAAATGCAAGGCCACAACACCAGAGCAGGAGCCCCCCACAATTGAAATCTTGCGTCAGAATAAGAGTGCTGGGCATGTTCAGGTCATGGGAAAAAGCTTTCGTTCCCCGCTGCTCTAGTCTATCTGGAGCCCTGCCTCTGGGCCTGAAAACTGTGCTTTGAGCATACGGCTTGTGCACTCAGCAGGAAAGCACCAGGCATGGCACCCAAATCTTCCAAGGAAGTGCTGAGAAAACGTGAGCTCTTTGGCCTGGGAAACGGAAGCCGAGTGAGATAGGGGTGCAGCCTCCCGGTGCCAGAAAGACAGGCACGCAGAAGACCGAGCCCCCCCACTTTGGCTTTTTCACCCCATGTGTCCCCTACGTTTCTCCAGTGGTGGTTACGGTCATACCCAGGTGAAGAGAGTAATCCACGAGCTTCCATTTGAACATCAGGAAGAACTTCATGACGGTTAGAGCTGTTCGGCACCGGAAGATGCTGCCCCAAAGGAGGGTGGTGGAGTCTCCTTCTTTAGAGGTTTTTAAGCAGAGGCTGGGTAGCCATCTGTCGGAAATATTGTGAAGGGGTTCCTGCATGGCAGGGGGTTGGACTAGATGGCCCTTGAGGTCTCTTCCAACTCTAGGATTCTATGAATCTTATTTAATGTGCTACATGTTGCCTCCACCCCCACCCCCACCAGACATTTCCCCCCCTGTGCTGAGAAAGAACCCCAACAGCATCTTTGGAAATTGCTGAAAGGCATCTGTGCCACAAAAAGAGAAAACCCTTCAGCATCTAGCTGCAAGCACGTATATTTGTTTTGCAGCTTGCTGTTTTGTACAGGTTTGGACAACCACCCCTAGTTGCGCTGGTGCACGGCGCTCTGGAATTCCAAGAACCACCAAAACAGCCAACATCTGTGAAGAGATTCACTTGTGACTTTTAATGAACTTTGGAAGCGCGGAGTGACACCCTGGAAGGGCAACGGCAGGAGGGAGGGCCAGGAAGGAGCAGTTTTTGGCCAGACCCAGCCATGGTGGCTGGCTGAGCACGTGATGCAGGACCTCCTCTCCCGTCATGAACCGTTACAGAGTACAAAAAAATAAGAGAACGGCTTGTAATCATTCACCCCAGTAAAGGGGATGCACCTTGATTTAACAGACAAACAAAAAGGATAAGGGTACATCAGTAGGTTTCAGAGCAGACCTCTTGGTCCTTCTGGAGTGGCGGAACACGAACACGAAGCTCTTCCTATCCACTGGACCGCTGCCCCGGAAGCCGTGTTCTCTTCTTGCATAGAGCGCAATCGGGATGCCAAGAGAAAGATACCTCCTCTTGCTCCCATAACCTGAATGTGAGAAACGGCTTGGCGGGCTGGCAGCACAGCGCTAAGAGCCACCCGGAAGTAGCAAAAACAATCTTTCGAGCAGAACCAGTCCGACCATTTCTGGAAAGCAAGGTAGCAAGAGATAATGATTGCAATGGGGGGAGGAAGGTCGGCAGAGCTATAAAACCAACAGCAAACCCCGCCCCCAAAATAAACCCACCTAGGAACTGACCCAACAGCTATGCTGCAAGTGGGGGGAAACCGTCACGCTCTGCCCTGCCAACCAGGACACCCCACTGCCTTGCCGGGGAGACCGTCTTTGGGAGTGGACTGATTCGTTGCCCACAAACATTTCTCTTGGAGAAATGTAGTTGGAGAGCGGAAGCTTCCGCTGTATGCAAAGAAACGACGGCTGCCCGAACCTTGCCGGAATGCACAATTCTAGCTGAGGATTGTGTGTGCATGTGTGTGTGTGCAGCTGCAGCAGAAGCATGGATTCAATAAATATAGCAGACTTTTCAAACGGTGTCCCAGGTGCTGTCAAGACAAGCCCCCGCAGCCTGGCTGGGCTTGCGAATTAAGAACACGTACCCCTCCCACAGCCAGCTGCCAAGAACGGCGCCCTCCGTTCCTTGTCCCTAGAGGGGCACAGAAGACTCCCTTCCGACTCCTTTCTGTGGCTTCCACGAGCCCATGCGAGCAGGTGATATCGTGCGCCGACAGTATTTGCTCAACAGAAGAAAAAACGCCTTCTGGAGTCCTTCCCGGTTCCCCCAAGGTGAACGCCCGGGACGGCGTCTCCATTTGGTGGCCGCTTGTCGAAGCACGGCTTGTTTGCTCCGAGTTAATGGCCGAGCCGGCTCAAACACGCCCAGCTGGCAAGGGCAGCGCCACCGGGCGAGGCGGAAAAACAGCTCCGGGCAGGGTTAAGACTCCTGGCAGCCTTCTCGGCGAAGGGGGAGCCTTCGCGCAAGAACCTTTTAAGGCCACGGGGTAGGGAATGCGTGCGCCCGACGTGGCCTCCCCACCTCTGGCCGCCGCCACCACCACGCAGCACTCCTGCAGGCATCACGAGGAGAAGTCAAAAGTAGAGGGCGGGTTCACTACTGAAGTCGGAGAGGCTGCTCTTGTCTGCTGGGGTGAGCTATGAAAAAAAGGAGAGGCAAAGAGGTCATCTGGGACCAGGCCCACGAGAATGGCGCAGGCGCGCTCACTTAGGGTGGCCACACCCAGGGGGGCACGGAAATCACTCACGCGTGGCCGCGCCTTCTCTGTGGTGGGCCCAACGCTGTGGAACCATCTTCCTAATGAGCTGCGCCTCGCAGTGTCCCTGCCCGCCTTTCAAAGGGCCCTGAAAACCCATCTTTTCAGAGAGGCATATGGTGACCTTTTTAATTTGTTTTTCTTTTTGCCGCCTGCGCTGTCTTTCGTGGAGGGTCTTGTCCCTCCTTATTTTACTAGCGCTTTGGCCCTTCTGGTCCCCCCCCCCCTTTTTTTTTCTTTGCTTCTTGCCTTGATTTAATTGTAAACCGCCCAGAGTTCCGTTTGGAAGATGGGCGGTCTGGAAATATAACAAACAAACAAACAAATAAAGGGACTCACCCAAAGGGAAAGAAGGAATATGACAGGGGCGGGGGGGGGGTTGGATGGTGCCTCGCAAAGGGCAGCTACCCAGACAAAGAAGGAACCCCAAGGAGGATCTCCCTGCAAATGCGGCCAGTCTTCCAAGAGGAAACCCCCAGCAGCCCCGGCCGGATGCCAAGAATGGAGGCAGGACCACGCCTGACTACCCCCCCCCCCACCTGCCACCTTACCATAACGGGGTTGCCCTGAGGGTCAACATCCTGCAGAAAGACTCTCGGGCGCTGACGCTTCCCGTCACGGTGCTCCTCCTGCCACCTGCCGAATTCTACGGAGTGCTTTGGGGTGTAGCTTGACAAACCTACTAAAAGAACACAAAAATCTTGGATGTGACGCGGGGCGGGGGGGGGGGACCAAGAAGCTGCAAGGCAAGGGGTTAGGAAGGAGGAGTAGGTGGGGGCGGGGGGGGGAGAGATCTTCCCAGCACCTTCCTTATAGGGAACTGGAGATAAAAAGCTCCCACTTTCGGAAATCGATCGTAATTCCTACATCCCGGCAGAAGTCCGGATTGGAAAGCGCTCTCAAAGCAGGAGAGGTCTGTACCTCCCCCAGGTTTTTGCTCTTACTGTCCAATTTTTATCAGACAGCCACGCTGACAAAAAGATTCCCGAAGCCAAGGGATACACGTGTTGCAATGACTGGAAAAAAAACCACCCAGGATGTTCATGGGATTATATGTAAGCAGAACCCCATGTGATATGGGTTGCTACCTTTGGGTGCCACCCTTCCAATCCCGGCCCTGCCATAAGAAGCAGTGGGTAGGGTAGAATCCAGGCCACCTGAGAGCAGCGCCAG
Organism: Phrynocephalus versicolor; assembly: GCA_023846285.1. NCBI lineage: Eukaryota > Metazoa > Chordata > Lepidosauria > Squamata > Agamidae > Phrynocephalus > Phrynocephalus versicolor. The sequence continues at coordinate 2,198,587 of JAHTLZ010000316.1, read as the reverse complement.
AGGATGACAAGGCATGGGAGAAAAACGAGAGGAAGGCCAGCCGTTCTCCTGGTCCTCTCATCTCGGTAAGCGCCACTGGGGCATCCTTAAAGAAAACCATTCTCAACTGGGAGAGCTGACCGGGGGCAGTGCCATCTCCCGGCTTGTCTCCACAGAAAAACACACAAGCAGCCTGGGAAACAGATAGCAGCTTTGGCCAAGCGCCGGGCAGGGGCCCAAGGTGATGCTCCTCTCCGGGTAGCCCTGCCTACAGCCTCACCTGAGTTGGCGACATTGGAGTGAGCCACTGGCCTGTTAGGGCGAGGAATGAGGAGCGCAGCTGAAGGCTCATCCACCTCAGTGGCGTACTCTTCTTCTTCCTCCTCCTCCTCCTCCTCCTCTTCCTCCTCCATCAAGGAACTCTCGGACGGGTATTCAAACATGGTCTGCAGCCGACTCTCATTGAATGAAATCTTCATCTGGAACGAGCAAGGAGGTGGACTCAAATGCCTTTGCGGGTGACATCCATCCGCCTGGAGCCCGACTCGGCTGAGTCCGGCAGGCCACGCTAACCCTCCACGTGGGCTGCGTCATTAGCCGGCGGCAGCTCCGTGCACTAACAGGAGGACACAGGCCGCAGCCTTATTCACAGGTGGACTTTAAATGTACCCAAAACTCTTTCAGGACCTGGGAGGAATGGCTAAGCAAGACACGGGCTGTCCAAGCCCTGCCTGAGGCAGGCTTGACGCCCAACGACTGAGCTCAGCCCGCTGCCTGCCGTTGCAAAGCTCCTAAGTGAGAACTGTGCCCCCCCCCCGGAGTCTTCTTCCTGGATGAATCCTGTGGCCACCATTCTGCCGGCCTCAGAGGACCCAACCGCATGCCTGCTGCACAAAACAGTTTCCCCTTTGGGTGCTATCAGAAGACTCCCTCGTCTTGTTCTCTCTCTCTCTCTCTCTCTCTCTCTCTCTGTGTGTGTGTGTGTGTGTGTGTGTGTGTGCGTGCGTGTGCGTGCGTGTGTAAAACCAGGGTGGTACAAGAGGCCTGAAGGCCTGCACAGGACTCAGGGTGTGTGTGTGTGTGTGTGTGTAAAACCAGGGTGGTACAAGAGGTGTGAAGGCCTGCACAGGACTCAGGGTGTGTGTGTGTGTGTGTGTGTGCGTGCGTGCGTGTGCGCGCGCCATCAGCGGCCTCCCTTCCCTCTCCAACATTTCCTCACCTCACGGGGTGATCTGAGGCACCCCGGTTACTTTCCTCGGCCTGCTCAGACAACACCCCAGCGCCACCGAAGTACCTGACCTACTCAGCGAGAGACATTCAATAGCAGCGCCCAGGATCGGAGGGAAACAGCCCTCTCTGCCACTGGAGAGGCTGGCTGAAATTCCACTCTGCGTCCCTGCACCGACGGCTGCTCCGCGTTCCAACGCAGCCCTTCGCCTCGCTCGGGACCGTCCCAGGAAGCCAAACGGCACGCCCGAGCATCTGCAGAGCCTGCTTAATAATGAAAAGCCCGTTCCGAACACAGGGCTGGACTCTCCCCTAAGTCTCCAGGACAGTCCTAGGTGTCGTGGCAACTGCCTGATCTCGCCCTACATGAACGGGATGGTGGCCGCCCAGCCGTCAGACGCCAGCCGAAAAGGCAAATGCGGACAGTCAGCAAAACCAACTGGCCAACAACTACGTGCCCGATTATACGTTCTGCCCCGGGCGTCGGGATTTGGAACTGCCCGAGAAACAGACACAGGAGGAAGGCGAGGCTCTTATATGCCTCACTCCACGCTTGCTGACTCTGATGAATTAAATCCCCGTTCTGCACGACGCAAAGCCACGTGGCTTGCAGAAGACATTTGCCCATTTAGAGGTCTTTGAGGCCCACAAGAACTTTGCTAGCGCAAGGTGAGGAAAGGTTTGCTTTGTAACTCATTCAAGAGAATTTCCCCTCACTTTTCTGGCCTTGCCCCCGCCCCCCGAGCCTTAAAATGCCGGACTCTTCTCTTGCAGAAAGACAGAGATGACATTGCGCTGTGGCCGGCCGTCTGTAATCAATATGGCACACGAAGCAGCCGAACAGCAGGCCACGGGAAAGGCAGATATATGTTTCAACTTCCTCAAGGCAGGTGAGCCGCGAGTGGACTTTGATCCCTTCCACGTCCCGGCTGCCGGGGAAGGGAAGCAGGCCCGGTTTCCTTACACGTTGGAATCGGGAGAGGCACAGGGCCATTCCCCCAGCAGCAGGCTTCGGAAAATTTAACCCCGGGTGTGTGTGTGAAAGGGTCTCGATATAAAGAGTTTGCCTCCGTTTCAAGGATCTACACTGGCAGAACCAACTGCCTGCAGCCAAGAGACCTGGAGGGATGCCTCTCATGCCGGCACTGTGTCTCCGTGAAACTTCCTCCTCCACCACCCTCCAGTACGTGACCAGTTTTAGCGCAGGTGGTGCCTGCGCTTGCCCAAGACGCTGGCTCCACCTGGAAGGTCACGCCTTTAGGAAAGAAAAGCCACTGCGGACGAAAAGCTAGCGCTCGGGGTGCAACGGCTATGTCGGCAAAATGAGAAACCACAGGATTTGCTTCCAGGTGCCAGGGGAAGCCCCATTTTCCATAAAGCCCCGTTTCCCAAGCCGGTCCTCTCTGGCGGTGTCACACACATGCATGTACATAACACACACACACACACACCTGGCAACACACAAATTGCTGACAAAAAGTATGTGGATGGAAACAGGTGGTTAACATTTAACAGGATCCCCACTCTTGCTGGGGCAGAAAACGACCTCGTCTCTGGAGAACTGCCGGAGGAGCTCAGTAGCTGATGTGTCTGGCTGCGGAGCTCAGGTTTGACAGTTCGAATCCCCCCTTGGGCCTTCTTGTCCGGGGATGGACTCATTGACCCACGGGGTGCCTTCGAGCCCTGCTGTACTAAGATGATGATGATGATGATCCTGCACCAAAGGAGCTCAAGGAGACAGACGTCCTACAACCAGGGCTCTTCCTCAGCTGACCGGGACACGAGCCAATAGCCCCCCAGGCTGGGTGCCCCCTCCCCGCCCCGCAGCAGCACTAGCGGCAGGAACCTAAGACCTCTCCCTTTGCAGCGGCAGAGATAAACACAGCCTCTGGCAAGACCAGAGGGCAAAGCAGCAGCAAGAAGGCATGGGTGGCTGTGAGATGAAAAACAGACCCCAGCTCAGAAGCAACCTCATAAGAACCTAAGAAGAGCCATCCTGCTGGATCAGGCCAAAGGCCCATCGAGTCCAGCTTCCTGGATCTCACAGTGGCCCCACCAGATGCCTCTGGGAGCGCATGAGACTAGATCTCTGTCTCCTGATCCCACTCCCCTGCCTCTGGCCCTTGAAGGACCCTGGTTTTAATCCTGGAAATTAGAGATGGGCACAAAACAAATTGTTAATTCGTTTTGTTAGAACATAAGAACCTAAGAAGAGCCCTGCTGGATCAGCCCAAAGGCCTATCTGGTCCAGCTTCCTGTTATCTCACAGTGGCCCCACCAGATGCGTGCAGGAGTGCACGAGACTAGATCTCTTGTCTCCTGACGCCACTCCCTTGCATCTGGTCCTTGAAGGACCCTGGTTTTAACCCTGTCCAGCTCCTGGCCTGCTCAGGAAAGCGAACCACCTCCCGGTGCCCCAAAGAGCAAACGTCGGCCCCTGCCCTGGCATCGAGGTTTGGCCGCTTCCAGGAAAAGTCTCTTAAAGCTACTTAGCCACTGCCCGGTGATGGATTAGACACGTGGCCCTCCCTCGAGACAGCCCGGGCAGAGGGCCGCACCTCCTCACGCAGTGGCTCTCAACCGGTGGGTCCCCAGTGGTTGCCGGACTGCAACTCCCAGAAATCAACTCGTGATGAGGACTTCTGGGAGTTGCAGTCCAGGAACATCTGGGGACCCCCACAGGGTTGAGAACCACTGTTCTAGAATGTGACGGAATTCAGAGTTTGGTGGCGTATTCCAAGTGCCCTGGGAAGGAGAGATGGGCCAGCTCCCCACCAAAAACGACCTCTGCCATCTCAGAAGGGTCTCCAGCATGCCGTCATCTCCGGAGGCCAACCAGTCCCCTGCCACCTGAGCAGATGAGAGATAAGAATGCCACTTAAGCTGCTTTGGGGTGGGGGTGGGGGAAACGAACTGGCACAGAGAGCTCGCCTGCTCTATTGGGAGTCCCCGACTAAAGGCCTATTTAGAGAACAGAGTTTTTATTGTCATTATGCATAGGCAAGGTATGCACAACGAAATTAAGAGGGGATCCTCTGTTCGTACACGGCGGGCTTCTTTTGCCCTGTCTGCCTGTATTTCAGTCCCAAAACCGTGCCGTAAACGCAGAATCCTGCGTAGATACAGGCCCCCCTTTCAGCTTCGACCACGAGTCCCAGCAACTGCCACAGGATGAAGGGTTCCTTTCCAAAGAAGGTGCCTGAAGAGACCAGCACCCAGAGAGCGGCAACACACGAGCAGAGGAAGCTGTGGCCATACGGACCCTGGAGGGGGGGAAAGCTCAAAGAGCAGGTGAATGGCAGAAGGACGGGAGGAGGGAAGTATGTCCGATGTGTCCTGGGACAGGGAAAGCCCCTCTGTGCCCACCCCTGGGGGGTGGACTCCCCCCCCAGATCCCTGCAGGAAGGCACACGGGCTGAACCCTGAACCAGCACCCCAGAGTAGGCCAATACCAGCTAGAGGAAATCTGCTCCTCGCCGTGGCCGAGACGGTAAGCACCCGAACGCGCTGTCTCCGTTCCAGGCTGAGAAGAAATACTCCCAGGGCTGGCTGATCGCCTGCGTTGAAGGACATTCCGACCAGGAAGTCACTCGGTTGGAACCAGGAGGAGTGCAGGACACCCACCGGTTTCCCCCATCATCACCTCCCACTTGAACTCAAAGCCCCTGCACTGGATGACGAGACGGAAGCCTCTCTCCCTAAGAAAGCACACACGGCAGATCCTTAGGATGAACCAGCCCGGACAATGGATGGGCGCCCACTCAGCATTCAGCTGCACCCCAAACAAAAACAAAGGAGAGAGAGGCCACCCGTTAGGGTCAGGCATGCCCAAACTTCGGCCCTCCATATGTTTTGGACCGCCACTCCCACAGGCCTTTGTCATTGGCAGTCTAAGCTTAGAATTCTGGGAGTTGTGGTCCAAAACACCAGGAAGGCTGAAGGTGCGGACCTGCCTGCATCAGGGCCCCCCTGGCTTAAGGGGCGCCAGCGGGGTTTACCTTTTTGCGGCCGGCGCCCGCTTTGCTCATGCAAGACTTGTCCAGCGAGAGGTAGCCCCCGATCACTTCGATTTCATTCACGGTGGGGTAGCGCTTCTTCAGGCGGCGGGCCCCAATCCAGGCTCTCGCCCGGCTCTCTTCCTCCTCCTCCTCCTCCTCTTCCTCCATCGGCCAAGCTCTGTTGAAGGTCTCCAGCCCAGCGGCGGGGGGAGGCTTCCTTTTGGGGACCACGGTGAAGGTGTGGGTGCCTTTCTGAGTCAAGGGGGTCAAACCAGACGGGTGGGGGTTGTAGAGGGCCAGGGCCTCGTCGTCCACTTCCAGGGCCAGGTTTCCCTCCTGGGGGACAAAGCCCTCCAGCCTGGGACTCAGGACCTTCAAAGGCGGAAAGTGGCCCGCCTCAGGCTCCACCAAGTCTTCGTCGATGTCGGTCACCGGGACCAAGGTCTCCATGGGCTTCTGCGGGACAGCCGGCAGGACCTTCTCGGGCAAGTGCGGGAGGCTTTCCGAAGGCTCAGGCCCCCCCGGCTCCGGCCCTTTCCGGCAGGGCACGAAGAGGAAAGAGTTGCGGGAGTTGAGGCGCAGGCTGGCCAAAGCTTGGGCCTGGAGGTCGTGTGCCGGGATGGAGGCCAGGTCTGGCTTGGGGGCTGGGCGGATCTCAAAGGAGCCGGCGGTGGTGGCGGCAGCGGCGGTGATGGTGGTGTTGGAGAGCGGCGTGGCCCGGGGAGCGCTGGCGGTGGCACTGCTGACCGGACTGGCACTAGAGGAGGGGGGAGACAGCGGCGGGAGCTCAGCCACCCCCTCTGGCTTTGGCTTCCACGAGTTGGCTCGGGCGGGAGAAGAAGTGGTGGCGGCAGCGGCAACGGGCAATGGCACTGGCTTTGGAGTGTCGGCTATGCGCGGGGTCCGGTCCCCGAAAGGAGCCGGCCGGGGGGCCTCCACCGGCCCATTGCTCAGCCCGGGGGTCTCTCGGGGTTCCAGCAGCCCATTGCTCAGCCCGGGAGCCTCTTGGGGCTCCCCCGGCCCGTTGCTCAGCTCAGGGGTCGCGGGGACCACCGGCTCCGAGGGGGCCGGTCTGGTCCGGTGGTGCCCCCGCGGGTTGACGGTGAAGGAGTTGGAGCCCACTTTCTGCACGAAGGTACTGGCGGCCACGAGCCGAGGGCGGCCGGGGGAATCGGGATGGAGCATCGCCGCCGTTGCCAAAGGACCGTCTTCCGGGCAAGCCTTTGGCACTGCCGGCTCCAGGCGAGGAGAAGAAGGAGCATCGCCGGTACCCCGCCACCTCCCTCGAGCCCTGCCGCCGCCGCCGCCCCGGGCCCGCCGGTCGAATTTCTCCAGCAACCGGCTGACCCGGCCGGCTTCGGGTTCGGGTTCCGTCGCCGGCGGGCTGGGCTCGTACAGGACGACCTCGGCCGCTCGGATCTCGGTGACCGGGGAACCGGCTCGGGCGGCCAGGGCCCGGAAAGGGTCCCCCCGCCGGGAAGAGGAGGCTGGGGGCCAATGCTGCTGCTGCTGGTGGTGGGGCGGATGCTGGTAGTAGTAGTTTCGGTGATGCCGGTGCTGCTGCTGCTGCTGGAGGCGCCCGGCCCCGCCGCTGCCTTCCCGGTGGAGCGGGGACCTCGGGCGGGCAGGGGCCTCCTCGGTGGGGGGGACCCGCTCGTCCTCCCCGCGGCGGGACTCGATGATGAGGATGTTGTCGGCGCGGATGGTGCGGATGCCCGGCATGGAGCTGTAGAGCTCCAGCAGCTGCGAGAGAGGCGGCGGTGGCGGCGGCTCCGGGGAGGAACGGGGCGCCGGGGCTGGTGGGGGTGCCGCCGCCGTCGTCTCCGGAGCCGCCCGGGGCGAAGGTGGTGGCGGCGAGGAGGAGGATGATGATGATGATGGCCCGGCCGTCCTCCACTTCCTCCTCCTCGTCCTCCGGCGCTCGCTCTCCAGCCGCATAAAGAGGTTCTCCCGCAACGGGCCCAGGCTCTCGGCCACCACCCGCGGCTCCTCCGCCTCCGCCTCTTCCTCGGAGGGCGCCTTCCCCGGCTTCTCTTCCTCCTCCGCCGCCGCCGCCGCGGGTGGACGAGGAGGAGGCGGAGGAGGCGCCCCGGTGGGCTCCAGGCCGGCCGCCAGCTTGGCCCGCTTGCGCTCCAGGATGGCCCGCTTCCAAGCCGGCAAGCCCGGCGCCGGGCCCCGCGGAGGAGGGCTGCTCATGGCGCCGCCGCCACCGCCAGCCCCCTGGACCCAACCGCACCCACCGCCGCCCCGCACGCGACTGACTCCCCTCCGGGCTGCTCCGCCCGGCCCACCCGCCCGGAAGGCGCTCATAGGCTGGAAGGGGAGGAGAGCCTCGGAAGGCGATTGGCTGGGAGGGACCGAGCGCCTTTTCGATTGGCCCGCGGGAGGGGGCCTGGAGGCACCGCCCTCGCGTCTTTGCCGGGCGCGGCGAAACGGATTGGGCGGTGGAAGTTTAACGGCCACGCCCCCGCCCCGAAGAAAAGGTTTCTATTGGTCAAGGTTTCACCTGCGGCGGAGGAGGAGAAACGGCCCTCCCACCCCTCGCCCAGGTGAGCTATTCAGGGATGCGAGTCGCGGACTATTGGCCCTGAACGATGCCCATCTGGCCACGGTTTCCACCCATTGGTCAGAACAGGGAATGCCTTCCAATTGGTACCGCCCCTTAGTAGTTCTTTATTTTTAGCAACTTTTTAATGCAACTTATTTTTCTAGCAGCTCATGAAGGTATCGCCCATTGTCTATTTTTTAAGACACAGGAGCATCTCTGAACATGTGCTGAGTGCCTGCCAGCCATGCCCATGAGGATAAGTTCCTTGGGAGAAACCTGGACTGATAAGATGGTGGATTCACTCCATCATCATCATCATCATCATCATCATCATCATCATCATGACCACTGATTTTCACTCTGGAAACTTCTGAACATGGAAACCTATTCTTAGCAGTAGTTTTGGGAGTGTTAGCCCTGTTAGTTAGCCTTTGCAGGAATTCCAGGCAAAAACCATAACAACAAGATAAATGACAAAAACTTGTGGCAACTTAAAGACTAGTATGTTTTAATGTAGGCTTTCGTGGACACGTCCACTTCTTCAGACATATAGTAGCAGAATTATTAAATTACTATTACTATTAAATTATTAAATTAATATTATTATTAAGTTATTAAATAATTACTATTTAAATTGCTAGTAGCCTAAAGGTATCACCTGTTCCGCTTTTGTATTTTATTTTTAGTAGCAAAATTAGTGACATTATCTTTCCAATATTTAGAGCCCTGTTTTCTCTTTTTCAGAAAAACGATTCCCTTCCACCTCTAGGATGATGCCTAATTTAGATAAGCAACCTCTGCCCCCAAGGACAACATTACAGGGATGATCCATATGGGCTTTTTACTCCTTCAATTGGTCTTATCTCTTGCCAAACCTGTCTGGTTTAGTGCTCACCGCATTTTTCTTAGGAAGATCTTGCCTACTCAGCCCCGTCAAGAGTTCCATGTCAAGTACCTGGGGCTGTTGCTCTGTTCCCCACCCTTGCTCTTTCTCCAGGAAGCTCAGAACCTTCTAACTCTCCCTTCCCAACAGCCTTGTGAAAATGGACTCCTAGAGAAAAGGGGGGGGGGAGCCACCTACTTAATCTTAGCCCAATGTTTCATGACCCAGGCTTGGTGTGGAAGACAAGTTCCATTACTGTATATCCTGTTCACATTAAGCAAGGAGGGAGAGAGAGAGAGACAGAGACAGACAGAGAGAGAGAAAGAATAAAACATCCAGTGACAGCAGTTTTTGATCATCTTGTCTAAAGCAAAAAGGACCTTTTGCCAAAAAAATAGCCATTCTCAACCCCATCCTATACATTCAAACAAAGCTGTCTCACTTCAGGAAATGAAGCCACGGGTTATTTTTTTTCCTTGGCTCCCTCTCTCTGTTGTTGCCGCTAAACCTTTCACACACGGGGGGCTGGTCTCGCCCATTTCAGCTTCAGCTGTGTTTTCCTCCAATGGCTCCTCCTGTGAACGCCATATTTGGCCTCTCTGCTGGCCACTGTGGACACAGAACCCAGGACTAGAGAGATGCCTTTAACCTGATCCAGCCTCAAGGCCTGTATGTCCTCTAGAGAGGCTTGGAGCCCACAGCTATAATAGTTTCCCCAAAATAACAACTCTGCCAAGGATCACAAAATAACAGTTGTTTTTCCAAGGAGAAAGGTGGGATAAAAATACTCTAAACTAATAAAAATAAATAATAGAATAAAAGCAAGTGGTTATAAAACAATGGGGAGATTACATTTAACACTGATAAAATTAATACAGATTCCACATATTCTAAGATGTGCAATAAAGAACTGGGCACACACCGGCATGTATGGGAGAAATGTGAATGCAAAGGGTTTGAGGAGAAGTTTTTAGAGAAATTAAAGAACTATTGGAAGACAACATTGAAGCATCACCAAGGATAGCATTATTGTTAATAGACAATCATGATGTAAATAAATCAAAACAAGAAAGTATTATTTGTATAAATATAACAGCTGCTCAACTAATTATAGCAAAAAGATTTGGAACCCTACCCCAGAAATTAAGTTTTAAAAAGGAGTGATAAAGATTATTAAATTTAGTGAGATACCGGATGACTTGATAAATGCTGCATTGATGTAAAGGGAAAGGGCAAAAGCCAAGGTAAAGGTATATGTACTTCTGGAAGAAATGAGATATCTTTTAGAACATGAATGGAGCACTGTTGTTGTGTGTAGTATATATATAAACGTATGCACAGCAATATAAATATTAACAAATACAAATAAATTAAATTTTAAAAAAAGAAAAAACCACAGGACTGCCTTTGGGCGCATGCTATGTATTTCCCTGGAGTTACCAGGTAACTATCATCTGCTTGCTTTACTAAAAAGCAGGCACACAACGATGTGTTGAAGGTCTGCCAAAATAAACCATGCCAGGGGAGGGGCACACAGGGGGGGAAAACCAGTTACATTTTGGAAGCTGTCCCTATAACCATCATTGAATTCCAAGGAAAGGAAAAGCTATTCATGAAGGAGAATCTCCTGAGAAGAGCTGTTTCCACAGTGGCATGGTCCATTTCGGAAGCAAAGGCTGTCCTTTGGTGGCCAAAAGGCCACCTGTTAGGGACATTTTAGCGGCCAATGCCCATTAGCGGTGAAAAGGAAGAGGTGATTCTTGGTTCTCTCCTTCCACGGCCATGGTAGCTCATGGTCACAACAAGACCTCCACATCCCCATGCATCCGACCCACTCCCACCCCTGTCCATTCAAAGGATTTTTGCATCACTAACATCTTCCGGCAATGAAGCTAAACCCTTGTCTTTCTTCCTCTCCTGCCAATGAATTTTCCTGGGTGTTTCCTGGAGCCACTTTTGAGGCCTTCTTAAAGAAAAGCATCTCTCCCCCCACTCCCCAAAGAGTCAAGGGGAAGATGCTCGCATGTATTTACAACTTTATTCTGAAACAACCATCCCGTACCGGGTCTTTCTGCAGTCTGTTAACATTGCAGGGAAGAGAGAGAGGCGTCTAAACTTACAAGGCTGCACCTGCCTTCGCTCCGACCCCGGGACCCCCTTCCATGCAAAATCCCTTGTGCAAGTTTACGGGGATCCGTCTGGGGATCTGTCTGGTGCGATCTAGGCCAGTCTTTGGCCTTGCTTCCTCCAGATCCTGGCTCTGAGAGGGAGAGTGTTTGCGGGACGGTGTGATCTAGGAGCCCCTCTCAGGGGTGGGGATGATGGTGGTGGTGGTCGCGGGGCCCCGATCCGACCCTCCTGTTGGAAGAGCTGGGCTGCCTCTGGCCCAGGCGCTCTGCCACTTCATCCTTGCCCTTCTTCGTGGCCCGGGGGTGGTGGTGGTGGTCTTTCAATTGACCCTGCAGGCGCGGATCATGAGGAGCTGGAGGAGGATGAAGACGGGCGCCATGATGAGGCCGTACCAGAGCTCCTGGCTGGGCTCGCTCAGCTTCTGGCACAGGAGCGTCTCGAAGACGAACTTGAGGCTGAGGAGGGTGAGGATCCAGAAGAGGCGCAGGACGGCCAGGCGCTTCTCGCCGTCCTGGAAGAGGCGCACCGAGACGATGGCCGTGAAGTAGGTGCTCAGCCCGTCGGCCGCGAAGAAAGGGCCGAAGACCCCCCACCAGCTCAGCGGCTCCGACGGCGACGAAGAGGAGGGGGTCGGCGGCGAGGAAGAGGAGGAAGAAGAAGAGGAGGAGGAGGAGGAGGAAGGCGAGCCGTCCACCTTCAGCACCAGCAGCACCGAGGCGGCCAGCAGCGCCAGCCCCTGCAGCAGCAGCTCGAAGGGCGCGAAGCCCAGCCACTGGACCAGCTCCCGCAGCGAGAACAGCATCCTCGCCGCCGACGCCGCCGTCCCCCCGCCGGGCACCGCCCGAGGCCAGGCAGGGCGACTGAACCAGGGGATTAAAAAAAAAAGGCAAATTCGGCTCCCCCTGTAGCCTAGACGCCCCACTTCCGGCGCGCTCGAGTGACGCAAACGGAAGTGGCCGCGCCGGGGTGGAGTGGGGGTGGAACGCTAGGCGGGGGCGGAGGGAACCTTCGCGGGAGTCGAAAAAAACAGGCAAATTCGGCTTCCCCGTCGCTCCGCGGACCCACTTCCGGCGCGCTCGAGTGACGTAAGCGGAAGCAGAGGCGCCAGAGGGGGGGTGGAACGCTGGGCGCGGGCGGAGGGTCGCTGAGGCAGAGGCTTTTATTTCTTAGTGGGCGGGGCGAGGGGAAGGGGAAAGAAGACGACGCCTCCCAGAAGCCCCTGCGGCGGCGGCGCCCCCCGGAGGCTGCTGGGAGTTGAAGTCCAAAAGGCACCCTCCTGGTCCCAGGCACCCCACGAGCCCAAAGGCACTGCCTGCTTCCTCTTCCTCGTTCCCCGCCCACACCTGACCGCCCCCCCCTGCGAGGTAGGCCGGGGGGGTGGGAACCCAAGAAGGCTCCTTTGCCCTGGCTGGGGCTGGGGGTAGGGGGTGGGGTGAGGTGAGGTGAGGTGAGGTGGGGTAGGGCGTCTTCCAGGGTAAGCCACCCCCCAACGAAGGCAGGCAGTCAGGGAGGGAGCCTGCCCGTCTCTTTCAACTCTATGAGTTCAAGTCTTATATTTTATTGTTCCTTATTGGGTTTTATTGTTTAGGGTTTTTTAAATTGTTCCTATATACAGTGGCACCTTGTATAAAGGAATTAATTTGTTCCAAATGAAATTATGTTAAGCAAATTTTCCTTTATACAAATTCCCATAGGAGTGCATTGAAAACAGAGTAATTCCATTTTTATGAGATATGGATTCTCCCCATAGGCGATTATGTTAAGCAAATTTCCCCTATCTCAGGAATTTTTATGTTGTACAAATTTTATGTTATACAAGCTGTTTGTTATACAAGGGTCCACTGCATTTGCATTATGGAATAATTGTTTGTACTCCATGTTGTGAACTGCCAAAAGTTCCTCTGGAAAGATGGGCAGTCTATAAACATTAACATTAATGTAAGTAAATAGAATAGAATAGAATAGAATAGAATAGAATAGAATCTCTTTTCCTGAAGTTTGAGACCATTGCCCTGCGCCTTAGTCTCAAGGCATGGAAAACAAACCAGTCCCCATTTGAATGTGCCATCCTTTCAAAATATTTAAACATAGCTATCCTATCCCCCCTCAGCCTTCTTTTTGAAAGGCTAATAAACATCCCCAGCTCCCTAAGCTGCTCCTCATACACAACATTCCTTCCAGACCTTCAACCATCCTGGTCGCCCTCTTCTGGACCCGCTCTGGTTTCCCTCTTGCCTGAACCCCCTCTAGCTTGCCTTCCCTTTCCTAAAGGAAAACCCTTTGGCAACTGGGCAGCCTGTCCACCTGGCTGAACCCGGGCCTCTCCCTCCCCGGTCTCTCCCTCGCAGATGGCGGAGCGAAAGATCCTGGTCCTTTTCGGTAGCCAGACGGGCACCGCCGAGGACACGGCGGAGAGAATCGCCCGGCAAGCTAAGCGGCGCCACTTCCGGTGCCAGGTCGAGGCTCTGGACAGCTACAACGTGGTGAGCTTTGGTGCCCTGGTCGTGCCCACCTCCCGTGGCGCTCGGGATGAGTTCTCTTCCGGCGCTGCTTGGAGACGCCTGCCATTCCGATGTGTCCTCCAAGTGCGAGGCAGGCCTGATCCTACTTGAAGCTGGCACGTTCGGGGTAGTGCGGCCAGCCTTCTTTCTCAAACGGCTAATGTGTGCTGTGGGTTTCTGTTTGTTTTCCTGCAGGCTTCCCTCATCCACGAGCCGCTGGTGGTGTTTGTCTGTGCGACCACGGGGCAAGGAGACCCTCCTGATAATATGAAGGTCCGTGGCCTCCCTGAAAGATGACCCTGGAGGAGAGAACAGTGGCATGACACGGGGGGGGGGGGGGCGCTGGCCTTCATCTGGCTTTGCTTTCTTTATCCTCAGGAATGTTCAAGCTGCTTCTGTCTTGATTTGCAAACATCTGAGGCGGGAAAAGGAGGTTACTGTTAGTAATTAAAACTCAGGCCTCTTTAGAGAGAGCATTGCCACTGGCTTACAGGCTGTTCTGTGTGCCCTAGGTGACACCTCTGTTAATATTTTTCTAGCAATGAGTTTATGGGATACAGAGGTGTTGCCCTAAAACTAAACAGTTCTTTTGAAATATGGCATAGACACCGTAGTGGCAAACCTTCAGCACTCCAGATGTTTTGGACCACAGCTCCCAGACTGCCTTTAGTTTACTTGCGGTAGGTTGCAGTTGTCTGAGAGAAAGTGAGCCGTGAGGGGCAACCACACAAGGGGTCACAACTCTGGGCTTTAACACCTGTCTTTTGTTTGCTTTTGGTCTGCTCCAGAATTTTTGGAGGTTCCTGTTCCGGAAGAGCTTGCCTCCCACCTCCCTGTGCCAGATGGACTATGCCGTCCTGGGGCTTGGGGATTCCTCGTACCCCAAGTGAGTTGTGTGCTGGCCTCTGTAGGGGCCAAGGTTCCCTCTATGCCTCGTGCGTGTGCTCGCCAGCCCGGGCTCAATCAAGGTTGCATGTGGGCAGCTAGCTTGTTTCCTTTTCGTCTTTGTGTGTGTTGTGTCGTTGCAGTCATGATCGACTCTTCGTGACCCCATGTCCATGGAGTTTTCTTGGTAGGAATACTGGAGTGGCTTGCCAGTTCCTACTCCAGCCGCCTACAGCACCTGGTATTCCCTAGTGGTCTCCCATCCAAGGACTAACCAGAGTCAACCCTGCTTAGCTTCTGAAATCAGGCGAGATCGGATGTGCTTAGGGCATTTAGTCTGGAAAAAAGGCACCTGAAGGGGAGATATGATTGAGACGTACAGAATAATGCAGGGCATGAGTCAGGCAGATAGAGGGACTCTCTTCTCCCTCACAAAATACCAGAACTAGGAGACATACACTCACATTGAGGGCTGGGAGAGTGAGAACAGACAAAAGATTTTTTTAACCCACGGTGTTAGTCTGTGGAACTCCCTGCCACAGGAGGTGGGGATGGCATCTGGCCTGGATGCCTTCAAAAGGGGATTGGACAGATTCCTGGAGGAAAAGTCCCATCACAGGCGACAAACCATGATGGAGATGTGTCATCTCCAGGCTTAAAACCAGGGTACTTCAAGGGCCAGATGCAGGGGAGTGGTATGAAGAGAGAGATATCTAGTCTTGTGCGCTCCCAGCCGCATCTGGTGGGGCCACTGTGAGATCCAGGAAGCTGGACTAGATGGGCCTTTGGCCTCATCCAGCAGGGCTCTTCCAATGTTCTTATGGATCTGAATGAAGCCCTGCCCGCCCACCCCCTCCCATCACATGCACAGAGGGAAGCTCCCACGCCATGGGACTGAAATTTAGAGACGTCATTGGCAGGGACTAAACAGCAGAAAGCTGCTGCAGATGGGAGGGAGCTGTGTCTTGACCCAGGGCGCTTCCTCTTCGGTCTGGAAACGGGTTCACCCTCCTCGAAGTAGCCTTGAGGCCGGGACCTTTGATCCAAGGAACCCAATCTTTTCCCGCCTTGGCTTTCCAGGTTCAACTTTATTGCCAAGAAGTTGCACAAGAGACTTCTGCAGCTGGGGGGAAGCCCCCTTGTGCCCGTGGCCTTGGGAGATGACCAGCACGACTTGGGGTAAGGACATAGGCATAGTCTCTCTGCTACTGATCCGGGTGTGCTTTCCAAAGTACCCAGACAAATCAAAAAGCCTTCACCACCACGGCCATAGCTAACGACCCATTCTTGAGAGGTTTCAGCACCTTAAGGCCATGGTTCACCGTAAGGCCATGGATACTATTGTCTCCCTAACGAGCCTGTTCAGGCCATTGTTCATCTTATGAGCCTAATTCAGGCCAGGGTGATAAGAGGTCAAAGCTGACTGACTATAAGAGGGAGGACTCGCACTAGCTGTATTCAGACTGATGAAGCTGCTTGGATGAGCAGCGAAACGTTTCTATCTCTCAAAAAAGAAGTCCGGTAGCCATGACTCAACTTCCAGATAAACTCACCTGGATGACTGAGAATCTTCACAGAACTATTGGGGTAAGGACCACCTGTGGGCTGGTGTCGAGGAGGGGGAACTGTGTTCCACCCATCTCCCAAAGGTCACAGCTGGCCCGGCCCACCAGAGTATCATGATGGGTGGCCACGACCAGGGAAGCCCGTAAGAAAGTGTTGGCAAACCTATGGCACGGGCGCCAAAGGTGGCACTCGGAGCCCTTTCTGTGGGCATCCGACATCGCCCCCTTCACAGCCACCTGGAATCAGGTTAAATGGCTGTATTGGCACTTTGCGAAAAATCAGTGGGTTTTGAACCGCCGTTTGGGCACTCGGTCTCTAAAAGGTTCGCCACCACTGCCGTACGTTTTCCGCTCATCGTCGGGCTTTCTCCATAGTCAGCCCAGCTTTATGGAATAAGCTGCCAACAGAGATTTGCCAAGGCGGGGTCCCTACCGTCCTTTTTAAAAGCCTCGAAAACCTGGCTATTCAAAGATGCCTTCGGCAATCGGTAGTTGCTTACTGTTGTTATTCCCCTGATTCTTTGTTACTTTTACATGGTTCTTTTTTTGTTTCGGCACCTCTTGCCGGGCCTCACTCTGTTTTTGTATTGTTATTGTTATGGTGTTTTATTTTAGGTTTTTTCCCCCATTATGTTTGTTTTTGGTTTTAACTGCTCTCTACCAGTTTGCTTAGCCTTTGTTAACCGCCCGGAGTTCCTGTGGGAAAGTTGGGGCGGTTTAAAAAAAATGCAGTCAGTCAATCGATCAATAATAGATCCCCCTGTGAGGGAGATCCCCTTCCTCTTTGAAGCAAAACAATTCAAGGAGCCATGTAGCCATCACAAAAGACAAATACAAAAGTGGAACAGGCGATACCTTTAGGCTACTATAAAAATAATAACAAAACATTGCTAATATTTCGAGGGCAAGCCCCCTTCATCAAGAGCAGTACCAATAGGTAATAACATGGCAAAAGATGGATTTGCCAGGCATTATTTCTTAGATGTTAAGTCCATGGCAAGATGGAAAAAAGCCAGGCAGTTTACTTCGGGCTTGGAGCCTTGATGTTCTCTGGGCTGCATTCGAAGTGTGAGGAGGAAGGGGGTGGATGGCCTCTTTATTGTCCCAGTCAATCCAAACACATGTCACGGATCTCACATACACACATTCTCACCTCTCCTCAATGTGACTTGCTCGAGACCAAAAGTCCCTGATTTGTCAGCGATGGGAGGGGTGGTTTGCTGTAGAAGGCCCATGCATTTCATTTGAAGATTGGAATAAAATTTGTAAAAGTCCACTGAGTATAGCTAATTGCATCAAATAAAAGGAAAGAGATTACCCAGTGTTGCAGTCCCATTGCAGGTCCGCTTGCCTCTTTCTTGGTACATAGTTGGGGTGGCTCATTTGTGGTATCTCAGATTTCCAAATGGATGCGTGATCTCCCTGCAGGCTTTGGACCAAGCACCCCGTTCCTCCCTCTCACATGGTTTTGTTTTCTTCCCCCTTGATTTCTGCAGCCCAGATGCTGTGATCGACCCCTGGCTTTCGGACTTGTGGGCAAAGATCCTGGCCCTGTACCCCCTCCCTCCCGGCCTCAGCGTCATCAGTCCAGAGATCATGTGAGTCGGAAAGGAAGCCCGCTCTCTTTGTCCTTTTGCTGAACACCATAAAATGGGAATATAATTTGAAGTGGACACGAGTGTTCAGAAATACCCAAGATTTCTCCAGTATTTTTTTTTTCTTCCTGCCATCTACACATCTGTTAACAATTACTGCTGCTGAGCTGCGACTATAAGTCAAGATTGCCAAGATGCCCCAGTTGTTTTAAAATGTTGTTTTTATTGCTGTTTTTGTTTATTATTGTATTGTTGTTTAATTTGTTTGTTTTATACTGTATTGCTCGCTGACTCGTTCAGCTATTTGGAAGCCGCCCAGAGTTCTGCCTTGGAAGATGGGCGGGATAAAAATCCAATAAATAAATAAATAAATAAATAATAAATAATATTCCATCTGTACACATTTTCAAACATTAAACCCAAATAAATGGATTATCGGGCAAGTCCACATCGTATGCATTGTGGTCACCTTTTCCAAATTGCGTCTCCAGCATCTGGAGCCGTGAGCTTTTTGAAAGCTCAGCCGAGATGCGAAGGGGATTAGAGATGTTGCACAGCAGGACCCCCGTATCCACTGATTCAGTTATCCACGGTTGGCAGAGGGGAAAAAATTAAATAATTCAGCAGCCACAAAGCAAGCTGTAAAGCAAGCTGTTGTCACAAACAGCATCCGTAAAGCAAGCTACTGTCGCAAACAGCAGCCATAAAGCAAGCTACTGTCTCAAAACAGCAGTCATAAAGCAAGCTACTGTCAGGAAACAGCAGTTTGGGGCGGGCAGGCAGGCGTTCTCTCTTATCCACAGATTTCATTATCCATGAGAAGGCCTGGAGCCTATCCCCAGCGGATACCGGGGTCCTACTGTATAAACAAACACAGCCACAGGATTAAAAACAGTGGACAGCCAGAAGACAGTCTGAATCCATGGATCCAGAACAAAGGACCTCTTTCCCCGGGGAAGCTTGGGCGGTCTCTATCCCGTTCCCCTCTCCAGTGAAGGAAAGAGAGTTTTTTTCTTGCCATAATGGACGGCCATTCTTTTGCTTTCTTTTCCCCCACAGGTTGCCTCCCAAATTCACTTTGCACTTTCTGGAAGATGCCTCCGGGGATGACCTTCGCGAATGCTCCTATCACCAAGAGAGAGCTCCCGAAGAACCCCCTTCCGAGCGGCACCCTTTCCCCGCCCGCCTGGTGTCGAACCAGAGGGTGACGTCGGAGTCTCACTTCCAGGATGTCCGCCTCCTCCAGTTTGATGTCGCCGGCTCTGGCATCGAGTGAGTTGCTTCCCCCCCCCCGCTCTGACTTTTCAAGTCCCTCTACATGGCATATTCTAGGAAGGGAAATACAGTGCCCCCCGCCCTTTCGCGGCTCATAAACTGTGGTCCCACTATGTCGCGGGACTGCAGTATATGAAAAAAGGCCCCCTAGGGCAGTGGTGGCAAACCTTGGGCACTCCAGATGTTTTGGACCACAACTGCCAGAATTCTAAGCCTAGAGAGCCAATGGCAAAGGACTGGGGGAGTTGTGGTCCCAAACATCTGGAGGGTCGAAGGTTCGCCACCGCTGCCCTAGGGTAAGGAGGGAAAGTCCTGTTTCAAGCCTCCCATACTTACCCCAAGGACTGGCGCTGCCCCGAACAGGCCTGTGAGGGCCTTCCTAAGCCTTCTGGAGGCCCCAAAAGGGCCTCCCTGTGAACTGGAAGTGACTTCCGGATCGCTGAACATCACTTCTGAGGCCTCTGAGAGCCTTTCTAGGCCTGTCGGAGGCCTCAGAGATGATTTCCGGTTCACCGGAAGTGAGGTTCAAGGGGAATTGAATCTCCGTCTGCAAAGAGCAAACCCCGCTCACTGGCCTCTTCACCCACTTCGCCAGCCCCGTGGTGATAACGGGAGCCAAGGATTGAAGAAGGGTCCGTTCAGGGAGGTTTCCATGAGAAGGTTAAATGCCTGTCCTGCAGCTAAAACTGTGCTCACAACCTGGGGTTCGATCCCAGGTAGCGGGCTCAAGGTTCACTCAGCCTTCCATCCTTCCGAGGTCAGTAAAATGAGCACCCAGCTTGCTGGGGGATGGGGGGGCAATGTGTAGCCTGCATTAAGTGTAATTAAACTCTAAACCACCCAGAGACTACTTGAAGTGGTATGGGGCAGTCTATAAGCAGAACACTTTGCTTTGCTTTATTTAGACCTCTGCCCTTAAAGCATGTAAGAGCTTCGTGGTGCAGTGGTTAAATACCTGTACTGCAGGTAAAACTGTGCTCACGACCTGGGGGTTCAATCCCAGGTAGCTGGCTCAAGGTTCACTCTGCCTTCCATCATTCCGAGGTCGGTAAAATGAGTACCCAGCTTGCTGGGGGCGGGGCAATATCTAGCCTGCATTACTGTCATTAAAAACTGTAAACTGCCCAGAGACTACTTGAAGTGGTATGGGGCGGGATATAAGCAGAACGCTTTGCTTTATTTGAGGGCCTTCCTTCTTTGCAGATACACCGCTGGCGATGTGGTCATGATCCAGCCCTGCAATGCTCCTGAAGACGTCCGCCTGTTCTGTGACCTCCTTCGCCTGGACCCGGAGAAGCGCTTTGTGCTGAGGCCAACGGAGCCAGGTACAAACACCACCCGGAGGTGCGGAGGTGGTGCTGGTGGTGGTGGTGGTGGGGAGCTCAGCAGTATCTCCAACCGAATACCAAGACAGACACTGATCTGACTGTGGGGTCCCTTCCAGGCGGCATCTGTCTTCAATTCGTGGTTCTCGTCCTCCTTCGCAGGCACCCCGCTTCCTGCCCACCTGCCCCAGCCCTGCACCCTCCGTCACCTGGTGACCCACTACCTGGACGTTGCCAGCGTCCCCCGCCGCTCCTTTTTCGAGCTGGCCTCCCACTTCTCGACCAGCGACTTAGAGCGGGAGAAACTGCAGGAATTCAGCTCTCCCCAAGGCCAGGAAGAGCTGTCCGCTTACTGCTACCGGCCCCGCAGGACCGTGCTGGAGGTAAATGTGGAAGCC
>JAHTLZ010000316.1:2163272-2176100 GCA_023846285.1 Phrynocephalus versicolor | reverse complement strand
GATAGATAGATAGATAGATAGATAGATAGATAGATAGATAGAGGTTCCATTGGCTTAGATAGACACACACACACACACACACACACTTTGGGCATCACGGGTGCCCTGGGTCCTTGATCCTCGCAGGAGGAAGCCTTCCAGGTGGCGGACAGGCCGGTTCCTCTGCATTCCTGGGGTGTGAAGTCACCACAGCTTGGAGGAACGTCACAACTTGCTTCTGCACAGCACTCGCTCTTTGGTGGCTCGGGTGCAAAAGAGACCTTCGGGCTGCCACGGAGGCGCCAACAAGAACTCATTCGGGGATATGCCCGCAGACTCCCTAAACCCTATGGCTTTGCTCTCCCCTCCTCTCTACGGGGCTGGGAGTGGTGGTGTTTTTGTGTGTGGGGGAGGTGAGTCAAGGAAATAATTTTTAGTGGGGCCACTGTGGGATAAAAGAAGCTGGACCAGATGGGCCTTCAGCCTGACCCAGCAGGGCTCTTCTTAGGTTCTTATGAGAGTCCATCTCTTCCAGGAATGCCAAGCAGATGCCCGAAGCCGTCTCAGAGGCCCTGAAGTTTGTCTTCCGCTCCCAAGGATGCCTGTCTGCCCCGGAGGCCGAGCGCTACCTGGCCGGCTTAGAACGCGAAGGCCGTTTCCAGGCCGAGACTTGGTCTTGAGCTGGACCAAGCCACGGACCACAGATGTAGCCCGGGCAAGGGTACGGTACCAATAAAGATAGACCCTGGGCCATCGGTGTTCTGGCCAGTCTGGATTCTGACCTTGGGGGCAGGAGTAGGGAAACAGATGGCAACTCCTCCAGCTGGATCTCCTCTGGGTCAGCGGCTCAGCCGCCCAACCGAGCCGAGAAAGGGGAGGCATTGGTCCAGCCGCTCAAAAAATCTCCCAGCTGGCTGATGCTGGTAACCCCCAAAGCTCTGCCAGTGTGGTGTCCTGAAAAAGCACCCAGTTTCCTGCTTTAATCCCCTCCCACCCCATATTCCATAGCTATCGCCTGTGAATAAGGGAGCCTTGAGAGGTTTGGGGCTCCTGGCAGTGCAGTGGGTAGAAAGGGATGCTGGGTGTTGTAGGCTGAGATGTAAGGGTTGTCCATCCCCACCACCACCACCCTAGAGAAGTAGGGGTTTATGAAGGCGGCCATGCCGGAACCAGCCAACAGCCAAGGGGGCAAATCCGCCTTAGATACCAGGCTTGGCACTTAGGAGCCTCGTGGCGCAGTGGTTAAATGCCTGTCCTGCAGGTAAAACTATGCTCACGACCTGGGGGTTCAATCCCAGGTAGCCGGCTCAAGGTTCACTCAGCCTTCCATCCTTCCGAGGTCGGTAAAATGAGTACCCAGCTTGCCCAGAGACTACTTAATGTGGTATGGGGCGATATATAAGCAGAACACTTTGTTTTATAAGCAGAAGCACTTTTGTCCTTCCGCTGGCTCTTGGCAGGGGATCGGCCAGGCCGGGCCGGCCAGCTGAGATAGGAGGCTCCTAGCCACGGTCTCTTCCTTGCCCCTTGCCTGGGAAGTAGAGCCCTGGGGCCAGAGAGGGCAGCCCCAGACAGACGGAGAGGGAATCAGGAAGGAAGGTCCCCCCCCCCCCCCGGGTGAGCCAGCAACAAATCTCTCCTGTTCCTTTTAAAATCAGGACGAATGGATATCCTCTAGGCCAGCGTTGGCAAACATTTCAGAGAGCGAGTGCCCAAACGGCGATTCAAAACCCATTAATTTTTCGCAAAGTGCCAATACAGCCATCTAGCCCGAAGCCAGGTGGCTGCGAAGGGGCGATGTCGGGTGCCCACAGAAAGGGCTCCAAGGGACGCCTTTGGCACCCGTGCCTTAGGTTCGCCAGCACTGCTCTAGGCTGTTTTAAAATCTGTAATATGCCCGAGGGCATGGGTCCCTGCTGGGGAGGGAAAGGGGGGCCCCCCCCCCCCGTTTAAAGGGGGGAAAACAACAGAGTAGAAACCATCAGTGATCGGCCTTGGCTTGCCAGGAATACTGAGATCGACCCGTCCTGGGGGTGTGTGCAGTTCCATCCCTGGTTGAGAAATGACAGCACCACCACCACCCCAACCCAGTTTGGGGAAATGCCGCTTTTTTGAGTCAAAACGGCATCCCGTTCCCTGCCCCGGATCGGCTGGGTCTCGGACAGATTCCCTGGGATCCGCTAACAGTTTCTTCTTCAGGACAGACTTCAGGAGCTCCTCACGCCGGGCTGGCTGGGTCTCTGTGTCATTTTTTTTTTTTTTAAATGGATGCGGTGGGCGTGTGGCAGCCAGAGGTGGGTGGCGCAAGGGCTTTGTTTGTGCCAAAGGGGTTGGCCCCCTGCGAGTCGGGGAAGGGAAGGCCCACCTGGGAGGACTTTACCTGCCGAAGGAGCCCCGCCCTCGCCCTCTGATTGGCAGCTCCCCTGGCCCCAGCCGAGCACCTGCTTGGATTCGCCAAGCGGCTTCCTTGTTGACAAACCAGTCTGGCTGCAGGCGGAGTCTCCCTCGCAGGGGGCCTATCTATTTGGCAGCTTCTTTGCTTCCCCGGGCAGGAACTGGAGGAGGAGTGTGCCAGAGAGTCAACAGCTCTCGCAGGGAGAAGGGGCCAAGCACCCTGGAGCACTCCCTGCCTGGCACCGGCGGTGCCCCGAGAGCGAGCTTGGGACGCCACGGCGGAGCGCAGAGACCTTTTCAGAGCCACGTTGCCGCGCCAGCCGCTTGCCGAAGTCCTCAGCTGGCTAAGATGGGACCGGGTTGTGTTGCCTGCGAAAGCCCACGGCCGCCCGGGGCAGAGAGCTGAGGCCGGGAGCGGTGCCCGCTGCAGCCTTGAGGCCGAGGCTGAAAGCAAGAAAGATCAGCCCCCTGGGGAGTCCCGAGGTGCCCCCATGGCAGCCGCTGGTCCCGAACCAGAGGAGACAGCCGTGGGAGTTCTGGAACCTGTCTGCCCTTCTGGCTTCTTCCAACCAGGCACAGGACCGGCGACGGAGTCCTCCCGGGGCACCACTCCAGTCCCGGAGGCTAGGGGCGAGACAGCAGATGCCGCCGAGGGATGCGCAGCAGGGACCGTGCCGACGGTGGTCCTTCCGGGCCGAGGAGATGTCCGGGCGGAAGACGGTCCCCCGGCCGGCGCGGGTGAAGAACCAGACCACGGCGGTGCCACGCAGGGTGAGGACACAGACGTGGCCTGTGGAGGTGCCGGTGGCTCCCGTGCTGAATCCGAGTGCCTCCTTCCCCAAGGCAGAGAGGAGGGCGTGGAGGGGTTGGCGCCGGCCGGCCGGCCCGAAGGGAACTCGAGGACAGAAACGGGTCCCGATCCTCCGGTGGGGAAGGACGACGGGCGGAGGGAATACGTTTGCCTGTTGGAGGAAGAGGAGGAGGAGGAAGATCAGGGCCCGGGCGGCGAGAAGCAGGAGGCCACGGCGCAGTCCTGCCGCTTCCAGGTGGAAGACCGCGAGGAGGAGTCGGAGTGCCCGATCTGTACGGAGCCGTACGACCTGGAGGGCCACCGGCCGGCCCTGTTGAACTGCAGCCACGCGCTGTGCGCCCACTGCCTGCGGGCCATCCTGGAGGCATCCAGCGCCGCCGACATTGGCCGCGTCCGCTGCCCTCTTTGCCGCCAGAAGACCCCCATGGTGGAGTGGGAGATCTGCCGCCTCCAGGAAGAACTGATGCTGCTCAGCGGCACCCCGGATCCGGCCTCGGCGGGGCCTCCCCTGGCCGCCTTCAGCCCGCTGCCCGCCCGCCGGCCGGGCTTCTGGGGCGGCGTGGAGCACCGCTTCCAGGTCCGCTTCCGCACCACCCGCATGGTGGGTTTCCTGCCCTGCCTGCGCTACCCGCCCGGCCTGATCGGCGGCCTGGCCCGGCTGGAGCGCCGCTGCCCCGCCGGCTACCGCTTGGCCCTGCTGGGGCTCCTGGCCGCCGAGCTGCTCAGCCTTTCGCTCGTCTTCCTCCCCATCGCCCTCCTCCTCCTCCTCTTCCTCGTCCTGGACAGGTAAAGAGCTCCGGCCAGCTCCGGAGGGAAGCGGCCCTGACCTTCTCGGAGTGTCCTTCGGCCCAGCCGAAAAAGACTGTCTCTTCAGGGATGCAGGCAGGGTCTTTCCCTGCAGATGCTGCCTACTACGTGGACCGAATCCTGACCCTTCGACCGGTCTGCCTGGAGGTCTCCTGCTGAGCCAGCCAAGGGAGGGAGGGCAGCCCTTCACCCCTTTCTTGGCCTTCCTGAATTGAGAACCGGAAATCTACCCCCCCAGGTCTGCTGCCATGTGTGTGGGGGGGGGACTACAGAGGGGCACCGTAATCTGTTTGGGCCCACACGTGGATCTGCTCTGCTCTGCATCCGCCTTGTTAATATTTCTCTTGCCTAGGTGGCTTTGCAAAGAGTGTCTCCCTTCCAATGCCGGTTGTGTTACAAGCACCCGGGCGTGCCTTTGTCAGTCCCGGATGGGGTGAAGGGAGGCCGGAGGAAAAGGCGCGACAGGTCCTGTACCCCCCCGGTCCTTCCCACCCTGATCCCGCCGCTGCCACCATCTCCACCACCACCACTATCCCTGCCAGGCATGACATGTTGCAACCCTGGGCCTCCTACAGAGCTCCTGGCCTTTTGCCTGAAAGGAGGAGGAGGAGGAGGAGGAAGGAGAGAAGCCCTCTGCCTATGCTCAGAGGCCCTCTTTCCCCTGCTCGTCCTGGCTTTGAAGAGGACGGAGGAAGGATCGGGTGTCCAAGGCCCTACCTAACCCCACCTCCACACTTCCAGAAAGCTGGGGGCTTTGAAAGATGCTTAGACATTCCCTGCTCTTTGGTCCTTATGGGCTGCAAACAAGACTGCCTGGGGGTGTGTGGGATCATGGGGAGTGTAGTCCCCACATGGGGAAGCCCCCGTTCCCCTCCGCCCTCCACCAGATCGGGATAGGTTGGCTCTGGAGGGTGTCTCGTTGGGGAAAGGCAGGGTGCCCAGCGGAGCTGGGCTGTGTGTGTGTGTGTGTGTGTGTGAGAGAGAGAGAGAGAGAGAGTGAGTGTGAGTGAGTGAGTGAGTGAGTGAGTGAGAGAGAGAGAGAGAGAGAGAGAGAGAGAGAGAGAGGTATGGTGCCCTAGGAGGAGCTGGGCTCTGTGCCATGCAACCCCGGATGAGAGCAAATAAAGCCTGAATACCTCTGGAGCCACATCGGCTTTTTCCCTGCAGAGCTTCAGCCGTGACTCAGCAAAGCCTGGACGCCCTCTGGCCGCCTGGCGGAAGAGGATGGAGTTGCTGGAAGAGGAGGAGGAGGAGGAAGAAGAAGAAGAAGAAGAGGCACGGGGTGGGAAGGGAGCCACCTGGACCGACCCTAACCCATCACGACCTTCATGCTGTCTAGGAGACCGGCTCTCCCGGCTCAGGGACCCAGGGAGTCCTTTCCATTCCCTTTTTGCACCGTGTTCAGCGGGCCCTCGTTGTTGTTTTTAACATCTCCCGCCTCTGGGTTAGGGACCCCTTTCCTGTTCACAGCCAGTGGCTGTTTCCACCCAGCCCGAGTCTTTTCTCCCCGATTCTTTTCTACTGGGGAGGATCCCCTGGGGCCAGGTCCCCTCTGCCACCCGACGCAGGCAGCAGCCCTTGGCTGCTTCTGGTCCTGCTGTTGGCCCCGAGAAGAGAAGCCCGGCCCCTGGCCTGAATTTCCCTCTGTATCTAGAGCAGGGCGCAGAGGCAGGAGAACCAGCCCTCTGTCCTGTCCCCGCGGCCTCCACCTCACCCCTAAGCTGAGCCCGCAAATTCCTATGGCACAAACCCATCGCGGCCGGATTAACTGGTCCATGCGGTGAACCCGGCCGCGCTTAATGGGGCAGCTCTCTTCTTTTCCCCCTCTGCTGGACAAATTCTTTTTGTTTTGTTGTCTGGTTGGTTGGGGGTGTTTGTTTGTTTGTATGTTTGTTTTTGTCCTAGCCCTCTTGCCTTCTGCAGGAAAGCATCGGGCCTTCCGACCCTCCCCCCGGGGGCTTGTAGGGTTGACTATTGATCGGAACACCCCTTGGTGCGGACGGCATGGGGTGGGGGGTGCAGCAGAGCGCCCAACACAGCAGCGTCTGTCTGTCTGTCCGTCCGTCCGTCCGTCCGTCCGTCTGTGAAGTCCGTGGCTTGGCTGGGAAGTCGCCACCCCTGCCTGCTGTTTTTTTTTCCAAAAAGCCACTTTTCGCCATTTCCTGCTGTCAAATTAATAATTCCCCAAACCAGATGCCTGCTCTCTCTCTCTTCCCCCCACCCCAATTAGAGGCAAACAAGATGTTTTTAAAATAGAGGGGGGGGCGAGGTTTCTACGGGAACCACGATGGCACCTGTGCCATCCCCGTGGCCTCTAATTGGGGTGGTCTACTTCTCGTCATCCCCTCCTCTCCTGTGCCTCTTTGGCCACCACGACACGTGGCCCGGGCCTCCCTGCCGGGGGCCCTCCCCACCTCCGCCGGCATCCTTCCTGGCACCCTATCCCCTACATCTGTGGTTCTCCACCGGTGGGTCCCCAGATGTTCCTGGACTGCAACTCCCAGAAATCCTGGCCAGCTCAGCTCGTGGTGAAGGCTTCTGGGAGTTCCAGTCCAGGAACATCTGTGGACCCACCGGTTGAGAACCACTGGCCTAGAACAAGGTGTGATGCTCTCCCAGCCACCCTCCGAAATAAGTGACTCTTCCATCCCTCTGACAGGTGATGGAACGGAAGCGGTGAGCTACCTTGTCGCAAGCTATGTGATTAATCTAGCTGCAGCGGGTCTCCACCTGTGGGTCCCCAGATGTTCCTGGACGGCAACTCCCAGAAATCCTGGCCAGCTCAGCTCGTGAGGAAGACTTCTGGGAGTTGCAGTCCAGGAACATCTGGGGACCCACCGGTTGAGAACCACTGTCCTACATAGACACACACACACACTTGGGGAGATAAGTGTGCCCGCTCATGGGCAGGCAGGGCCTGGCATCACGAGGAGGGAAGAGATCTAAATATAGCCAGGGACCATTGGGGACCAGACAGGGCGGCTCTATGGGCGTTGTAACCCTGCATCCTTCTCTGCCAGCTGCCTGCATGCTGGAGCACAGTGGAGGGATAAAAGGTGCCCTCTGCTCCAGCGCTGGCACTCGACCGTGGGTGGGTGGGTGGGTGTCGAGGGAAGACAGGCCTGGCGCAGCCCACGTGGGTAAGCACGTGAAGCCTTCCAAAAACACCCGGGGAGAGAAGGAGAGGGCCGGAGCCTCCATCCCTTCCTCCCTGTTGCCTAGCAACGGAGAGAGCTCTGCAGTACCAGCCTGGCAAAAAACATCAGAGGGGGCTGCAGAGAGGAGAGCAGCGCAGCTTGCTGACTGCAGAGGCCGAGGAGGAGGAGGAGGAGGAGGAGGAGGAACAGAGCAGACCCACGCCGGCACGGCTGCCCCGTGGCACACCCTGCGAGCAAGCCGTTGTTGTTGTTCAGTCGTCTTCAACTCTTCTTGACCCCCTGGACCAGAGCTCGCCAGGCCTTCCTATCTTCCACTGCCTCCCGGAGTTTGGTCACATCCATCTTGGTTGCATCGATGACACCGTCCAACCATCTCATTCTCTGCCGTCCTCTTTTCCTTTTGCCTTCCATCTTTCCCAACCTCAGGGACTTTTCCAACGAGTCCTCTCTCCTCATGAGGTGGCCAAAGTACTGGAGCCTCAGCTTCAAAATCTGTCCTTCCAATGAACATTCGGGGTTGATTTCTTTCAGGATGGATAGGTTTGATCTCCTTGCAGTCCAGGGGACTCTCAAAACTCTCCTCCAGCACCACAGCTCAAAAGCGTCGATTCGGCGGCGATCAGCCTTCTTTATAGTCCAGCTCTCACTTCCATCCATCACGACTGGAAAAAACCTAGCTTTGACTGTCCTGACCTTAGTTGGCAAAGTGATGCCTCTGCTCTTTAGGATGCTATCTAGGTTTGCCATTGCTTTCCTCCCAAGAAGCAGGCGTCTTTTAATTTCGTTGCTGCAGTCGCCGTCTGCAGCGATCAAGGTGACCAAGCAGAAGAGAAGTTATTTCTGTTTCTTACCAAACCTCATTCTCTCCCCTCCCCTTCCTCCTGGGACACACGTGTCTCCTTCGGGCTGTTCCTGCAGCTGCTTCCATCTTCCTAGCAGCCTAGCTGGTTGGTGTTCCCCAACCCATCAGAAGGTGGTCCTTTTTGATTCTCCCAAGCCGAGTTGGGTTCTCAAGGGGGCAGCGTCCCCAATGAGAAGGGGCTGGCAGTTTCCAAAGAAAGGAAACGCACCGTGCCCTGGGCGGATGTTTCAGAAAGGACGGCAGACCTGCAGCCTCCTTGAACCAGATCCGGGGCCACCTCAGTCAAGGCACTCAGTGGTGGCGTAGCTTCGGCCCTCCAGATGTTTTGGACCACAGCTCCCAGAATTCCAAGCGCAGATTGCCCGTGACCAGGGACTGTGGGAGTGGTGGGTCCATAACATCTGGAGGGCCAAAGGTTTGGTGGGCCAAAGGGTGTCCGAGGGTCGCTGGTCGTTCTGGGTTTTTTCAGCAGCCTTTGGAACTCTCCACCACTGTCTCCTTCTGGGAAATCTCTCTAGTTAAGGGATTGCTGGTTCCAGTCCTTCCTAGACAGGCACTCTTGGATGTGGGGGTGCTGTTCCTACGCCTTTGTGGGGACCTACCAGAGTCAACCGTCTCCCCTGTGCCGTTTAAGATATCCGAAAAGCCACAGGGAGATGTTGTACGGAGTTGTAGGGTTTGACAAATGCATGCCTAAAATTAAGTATATCCAAACTTTGGCCTTCCTGATGTTTTGGACCACAACTCCCAGAATTCCAAGCCTGTATTTCCAATGGCAATGGACTGCGGGAGTTGTGGCCCAAAACAGCTGGAGGGCCGAAGTTTGGACATGCCTGCAGACTGTGGCTAGAAGTGGCCGCATCAAGGGACCCCCCCCCCCAAAAAAAAAAGTGAGAATCCGGCCTTTTCATTGGTGACTCCTCCCCCCCACCCCCAAATCCCTGGAAAACATTAGCCCCCGAGATGTGTCTGGCTTCTTCCCGACTTGCATTTAGGAAGTCTGGAAATGGAATTATTCTCAGCGGCCTTCAGCAACGGAACCCCTCACTCCAGGATGCTGAATGTTTTGATTTTGATTTTCATGTGCGAATGTTAAGACTTTGTGATGATGCGTCTCCATGTTGCTCAAACATATGTTATTTTGTGGGGGGCTTGTGGGAGTTTTTAAGCATTAACCTGTAAAACCGCCCTGAATAGTGCTGGCACTAATGGGGCAGCGTACTGATCAAATAAATGTTTGCAGAACTGGCCAGCAGAGGGTGTTGTTGCCGTGAGTCCATTCATTGCTGATGCTTAATTGATAATGTCATTTGCTTGTTTTTGTTGTGGTGTTGTTGTTACAGTGGTGGCCGACTCTTCGTGACCCCATGTCCATGGAGTTTTCTGGGCAGGAAGACTGGAGTGGCTTGCCGGTTCCTATTCCAGGCGCCTACAGCACCTAGTATTCCCTGGTGGTCTCCCATCCAAGGACTAACCAGGCCTGACCTTGCTTAGCTTCCGAGGTCAGGTGAGATTGGATGTGTGCTGGCAACTCTACTGCTTATGCCTCTGATGTTGTGTCAAGTACCCCCCCCCAATGATTCTAATAGGGAAAAGGAGTCCAGGACCCAAAGTACACAAGTCTAAGGCAGGGGGTCATTTCATTTCCTCCTGCTTCTGTCCTAAGAATGCACGGATCACTGTGCCGGATTGGACTCCATAATCACCGACTCCATTTGCAGTAGCCCGAAAGACCTCTGCAACTACAAAACAGCAAGGAATAAAGGCTAACTTTCTCTCCAGGAGGTCTGGTTTTTAGTGGTGGGCTGACTCGGAAGGTGGCCGTTCTATCATGAGGCAGTGAGTTCCACCGGCTCCTTCTCTCTGTGCATGGTGGAAGTGTTCCTTTTTTTCCGGTTCCCACCCATCAGCCTCCCTGTGGCTTCCCTCCCCTCCACCACAGGGGGTTCTGATGCCACCGAGAGCCTCTTCCGTACACCCTTCTGAAATATATGCAGCTGCTGGTCCTCTTTTTTACAGGCACTGCTAAAAGCCCAAGTTCCTCTCCGTTCTTGTCAAACTCGCCCACTCGTTCCAGGAGCGCCTCACCTCCCCAACGCTCGGCCGTCAAAACCATCAGAAAGAGAGAAAAAAAAACCCACCAATTTCCTCCTTCTCTCTTGTCATGGGAACCAGGCAGAGATGATAGGGATGATCAAAAAGGGGACTGAAAATAAAACAGCCAACCTTATAATGCCATTGTACAAAACAATAGTAAGACTGCACCTGGAGTATTGTGTACAGTCCTAGTCACCGCATCTTAAAAAAGACATAGTGGAACTGGAAAAGGTGCAGAAGAGAGCAGATAAAATGATTACCGGGCTGGGGCACCTCCCTTATGAGGAAAGGCTAAAACATTTGGGGCTCTTAAGTCTGGAAAGAAGGCACCTAAGGAGGGGATAGGATTGAGACGTACAAACTAATGCAGGGCGTGAGTCAAGTGGATAGAGGGACGCTCTTCTCCCTCTCACAAAATAACAGAACTAGGGGACATCCACTCAAATAGAGGGTTGGGAGAGAGAATGGACAAAATAATTTTTTTTTTTACCCAGCGTGTTGTTAGTCTGTGGAACTCCCTGCCACAGGAGGTGGGGATGGCACCTGGCCTGGATGCCTTCAAAAGGGGATTGGACAGATTCCTGGAGGAAAAGTTCATCACAGGTGACAAACCATGATGGAGATGTGTCATCTCCAGGCTTAAAACCGGGGTACCTCAAGGACCAGATGCAGGAGAGTGGTATCAGGAGACAGAGATCTAGTCTTGTGCGCTCCCAAACGCATCTGGTGGGTCCACAGTGAGATACAGGAAGCTGGACTAGATGGGCCTTTGGCCGGATCCAGCAGGGCTCTTCTTAGGTTCTTATCTTGGCAACAACAGAGGCAGGCAGAAGAGACGAGTCTGTCTGTCCATCCGCTCCTTCTTTGGTGGCCCATAAAAGGAGATTTCCATGGGTACCTACTCTGCTCCAGTGGTGTCAGTTTCTCACCTTTCCTTCCCCTCCCTCATCGGGGAGACTTCCAGAGACCAAGCCTGGGGTCCAAACCTGCCTGAAAAACCTCTTGCTGCCCTTTGTTTTATTTCCAGCCAAGTAGAAGCAACCAAAGGAAGCCTCCGACGCTGGCCAAGGGCACTCGGAAACTGGAGCCTTCCAGATTCTCCACCGTGCATGTCCTCCAAAAAGCTAGAAGACCACAGCAATCCATCCGTGCAGCTCACCGGTGGAAGCGGGCACCCTATGCGTGGCATCTCACCCGTGGCCCTTGAATAGCGGGTCTCAGCCGAGTCGGACAGCTCCTGCTCTCCCTGTCGGGGCCCGAGGACTGGCACGGAATCTAGTTCAGCGCCAACAAGACAAAACCCTCCAGCGTTGCCAGTTCCGGAAAAGGGGGCGGGCGTTTGGGAGCAAAGTTTTCCAACAGCCCAAGATGAGCCGTATCCCCAGAGCCGAGGGGAGGAGGGGAGGAGAGACGCCAGCCCCACGCTGCCCCCTTGGCGCAGGGCTCTGTGAATTCGATTTATTTCACTCTCCCTCCCTCCCTCTCTCTCTCTCTCTCTCTCTCTCTCTCTCGCTGTGCCAGAACCACCCATCTATTCTTGGCCGTTGCTTCTTGGAAAGGCCGTGTGTTGCTGTTAAGATCTTGGCATCTCGGCCACGCAGGCTTCTGCTCTTCTGGAGGCCATGGACGGTGGGATGGTGCGCAGGGAGGGCGAGGGAATAGCCCAAGGGACAAAAGCGAGACCCCACCCCAACGGCCCCCTCCAGGGTGGCCACGATGGGGGCATTTCTCCAGCCAGGAAAGATGGGGAGGGTTGAATTCTCCGCCCCCTCCCCCTTGCTCCTCTTCACCCTCTATTCCAACACCGGGAAGAGGCGCCTGGCGGCAGGAGGATGCCAGAAGGTGACATTTTCCAGATCAGCAGAAACGGGGCGCCTTCCGAACTCAAGGAGGCCATCAAGAACAGAGAGGGCATGACAGGGGGTCGGTCCCTAGCGGCAGAATCGGCCTTTTAGAGGAGCGCCCTTCCCAAGCCTATATAGGTCCTCCAGATGTTTTGGACCCCCACCCCCACTGTCCTTTGCCATTGGCACTCTACGCTTAGAATCCTGGGAGTGGTGGTCCAAAACATCAGGAGGGCCAACGTTTGGACACACCTGCATAGGCACCACAGATGTTTTGGACCACAACTCCCACAGTCCTTTGCCATTGGCCATCTCGGCTTAGAATCCTGGCAGTGGTGGTCCAAGACATCAGGAGGGCCAAAGTTTGGACACACCTGCATAGGCACCACAGATGTTTTGGACCACAACTCCCACAGTCCTTTGCCATTGGCCATCTCGGCTTAGAATCCTGGGAGTTGTGGTGCAAGACATGAGGAGGGCCAAAGTGTGAACATGCCTGCTATAGGGCGTGCCTCATGAGTCCATCTTGTTGCCCCCCCCCCGGGGGGGGGGGCCCCCGGGGAGCTGTGCGGGGAGGGGGCCCCCCCTTTCCTACCCCGTCTGTGCGGCCTGGCCTTCCTCTCTGCCCACCCCCACCCCCTGCCCCACAAGAACATCCGGCCCTTCCCTCCCCAACCCACACCCCAATATTCCCCGATGGAGATGGCTCAGCGGGCCGCTGTGAGGTGGGTGGGTTCCAGGGCACGTCTTTATTTGCGAGATTTCAAGTGGACGGATTAACACGACCGGATAGAAAACAGAGCATCACCACAAGGGGTCAGGGAGAGAGTTAGGGAGGCAGAGAGGCGTGACCCCTTGCGGGCCTCTTCCCCGCTC
>JAHTLZ010000316.1:2111795-2137330 GCA_023846285.1 Phrynocephalus versicolor | reverse complement strand
ACACACACACACACACACACACACACACACACACAGAAAGAGAGAGAGAGAGAGAGAGAGAGAGAGAGAGAGAGAGAAGGAGCCCCTTCTCCTTCCGCTCCCTGTCCGCAAGCATTCTGTGGACGGCTCTGCTTTTATGGACAAGGAACCGACCGGATCTTGGGCTTCCCCTTGTTCGACATTTTATCATTTTTGTGGGCTCCGCTCGGTTGGCTTGGTTCCGGTGTTTTAAAAATATTAGGTCAGGCATGTCCAAACTTCGGCCTTCCAGATGTTGTGGACCACAACTCCCACAGTCCTTTGTCATTGGCAATCTAAGCTTAGAATTCTGGGAGTTGTGGTCCAAAACATCAGGAGGGCCAAAGTTGGGACATGCCTGTATTAAGTCCTTTGTGCTGACTTCAACCCAGATTGGTCTATTTCAACCTCCAGGATGTTTTTTGGGGGGTGGGGGGTGGGGTGGGATCTTGGCCGTGGACCTCCCTCCCACTGCTCCCAACCCTCTTGTCCACCACGTCCACCCCTGCAGGCTCCTTCGTGACCTTCCCAGGGAAATCCGTCTACGGGGCGCTCTCGGTGGATCTCCACTTCGGGTCCCTGGAGGTCGCCCGGCATCAATGCAGTGCCTTGGGCCGGGGCTGCAGCGCCGTGCTCAGCACCGCCGCCGGCCACCAACTCAGCCTGGGGACCCGCTTCGTCAACCTCAAGGGATCGGCGGAGGAGGCTTCGGTTGCTGCCGTGCACGTCAAGGCGAGGTGCTCGCCCGGCTATTCCGGGCATGACTGCCAGTCCATGTGCCCCCCCTGTGAACCTCGCTTGACCTGCAACCCCCTTACCGGCCTTTGCGAGGGCCTCCTCCACTACAGGCAGGCGCAAGGTAGGCTGGGCACATGGAGCAGCCTTGGGGTGACGCAGGCCACCGGGGTGGGGAGCGGTTGGGTAGTTGCCACGGAGGGAGCTGACTTTTCTGGCTTTGTTATGGTGCCCTCCCCCTTCTCCCTGTGTGCCCAGCCGGCTCCGGGCGGTATAAGCAAGGAGATATGGGCCACCACCGCCCCACACCATCATGACTTGATCCCCCCCTCCTGGCAAAGGGAGCATCTCAGAGAGAATGGGGTAGAAGGTGTTGGCACAGGCCAATTCCTGGCCAGGAAACAGTCCCACTTTGCCAGGAAGTCCCATCCTGCCTGGCCCGGGGGTCGCTGAAACCCAGCCCTTCTTTCTGCCCACAGGCAGGGTCTCCTCCCTGAAGTGCCTCCCACTGGGCGTGTGGGTGTTTGAGCAGGGGGTCTGCCTGTCTGCCGAGCGCTACAGCCACCAGCAGGAAGCGAGGTCGGCTTGCCAACGATACCTGGGCGCCACAGTGAGGAAGATCAGTCCTCCTCTTGGACAGGTGAGGGGCATGGGCTAGGGGTCAGGCATCCCTCCACCTCCACCACCACCACCAGTAGCCTTTCTTCCCTTCTTTCCCACATGTATAGAGCCCAGGCATCAAAACACTGGCCTGCCTGAAGGGCTGTGGCCAGGCTTTCTGGGATATCCCAGATGCTTTGCACTCAGGATCATACCTGTCAAGTTTTGGATTTGAAAATAAGGGAAATTTTCCGCAAGCACCCACCACAAGCCATACCACCACAACAACCAACCTCCAGTATCTCTCAGATTTTAAGATAGGTATGCAAACTATCTGAATACTGGTTGTAAGTATGCAAAGAAACCTGATGTGATATACATTTAACAGGCAGCTGTAACTAAATTCTGCTTTTCTCCTTACAGGGCTTACAATGTTCTTATGCCCACATTCATCATGCTATAATCTTTTATCCTTTCAGTCACAAACATATGTCCACTTCATCTGTTGTTTCTCTGTAATAAAATGTCTTAATCTCTGAGCATAAACAGAGGTCAAATGATATTGTATTTGTCTAGGCAGAAGGGGCTAGGGTCTTAGTCAAAGAGGGAACTTCACTCCCCACTCCTTTCTCAGGTTGTTCCTTTTGTCACATAAGCAGGCTAAATAATAACCCTTCTCTGGCAGAGGCAGCCAGATATCTGTATTTCTATACCTGTTTTCCAGGGTTTGGGAGTTAATCTTTACAACAACTAAATAATTAGTCTGCCAACTGTGAATGGCCTGCCTGGAAGGTACCAGATTTTTTAAAAATACAGGACTTTTCCAGGAAAATAATAATCCGAGAAGACGGCGTGAAAGAGGGGTAAAAAACTAGTTTCCCGGGCAATACGGGACACTTGACAGGTATGTTCAGGACGCCAGCTCTCCATACCAGACCCTCCTTTCAGTCTCTTCTTCCAGACCCCAGGGGGGGTTGCCGGACCAGAAGGAGGAAGCCTCGACCCCACCGGTTTCCTTTGGGCCTGCCAGCGAGCTGAAGGTGGGTCCTGTCCTTTCCTCCTGCTAAATGTAGGGTCCCAGGAGCTCTAGAATGGCCTGGGGGAGTGGGCAGAGACATTCCAGATTTCACCAGCGGAGCTTGGTTGCTGTTGTTTTTAAAAACACCACCACTGACCGACACCCGAGACCCATTCAGAAAGCCACCCCACCCCCGGTCAAAAGGACCTCTGAGCCCCTTGTAGGTAAAAGGAGAGAAGCCGATAAGCCTGGGCAATCTCTGGGCCCTCCGAGTGCAGCCAAGCCACAGTCCCCATCATCCCCCACGCCTGGCAGTGTTGAGCTAGGGCAGGCATTTCCAAACTTCGACCCTCTGGATGTTTTGGACCTCAACTCCCACAGTCCTTTCTCATGGGCAATCTAACCTTAGGATTCTGGGAGTTGTGGTCCAAAACATCAGGAGGGCCGAAGTTTGGACATGCCTGCATAGGCGCTCCAGATGTTTTGGACCACAACTCCCTCAGTCCTTTGCCACTGGCACTCTAAGCTTAGAATTCTGGAAATTGTGGTCCAAAACACCAGGAAGGCCGAAGTTTGGACATGCCTGAGCTAGGGAGAGAGGAACTAAAGCCCCAGAACATCTGGAGAGCTGGGTCAGGGGAAAAGGAAACCCATGGAAAGAGAAGGGCCATTGAAACTGTAATGAACATTCTTTCTGGACTGAAGCGCCCTGTCTGGAACGCAATGGTGTCCTCAAGACTAGGTGAAACCCAAGGAGTCCCCCTGCCTATGAAGATTGAGCCCCCTGCCTATGAAGCTTCCCTCCATCTTTCCCTTGTGTTTCTCTGTCCAGATGTGGAGCTGCCGTCCTTCCAGGGGAAGTTGCTGGTTTCCCTCCAGGGCCCGACTCCCCACCAGCGCCACCGCTCCAGGCCCGAAGCCCTGGCCGCCTGCTACCTGCAGGAAGAGCAATGCACGGGGCTGCTGACCCTTCACGGGGCCCATTACACCGTGGGAGGGACGGTGCTGGTCGACAGCCCAGGCTCCGGGGCCGTCCTCTACCTTAAGGCAGGTGAGTGGGCCGGCGCTCTGCCAAGGGGCAGAAGGGCTAGTAATTGGGGGGAGGCTGGCAATGGAGGGGGATTCGGAACTTCAGAATCCGACAACACGTGACTAGGAAGTAGCATTGGATGCTTCCCTCCGTCCGTGGTAGTGGTGAGAGTCAGGGCTGGCGCTAGGTTTTTTTGCGCCCTAGGCGGGTGGCGGGGCGGGCCGGGGCAGCAGGGGGCAGCGATGGGTGCAGGGGGCGGTGGGCGGTGGCCAGTGATGGGGGGGCAGCAGGTTGGCCAGCGCCCTCTCTCCATTTTGGCACCCTAGGCAACTGCCTAGTTCGCCTTAATGGACGCGCCGGCCCTGGTGAGAGTGGCAGTGGGGGCAGCAAAAGAGGAAGAAGCCCTCGCATGTTCAGGGGCCACTTGAGTCCCAAGACGTGGCCTCTGTCCGCCTCGCCCTTCCTGGCTCCTTTGACGCCCTGCGCTTTGGTGCTTGCAGCTTGCTCCCGGGGCTTCTGCGGAGCCCGGTGCCAGAGGCGCTGCTCCCCGTGCTTGAGCACACGCGTCTACAACCCGCTGACGGGCCGCTGCGATGGCCCCCTGCGCTGCGTCCGCCGCTTCAGCCCTTCCTGTGCTCAGGGTAAGTGGGAGGGTGTGGCTGGAGGGAAGCCGGGAGGCCCCGGGGACCCAGGCGCCAGGCCGGCAGCCCAACCAGCCCTGATTTTTCCATGCTCCCACCAGCTTGATCCTGGACAGCTTCTCAAGGGGGTAGCCAAGCTGGGTCCAGTAGATGGACCCACACCCAGCGCCGGGTCCGTATTCCCCTCTTGGGAAGGAATCAAAGGGTGCTTTTACACAACCCCTAAGATCCGCTGGCAACTTAAATTCGGACCAGAGATCTTGGGGGTTTGCTCCTCTTGCTGTGTTCCCACCCCTCCGCACTCCCTTGCTCCTGTCTGCGTGAGGGGAGGGAGAAAAAAAGAGAGAAAAGAATGCAGGCTCACCTCTGCCCTGCCATTGCGAGCTTCCCCGGGAAGCATTGCAGTCTCTTAAAGGGGCAGGGGGCAAAAAAAAAAAAAAACAACCAGAAGGCAAGGACAGCCCGGCACTCACTGCTTTGCAATCCGCATCAGAAATTTTTCACCCTTCGGAGACCAGGTACTTGGAAAATGCACTGGGACGCGCTTAGGTGGGCGTGGTCATACTTAATTTTTTCAAAAGTCCACAGCTGGTGGGAAAACAATTTTAAGCTCCGCATCTGGGAGCCCTATGCCTTGGATTTTAGGGGTCGTGTAAAAGCGCCCAAAGAGGAAGGCTGACACAAGAAGCACCGTGTCTTGTTTTCCTCGCCAATGTCAGTGCGCCAGACGTTTTCTCTGGTTGAAACCAGCACAGAGAGGCACCAGGGTTGCCTCTTGTACTCGATCCAGGCCCAGGGCCAGGGGCCGTCTCTCTCTCTCTCTCTCTCTCCCCTCCTTCCCCAGAGGAAATGCAAAACAAAAGCAAATTGTTCTGCTTATATACCACCCCATACCACTTCAAATAGTCTCTGGGCAGTTTTTATTATTATTATTATTATTATTATTATTATTATTATTATTATTATTAGTTGCATTTTTATACCGCCCATCTTCCAGAAGGAACTCTGGGCGGTTTAGAAGATGAGGATAAAACAACAATATATAAGAAGTAAAAGAAATGGGAGAGAAAATAATAATAAGAGACACACACCCCCAAAAAAAACCTAATAAAAGAAGGAGGGGAAAACCCTCCACAAGAGGCGGTGCGGGCAAAGATAAAAAAGAAAAAGAAAAAAATTAAGTGAAAAGGTCGCCATAGGCCTCCTTAAAAAGGTAGGTTTTCAAAGCCTTTTTGAAGTTTACAATTTTAATTACAGTATGCAGGCTACACATTGCCGCCGCCCCCCCTCAGCAAGCTGGGTACTCATTTTACCGACCTCGGAAGGATGGAAGGCTGAGTGAACCTTGAGCCGGCTACCTAGGATTGAACCCCCAGGTTGTGAGCACGGTTTTACCTGCAGGACAGGAAACTGAACCACGGCGCCACAAGGAGCCGGCTGGCGTGGCAAGGACAGGGAACCCACGGCTGTGTCCCCGTCTGTGTTTCTTTTCCAGGTTTAGTCCACACCCGATGCCCGGAGCAGCCCGGCTGGTGGTTCTGGGGCGGGCACTGCTATTACGTCGAGGAGCATGCCACTAAGGACTGGGAAGGGGCCAGGGCTGCTTGCCAAGCCTATGGCAAGGATATGGACCTCCTGAGGATCGGCAGCACCAAGGAAAAGGCAGGGAAGAAGAGCGCGGGGCTGCAGAGGGGGCTTCTCCAGGCCCAGGGCAGGAGTGGGATGCCTGTTGTGTGAGCCGCCTTCTGGAGGAATAGAGCTCAGGGTCCTTCCTCTTTCCTTTGCCGCTCACCCGGAACCTCAGGCCTTCCCGTAGATGCCCGATAGCTCTCTGGGGACTGGGTGCCGACCTTGCGAGGAAGGTCGAAGGCAGCTGATGGGAGTCCCGACGGCAACGGGACCCCCTTCCCCTCCCACCCCTGCAGGCCTGGGTCGCCGCCATGGTGCAGGGAAGCAGCTGGATCGGGCTGAACGACGGCGATCTGGACGGGATCTGGACGTGGGCCGGGGGCCAGGCGGCCAACCTCTCCTCTCCCTGGTGAGTCCTTTGGGATGGGCCACCTGCCTAAGACCTTCTCCGAAGACGGGGCTTGTCCCTCACAGGTGCATGCCTGCTCATGCCGCGCGGGTGACTCTTGGCTTCTTTCCTGCTAGGCTGGCCAGTGTACATCTCCCTGTTGGCGGATGCCTGGAGATTGGGGGCCCGGCGGGGCCAGATGTGGCTGCTTCTCCCTGCTCCCAACGCAAGGCCTGGGTGTGCGAAGGACCCTGGGGTGAGCACTTTGGCAGGGGGTGAAGGGGACACCAGTGGGGCTCCATGCAAATATGCCTCTCCTCCTCCTCTTCCTGCTGCTGCTGCCGAGGGTCAGGTTCTGACCCCCTGTGGGTCCCCTGGATGGTGCAGGCGTGGGGAGGCAGTGGGGCTGCTCCTGCAGAGACAGAGAGGGGACCGACCATGGTGGCCTGTAGAGATGGGCACGAATCAAAAAAATGGCATTTCATTTGTCGTTTGGAGGGTCCGTTTCGGTTCGTTTCCGTTTTTCGCAAATTTTTGCAAAACATTCGTTTTCGTTCTCGTTCATTTCGTTACCATTTCGTTACCATTTATTTCAATTTTTTTGGGATTTTAAGCAATTCGCTCATATTGCA
This sequence comes from Phrynocephalus versicolor, assembly GCA_023846285.1. Taxonomy (NCBI): domain Eukaryota; kingdom Metazoa; phylum Chordata; class Lepidosauria; order Squamata; family Agamidae; genus Phrynocephalus; species Phrynocephalus versicolor. The sequence goes on along the minus strand of JAHTLZ010000316.1, from coordinate 2,130,639 downwards.
GTAACGGAAATGGAACGCACGACAAAATTTCCGGTGTTTCTGTTCGTTTCGTTTCATTTTGGAGACAAAATTCGTTTGTCGCTTCGTTACGTAACGAAACGAAAAAAACGGAAACGGAAACGAAAAATTGTTCGTTTCGTGCCCATCTCTAGTGGGCTGCCTGGCTTCACCTGCATTGGGGGCTTTCTCCTCTCTTTCTTAGCCCCCTGGAGCCCCTGCCCAGCCGAGACAGGATGGCACCATTGGAATGGGAGCTGCTACTTCTGGGACCCCACGTCGGTGGCCAGCTGGCCGGAGGCCGTGCGCGCCTGCCGCAGGTTCCGCGAGACGGAACTGCTTTCCCTGATGTCACCCCAGGAGAAGGTAGAGCCGTCGGGGTCTCTCTCCAGGAGCCCAGGGCATGTGTAGGCGTGGGGTCTGTGTCCCTTGGGAAGATCCCGTGGTCTCTCCAGCAAATGGCTTACCAACGAGTAGACTCCGGGCAGCCATGCCTCTTTCCCCTGGAGGCACAGGGTGGGTTAAAATATGGATTATGTTAGCTTTGAGCGGCCATTGAGCCAAAAAAATTCTCCCCAGCATACAGCTGGGAGAGAAATATAGCTAGTCTGGCACACTTTCCCTGCGTGCCTCTGCTTATCTTCTAATCTCCGGACACAGGGATCTGCAGAGTAGCGTTTTCTTCTCAAGATTTAGCGCAGCGGACTGTCTTCTGCCAGTGCTCAAGAAATAAATCAGTCTGACAGTCTGAGACAAACTACTGCCTAGTTTATTTACAATTAACTCATATATTTACATCCTGGACTGCAAGCCGGCATGTCGGCGTCTTGCAACACACACGCTAAAAAAAAACACAGCTAAGCACACTAACTCAAAGAACAAACTGAAATAACCTGGAGGTTCTTCCTCCTCCAACATTTCACTGCACATGACAACAGATTTGATTTTAACCCTGTAAGCACCAAATCTGATACTCCAACAGATTAGTTGGTTGGATTTTGATGCACTGCCCATCTAGCTACCCAGGCCACACGTGTTTTGCAATGGGACAAAGCAATAATCAACAAAATGCCACGCTGTGCCACCGGCACCTCACCCATGAAAGCAATGTAACTTAAATTCAAAAGGACAACACAGACAGATGAGTAACATTTTAAGTAAATAACCGGGCAGCAGGAGCTATGGAGGAGACAATTCCTGGGTCACCTCTCTTGGGTGGAGCAAACAGGCCAGAGCCAAGAGGGGCCTGGACGCATCTTCCTGGTTTTCTCCTCTGTTGACGTAATGGTTCCCTGATTCTTCCGGCCAGGATTGGGTCCGCCGGAATTTCGGCGGCTCTTTCTGGACGGGCTTGAACGACCGGAAGGAAGAGTCCGTCTTTCGCTGGACAACGCAGGAGCCCCTCGCCAAGGAGATGTCACAGTGAGTGCCTGGTCGATCTGCCACTCCTCCAGCCCACCCATCTAACCCTGTCCCTGCTATGGTTGGGGGTAGAGATGGGCACGAAACGAGCGATTTTTCGTTTTCATTTTCGTTTTTTCATTTCGTTACGTAACGAAACGAAAAATGAATTTTGACTCCAAAATGAAATGAAACAACCCGAAACACGAAAAATTTTGTCGACCGCTTCGTTTTCGTTACGGCAAATTAATTGAATTGTGCTAAATGGTAACGAAACAGCAATTTTTCGTTTTCTTTTTCGTTTTTTCGTTTCGTTACGTAACAAAACAAAAATGATTTTTTTTGCAAAAAAAACTCATGAAAACGAAAACGAACCGAAATGGACCCCTAAACGACCAAACGACAAACAAAACACCATTTTTTTGAGTCGTGCCCATCTCTAGTTGGGGGGCTCAGTAGAAGCAGTAGTATCCTCGGCCCCACCTGCAGAGGGCGCCTGAGCCTTCTGGGGGGTGATCTTACCCCCCTGACTGGGGGTCAGGTGGGCTCCAGTCCTTGCCCCACTGGGGCGGCTTTCCAGAATTGCTTGGTGGGTCACGATGGCACAGCGCAAGCCCTCCTCAGCAGAAGAAGCTGATCGGGCAGAATTAGACCCAGAACGGTGACTCTCGCTGGGGTGCGAAGAGGAACCTCCTTCAAAGAGAAGAGCAAGGCGCAGGATCAGAACTGGAGAGCTGGCGAATAGCCAGGCGGCTCGTAGCACCTTGAAAACGAAGAGGCGTCATCTGGCATCCGCTAACATGGACGGCAGCCGTCTCTGTCGGAGGCCTAAAGCAAAACCTCGCAGTGCCCACATTTGCGCCCGATTCATGCCTGCATACTGAGTCTTTATCCTGAGCAGCTGTTTGGTCGTGTTCGGCCACAGCAGCCATCAGATCCAGCCAGCCAGTCTTCTACGATCTGCTTAGTAACAGATTATTAGAAAGCCGAATCCCTGACCTGTGCCCAGGCTTCCTGATGCACCTAATTAAAACCCGTCCCTTCCCACCACATGATCAGAGCAACGCCGATACCACCCAGGAGATCCTGGCAGGGCCAACCTTACCCCAAGGCTCAATGCAAGGGTGGATTTCTCCTGGTGCTTTAAAAACAATCTGCAATTTTGATTTGGCAAAGTCATAGGGGTTGATATGTGATTCTCTCCCCCCTGCCCTTTCGTGGGCAAGGTACCTGCGGGACGACCCGGCAGACGGTGGCCTGAAGGACTGCGTGTGGTTCGATGCGGCCGCCGGCCTTCTTCGCGACGCCCCTTGCGAGGAGGAGAGGCCCTTTGTGTGCAAAAGCAGCGGAGGTGAGAGAACGAGGGCCGGAATGGGGGGGGGGCGGAACACGCAACGCCATCTTAAGCCCAAACGCTTTTCATAATGTCAGCTGCTTCTTGGCCAGGCCCTCGAAATCAAGATGGAATATGAGCGGGCGCAAACCCGTGCAATGGGTGCCCCTTAAAAAGGAGGCGTGTTTTTCCCTGTCATCTATGTCCCCACCTCCCTCCCCTTCTGGGTTTGTTGGCTCCCTCAAACCCACACAGCCAGAATGGACTGTGCCGCAGGAGACGGACATGCTATTCTCGCATCCCTAAACCGTGGTCCAGCGCTGTGGGTGGCAGAGTGGTGCTGTGTGCTCTTATTTATTTATTTTATTTTATTTTATTTTATTTATATCGCTTGTATGCCACCCACTACCCAAAGGTCTCTGGGCGGCTCACAATCAAAGTGAACAATTCAGACAATTAAAACATCAAAATTGCAATAAAATTGAAACAATAAAAACATTTAAATACAATAAGTACAATATATTAAAATACTACACTAAAATCGCCATCAGGACCCACAATAATCAGTTAAAAAAGACTTCTGGAACAGGAATGTTTTTACCTGGCGCCAGAATGTCATCAGTGTTGGCGCCAGGCAGGTCTCGCTTGGGAGGGCATTCCATAATCCGGGGGCATAATATTCCCAGCGTGTCAGTGCCTCGTGTGTCCTGCCTCACTTAACCAGCCCAAAATCGCTGGGGGCTAAGATGCTGGAAGGAGCCACCCTTCCATACCATTCTACCCAAACACGGAAGGCCACCAGGAGTGAAAAGAGGGCTTTCTTTACAAAAAATGCCACCCGTTCTTCCCAGGCCCTCTCGCTCTGAACTGTTACGCTGAGGAAAGCTCGAAAAACAACTACTCGCAACTGGGCTTTCTCGGTGGTTGGTCCGTCCGTTTGGAATGCCTTGCCGGGCGTGTTGCGCTAAGCTCCCTCGCTGGCGTCCTTTAAGAAAGCCTTAAAAACATGGCTATTCAAGGACGCCTTTGGTAACCTCCAGGGGTAACTTCACTTTCCCCCCTCCCCCTTGTTTTTGCTGCCCTGCCTATTTTGGTTCGCCGTCCTGGTTACCGCTGTTTGACTGTTTTTATTAGTTTTATTGGCTCTATCTTCTCTTTTTATTATGGTTTTGTGTAAACCACCCTGAGTCCCTGTGGGGAAATAGGTTGCAGTATATAAGTTCTAAAATAAATAAATAAATAAATAAATAAATAAATAATGTCAAGGGGAGGACGAACTGGCCACCATAATGTCACAGGGAGTGGCGCTGAGCTCGGCGTGTCCCCCTTCCTAGCCACGGACTGGTTTGAGAAGCGGCCTGGCCACGGCGTGGCGGGACTGGAGGAGGCCCCACAGCTCTTCCCGTCGGCAGAGAGCCTGGAGCAGGCCAAGCGGGAATGCCTTCTGGAGCGCCCGGTCTGCCTCGCCGTCCTCCAGACGGGCTCGGGCTTCTACCTGATCAGCTCCCTCGAGGGAATGGCGGCATCGCAGGCGGATTCCACCCTTTTCGTGCAGACCTGTGAGTTGACCTGGTGAGGGAGGTGCCTGGCTGCTGAGATCAGTACGAAATGCTTCCGGTGCGGAAACGACGGGCAGGGGAAAAGGAGGTGTCCCATCCCCGCCTGCTTGCAGAGGCCCACAGTGGTACCTCAGATAACAAATTTAATTTGTTCTCTGGGGCAATTTGTTCTCCAAAAAAATTCGTTATCCGAAACATGGTTTCCCATGAGAATGAATGGGAAACCAATTAATCCATTCCAGAGCCTAGGAAAATGACACTGACGCCTTTTTTTTTTTGCTCAAAACTCTTTATAAAGTGCACTTTCAAGGTACAGAGGTGATGCAGCCTGGGATGGCTCTTTTTTACTGATGCATACTGGAAATTCGTTATCCGAGGCAGTCCACAGGGAAAATTCATTATCCGAGGCAACCAATAGGAAAATTCGTTTTCTGAGGCAGCCCATAGAGAAAATTCATTATCCAAGGCAGACCTATACCTAGAAATTGTAGTTTGTTATCCGAGGCAGCCCATAGGGAAAATTCGGTATCCAAGGCAGCCCTATACCTGGAAATTGCAATTCGTTATCCGAAAAATTCATTATCAGGGGCATTCATTATCTGAGGTATTACTGTATTTTCTTCTGCTTTGCTCAGAAAGACCCAGCCTCTCTGAGCTCAAGCCAGGCTCTGGGGGTGAGGCCTCCACTGGTTATTCCTGTCTTAGCTCTCCAGAGAGGTGGCTCAGAGGGGGCTCTGTGTGTGTGTTCATGCGAGCTTGTGCCTCAGCAGTGCCCCGGCCGCTTGGATTGTCTCGGCTGCATCCATCGCTGTGTTTCTGTTTCAGTTTGTGCCGAGGGCTTTGCCGGTCCTGACTGCCGCGTGGCCTCGGTCCACCTGCCACGGCCAGCCTGCGACTGCACGGGCCGATTCCAGACCACGGCAGAGAAAGGTGAGGGGGCCAGCTGGCTCCCATCCATACGGGCCACGGGCAGCAGGAGGAGCTGCAAGGGTACAGAGGTCAACAGAGGCAGGCTTATGGGCTGTGCCGGCGGCATCTGGGATGAAGAGTGCGGGCCGGGTGGCCAACCCCTGGCAGGCCATGTGTGTGTGTGTGTGTGTGTGTGTGTGTGTGTGTTAGAGAGAGAGAGAAAGAGGCAGGGAGAGAGGGAGGGGGGAGAGAGAGCGAGAGAGCATGTGCACATGTATACAGTGGTACCTTGTATAAAGGAATTAATTCGTTCCAAATGAAATTATGTTAAGCAAATTTTCCTTTATACAAATTTCCCATAGGAATGCATTGAAAACGGAGTGATCCCATTTTTATGTTGTACGGATTCGCCCCATAGGCGATTGTGTTAAGCAAATTTCCCCTATCTCTGGAATTATTTTATGTTGTGCAAATTTTATGTTATACAAACCGTTTGTTATACAAGGGTCCATTGTATTTGTTTATTTATACATTTGCATACTGCCCGCTTTCCAAGAGGAACTCCGGCCGGTTTACAGCCATCAGAATACAAAATCTAAGCAAGATGAGAATAAATAATCATAGCAAAATCAATAAAAGATCAAACATCGAAGACTAGTCAACGCTCAGAGAGTCGCTGAGCTCTTGTAACCCTTCTTGCCTGGGAGGACCAGAGCCCCAGACCCACCACTTGCTTTGAGGGCGGGAGAACGGAAGGGGATGCCGACACCCCTCCCGAGGCCCCTGACCCCCTTCCCATGTGTTCTCTCTTGCCGTGCAGTGTGCGGGGTCCCCGTGCGGACCTGCGTGGATGACTGCAGGCGCAGGACGGCCAGGACAAACTGCTCGCTCTGCCTGCCCGTGTGCACCGGTAAGCAGAGCTGGGGGACCCCCGGCGGGGAGGCTTTGGCTTCCACTCTGAGCAGGGAATAAAAAAACCCTGCCCCTGATGCCTTGAGGGCTTTACCTAGCGTGTCGTTAATCTGTGGAACTCCCTGCCCCAGGAGGTGGCAATGGCATCTGGCCCGGATGCCTTCCAAAGGGGATGGGACGGATTCCTGGAGGAAAAGTCCATCACAGGCGACAAACCATGATGGGGATGTGTCATCTCCAGGCTTAAAACTGGGGTACTTCTCCCCCTGCTCACTTGGGCCCGTGGTTCATTATGGAGCTACCTGGCTGCCGGAGACTTCAATGATTATAATCCACCTCCCAATCTTGGGCTGCTATCTATCCCGTATAGAGATGGGCACGACTCAAAAACAAATGGTGTTTCGTTTGTCGTTTGGTCATTTAGGGGTCCGTTTCGGTTCGTTTTCGTGAGTTTTTTTGCAAAAAATTTCGTTTTCGTTTCGTCACGTAACGAAACGAAAAAAATGAAAACGAAAAAGAAAAATTGCTGTTTCGTTACAATTTAGCACGATTCAATGGATTTGCCATAACGAAAACGAAGCGGTCGACAAAATTTTCTGTGTTTCGGGTCGTTTCGTTTCATTTGGGAGTCAAAATTCGTTTTTCGTTTCGTTACGTAACGAAACGAAAAACGAAAAGGAAAACGAAAAACCACTCGTTTCGTGCCCATCTCTAATCCCGTAGTGTGCTGAGCAGTGGGAGGACACAGGTCCACCCCGCTGCGCCCGACCTCCTAACCCAGGGTGTGGTAATATCATTGCCCATATTTCTGAGCCCCAAGATTGGTCAAGCACAAAGGAAACTGAAGGCCTAGGAGGGCTGCTTGACCTGTATTTCCCAGCAGTCCCCAGGACTGAAGCAGATACCAGGATGTGCTGATGTAGGCAAGAAGGCCAGAGCAAAGAGGATGGCAAATAAACAGGATATCAATAATGCCTCACTAGCTAGGGAGCATTTCCCCCACCACCACCTATGGAATCTATTTCCTGTGCCATTGTGTACCTGTTTACTGAGTATGGTCTCACAGATAAGGCGTGCAGGAACATCCTGCTGTATCTATTGTTGTTCTCTCTTAATAAACACTGGTCACTCAGGCAGGAGAAGAAGAATCATCCTCGCACACTTCCACCCACGCAGCCCACACTCACCTACATGCATGCCTCCACACATTCATACACACACAGACATCCATGGAGTCCAGATAGAGAATGCTGCCTGAGCACCCGAGATTGCACCCCGAAACTCTGCGTCCGCGTGATCCGTAACGCAACACCAGGGAGCATCCCTTGTGGTTTTTGGACAGCCACGGCTGTACACCGCTCGCGGGCAAGGCCCCCAACCCTGCTACAGCCCGATCCTCCCTGTATCTGGCATCCAGCCAAGCGCCAGGCTGTGTGTTGTGAGTCTCCCTGCTGGCCACGGCACCTAAGTCCCTGTGCTTTTCTCCTCTCCACCCCACCCCACCCCATCTCCCACCCGCCCGCGGCCCAGAATCCAGCCTGAGCGGCCTGGACCCCGAAGAGCTCGCTCTCATCACGATGATCCAGTTCAAAGTCTCCCACGCTCTCAACCTGACGGCTGAGGACGAAAGGGACCGAGGGAAAGCTTCCAGGATCATCTACGACGCCAGATACCCGTGATCTTCTCCGCCCAGGGGAAAGGAGCAATTAAAAAAAGATTTCGGAGAAATGAGGCTTTGTCCCGTCTTGTGGATTGGTGGGGGGGGGGGACGGGGGAGGAAAGGGGGGGGGGCAGAAATAGCAAAGTTTGCTGCTTGTTTACCACCCGATATAGCCCTTAAAGCACTCTCTGGGCCGTTTTTGATTTAATTAGGCAGGCTATACATTGCCTGGGGAGAGAGGGGGAGGGAGGGAGAGAGAGGGGGGGTACTCTTTACACCAGGGGTCCTCAACCTAAGGCCCAGGGGCCGGATGTGCCCCCCCCCCCAGGGTCCTGAATCTGGCCCCTGGGACCAATTGCAGACCCCGCCCACCTACCCCCTGCTTTGCAAGCAAGCCAGCCTCCGCAGCTGCTTCTATTGCTGAGGTGGGCTATAGAAGCAGCTGATCAGGATGCTAGCTAGTGGGACAGTTCAAAGTGGGAGGGCCACGGCAAGGTCTCCCGCCCCCCCCCCACCACCACCCAGATGGTCAAGGCACCAGCTGCAGCCAAGCAGGGCAATTTAAAATGTTGGCCTTTTGTGGAGGGGACTGTGATCAGTGGTGTCTGGGGGGTAGTGGACCAGCCCTCTGTTTGAAAACTTTGAGGACCCCTGCTTTACACCCTCGATGAACACACGGCACCGATCCCTGCCTGGCCACAAAAGGCAAAAACATGCCGAACAGCCGATTGATCTCTTTCGCACGGGTCCCTCCTCTCTGTAGTCTAGCTGTGGGAACCTGGAGCCTTCCTATACACCCCTTACCTGTTCCCACTGCTGGCTGGGTGCTTCCCATAAGGCAGGGGTGTCCAAACTTTTTGCAAGAAGGGCCAGATTTGGTGAGGTGAAAATGTGTGGGGGGCCAACCATTCAGCCGCATTTGGCCCCTGGGCTGGACTTTGCACAAGCCCGTAGGACATGCAAGGAGGCAGGGAGGATGCTGCAGCAACGGAGATGGGGGCGGGTAGGCTGAGCAGGTGGCTGGGGGGGAGGGACGGAGGCAGGGAGGGCAAGCAAACTGTAAAACTGCGAGCTGACGTCTCCATCCGGTATGGGGAGAGGCCAGCGGGTGGGGATGCATGACAGGCTGAGCTGGCAAGGAGAAGAGGCTGCGGGCCACTTAAAATTTGAAAACGGGCTGGATTTGGCCCCCGGGCCGGACTTTGGACGTGCTTGCCCTAAGGTCTCCAAACTCCCTACTCCTCCGCACTCTTTTTGCATTTCACTATGCATCCTCCTCCCTCCCTGGCACACAGGCTGTGGAATCAGCAAATGGAGGCGTCAGACTTTGAACCGCAGCAGCCGGGTTTTAGGTGGATTCCCTCCCCCTGACCGACACCTGTCCAGCTGCAGGAGAGATGGAACAAAACCAAGGGTGGTGCAATTCTGCAAGTCTGCCTGCCTTCCGTCTCTTCACCTCGAGGGCACACGGGCTGAGGAGTCCTCTCTGTAGATGCCAAAGAGTCCCTAGACTACAGCTCTTGGGGAGGGGGGGGTTCCGCCCCATTGCACCCGGGACCCTCTTTGAGAAAGGTGTGGGGCACGGTGGGCTGTGTTCCCTTTCTAACCCTAACCCCAAAGCCCCCCCACCGGCAGCTTCTCAGCCCTATCCATTGCCACGATCGGTCCTGTTCCCAGCTGCGCTCTTGCGTCGCCGGCCTGCCAACTGGCCGTCTCGGTGGCTTTCCTTGTCGGGCTGGAAGGGGCCCAAGGGATGCCAGTTGCCAACCAGCGGCGATTAAAAAGGGCCCTGCGTGGCTGAGAGTTTTTCCAGTGTCCATGTTAAACCGTCGCCTGCTGACTCCTGAACCTGGAGGATCGAGTTGGCATCTCTTGAGCTTTCCTGGCATTTTTTTTTTTTACAGGGACTTGACCCAGTCTGGTGAGAGTTCCCATGGTAGTGTCACTTTTGGAACCATGAACCCGAGGTTTTACTGTGAGTAAAGTGGTGTGTGTGTGTGTCTCTCTCTCTCTATCTTTGACCTAGCCAAACCTAAACCTCCTCTTGTTGTGAGTCTGAAGGCCACACACACACACCCCTAGCCAAAGACAGAAGAACCTGGGAAGACAAGCCCCTCTTGAGTTAGCCACCCATGGTGGCCCAGCCTGACGTAGCCAAGTGAACACGAAAACTTTGGTAGCCTGGCATGGATGCCTCTCTCTCTCTCTCTCTTCTCTCTTCTCTCTGTGTGAGTGTTTCTGGGTGTCTTGCAAAGGAGTCAGCCGGCCCACAAGGAAGTCGCGGCTTTGCCTCTTGGCAGCCAAGGCTGCCCTGTGAAAATATTTGCAAAGGAAAAAGACCGAAACTCCACCCAGAAAGTGAACACTACAGCCTTAGTTGTAAAGAGGAGCAGCCGCCCAGGCCAGGGACGGGCAGGACGGAGGTGAGCGCCCGACACTTTGCTTGCTGGGTGCCCGCAGCCGTGGCGGAGAGAGATGGTTTCAGGACGGGTGGAACGGTAGAGCTGGAAACGGGTGCCACGGGGAGCCAGGGCCAGGTCCCCCACCAAGCCGGAAGGTGGGCCTTGCGGTTGGCAATCAGGGCCAACCCAGCTCAGGGCATTTCTCAAGGACATCCTCGGTTGCCCTCATGGCGGGCCATGCCAGGAACCGGGACCGTCCTTGCTTCAGGAGGGCACTGCGCCCGTCTCTCTCTACCCTCCTCTGCCTTCTTCTGCTCTGCCCGCTCGCTGCCAGCGCCTGCCCGGAGCTCTGCGCCTGTTCTTCGGGGCGAGTGGACTGCGTGGGGCGCCGGCTGCGCTTCGTGCCGGAGGGCCTGCCGCCCAACGCCACCGCCCTCCTGCTGGACTCCAACCGCATCGCCGCCCTCCAGGAGGGCGCCCTGAGGACCCAGGGGGCTCTGCGCCGCCTGAGCCTGAGCGCCAACTCCCTGGTCAGCATCCACCGCCAGGCCCTGGCGGGTCTCGGCCAGTTGGAAGAACTGGACCTGAACGGGAACGAGTTGAGCCTTCTGCCGCCGGAGACCTTTCTGCCGGTGCCGAATCTAAGGGTGCTGAACGTAGCCCATAACCGGCTTCTGAGGCTGCGTTTTGTGAGCGCCTTGCCTCAACTCCAGGTCCTCTCCGCGCAGGGCAACGCCTTGGCCTCGCTCAAGGTGGATTTCTTCCAGAACCTTCCCTCCTTGCAACGCCTCCGGCTCGAGGGCAACCCCTGGGCCTGTTCCTGCGGCATCCAGACGCTCTTCCAGTGGCTTGCAGACAACGCGAGCAAAGTCCCAGGTGAGTGCAAGCAAGAGAGGGCTGAAACCCATCAATAATGGCTGATACTTCACGTCCCTCTCGCTGCAGTTTGCGGCCCCGCTGGAGACCGGTTCGAAGGGGTCAATCCGAGTTCGAAGGAACGTAACCTCACGTCCTTGTGGGGTCAATCCGAGTTCGAAGGAACGGAACCTCACGTCCTTATGGGGTCAATCCGAGTTCACCCCGACCACGCCCCCTGAACTGCGCTCCAAGCGGGGTGAGAGATTCCCGTCCTGGAGCTCAGGAATCTTTTCAATCCGCTTCTCGATCCGTGTTGAAAACCGATTTCAACACGGAGGCAAGTTCACCTCGGCTCGAGGAAGGACGTGAAGTAACCACCATAGGAGGGTGAGCTGGGCACGCACAAGCTCCCAAGACCCGCCTCTGGCACCCTCTTGGGGTGGGGTGGCGGGGCTAAGCAAGGCAAGGCTGCTGCCCCAAACTCTGGAGAGCCTGGCCTACCCATTGGCAACAGCGGTACCCTCACCTTGGCTTGGTAGACACTTCTGTGGGCAAACAGGAAAAAGAAACCTTCCAGCAGCTGTTGCCCCAACTAGAACCCGGGTTTAGTCTCTCTCTCTCTCTCTGTCTCTCTGTCTGTCTGTCTTGTTTGTCAGTCTGTCTGTCTCTATCTCTGTCTCTTTCTCTCTCTGTTTGTCTCTCTCTCTCTCTCTCTCTCTTTCTCTTTCTAACCCTAACCCTAACCCTAACCCTAAAAAGAAAGCCACTTTTAGGTCCATCACCTCTACCCTGGCCTCCAGCTTCAAGAGATGTAGGTCATCTAATGATAGAGTAAGAGGAAGACAAATAATTATGCCCTCACCTTCCTTCCTTCCTTCCTTCCTTCCTTCCTTCCTTCCATCCCCCCCTCTCTCTCTCATTTGGGTTCTTCTAGAATAATACGGACCGTTTAGAGCAAAACCACCAGAACATTAGCAAAGAGGCCCGTGCAAAACGGAGAGGAAGGGGGGGAAGAGAAGCATCCCGTTCTACCCCTTCCATATTTGGGGGCATTTAAAATTAAGGCTGAAAGTGAGACCAGAGGAGGGTCTTACCCATCTCCTGCCGTCTCCTCTGCGTGAGTTCTTTTGCTTTGGGGTGTGGGGTGGGGTGGGGTGGGGAGGCCTGATGGTGCCCAAATCAGCTGGGGGGGGGGAAACCCATGGGGCCGAATGAAAGGACACACGTGTGCCATCCCTCCCCACCCCACCCCACAAGCTGCTTTTTAGGACTCGTGGCCGTTCTCCGCTTGCATGTCAAGGTTTGGGTTCAGGGGAAGGCAGTGCAAAGTCTGCAAACGCCGGGGTGGTGGTGGCGATCGTGGGTGCAAACCCCGCCCCCCACCGGAGAGAAACGTGGCCATGCAGTTGAGTTTGGAGCAGGCACTCCCCTCCACTGATGTGGGGTGGACAGGATGCGGGAGGCGGCAGCCTCCGGGGGCAGTGGGGGGGGTGCGGCTGGGTATTCTAAGCCGCTGTTGCTGTAAGAAAATCCTGGGGTACGGGAAGTCAGCCAAGAAGCTGTGGCACTGGTCTGGGTGCCAGCCGAGCGGGGAGGGCGGCAGGGTCGTCCTGACCCCTTGAGACGGCAACGGTGGCACCCCTCTGGGCCACCTTCTCTCCCCCCCCCCGATCTCTCCTTGCTTCTCCTTTTCAGAGGTGGACTCCGTCTACTGCAAGCGCCCGGCCTCTCTTGCCCACTACCCCATCGCGGCCCTCGGGAACGACTCTTTCGCCCGCTGCCAGGAGCCCTGGCTACACCCCTGGGATTACGCCTTCTTCCTCCTCATCGGCCCCTCGACCTTCCTCACCAGCATCGGCCTCTGCATCCTGGCCGGCCTGCTGGCCGCGGCCAGGGCCCGGGTGATGGCCACCACCTACGTCCGGCCGGGAGCCCTGGCGAGGCGAGCGGAGCGCCAGGCGTTAGGCAGCCGGCGGCGAGTGCCCTCGACACGGCCAGCCCTGTCGCGTCACCCCCGCCAAGCGACCCTGTGCTGATCCCCAACCAGGCCGGTTGGGTGGGTGGGTAAGTGGGTGGGTGGATGGACAGCAAGGCCGTGGGTTTTCCTGGTTTATTGACCACAGAGAGGCGAGGGAAGCCGGTGCAGGCAGCAACCAGAGGCGAACCAGGAAATAGAAGGAAATGGCAAGGGAAAAAGTAACTGTTTCTCTGGCTAGACCCTGGGCACGGAACATAAGAACCTAAGAAGAGTCCTGCTGGATCAGGCCAAAGGCCCATCTAGTCCAGCTTCCTATATCTCACAGTGGCCCCACCAGGTGCGTCTGGGAGCGCACAAGGCTAGATATCTGTCTCCTGATCCCACTCCCCTGCATCTGGCCCTTGAAGGACCCCGGTTCTAAGACTGGAGATGACACATCTCCGTCATGGTTTGTCACCTGGGATGGACTTTTCCTCCAGGAATCTGTCCAATCCCCTTTGGAAGGCATCCAGGCCAGAGGCCCTCCTCACCTCCTGGGGCAGGGAGTTCCACAGACTTACAACGCGCTGGGTGAAAAAATATTTTCTTTTGTCTGTTGTTACTCTCCCAGCCCTCAATTTGAGTGTATGTCCCCTAGTTCTGGCATTTTTTCACACCCTTTCCTTTGCCCTCCCTCCACCTGCCCTGTCACCATAGGGAAGGCCCTCCAAGTTGGGAGAACTTTGTTTCTAAAACCACAGGAACAAAATCCAAAGGAGGCTAGGAAAGAGGAGGTGCCGTGGCCCTGATCTCAAATCCCGTCTCCAGCTGTGCCTTTCATCGTCCCCTCTTGCAGATACTGGGGTGGGAGGAGGGAAGAGTTTGCCGACAACTTTATCGGGCCCTTCAGGGCAAGGAAAAGGGGGCCACACAGGAACCCCAGGCATTGCCGCCAATGAATGCCTTTGCAGTTTTAGCCATGGGGCAGGCGTAGAATCCACAGCGCCCACGTTCCTGCTTCGGACAGTGAGCACTGGCCTCTGTGATGCTCTTTCCTCACCTTGATTTTGGATCATGGACACGCACACACACACACACATATACTTCCAGTTGGTTTTATGAAGTTCATTGAAGAATATCCGTTCGCGGTTACAAAAACTGACAGGACAACTGGAAATAAATATGGCCGTTATTCATCAACGGATGCCGACGCTTCCCCCCGCCCCCGGTTAAAAACCAGATGCACGCTATTTACAGAAGAACCCCCGTGTAGCTCGGAGGGCAGGTTAAAAGACACCCCACCCCCCCACCTCCCTGCATGTACATTTTCTTTAAAAAGCCCTGCCTAAGGCTGGAGACTTGTGTTTGCCTGCTTGGAAGGAAGCCCTGTAGAAATGGACGGGGCTTCCTTGCAAAGCAGATGTAAAAGATCACCCACACCGCCTCAATTCTGCACTCAGATTGGTCAACATGGATAAGGATCCAGCGAAATGACGGGTGGGTGGGGGGTCCAGCAGGTGTGGGGGAAGAAAAGACCCTCTGTTTGCTTTTTCTCGTTGCTGTGGCATGCATCCAGGAGTGCTTCAACCAGACTGAGGGTGCACAGGGTCCCAGGTTACCATCGGCACGTGGTTGCATTCTGCATCCCCCTTGATGGTCTGGAAAGACGGGAGGTATATGAGCCATTAAATAAATAAATAAATAAATAAATAAATAAATAAATAAATAAATAAAATAAGGGCGGCAGCCTTCAGCGATGGAGGGAGCTTGCTGAGACTGGCACGAGATCCGTTGCCGCCTTGCCAAGAACGACAAGAGGAAGGAAAGGTGACGAACCCAAGGAGTATGCGGGGGAGTTTCTGTGGCATCCGGGGAGGGAAGTCACCCAGAATCCGGGTCTTACCCTCGGAAACCTACTAACATCCTAGGAGGAAACTGGTTCGACTAGAGAATCCGGTACTCAGCAGAACACTCTCTTTTTTTCTCTACGTGGATGACATCCTGCTTGGCGGTGCCAACGGGATTAAGACGTGCGATGCCCGAGAGGAGAAATCCAGGTGACTGATAATCCCTTGCAGTCACGGTAGCCAATTTGTCTAGCTCCCAGAGGCAAAGCAAATGACTTAAGACCTGCCGGCATGCAAGGCCGGGCTGCGGGCCCTTTAAGGCTCGCTCCAAACCCAGGACGAGCCGTCCCTCTCTACACTGCCACATTTGGCATTGACACCTAGAGAGGGCACTGCTCGCCTGTAGATGCTTCCGTTACCTCTTGCCAGTTGCCCAGCCCGCCCCTTCAGGGATGAGGAGGACTAGCAGCAAAGCCTTGTGTGGTTTTTAAGGAGCAGGGGATGAGGTGCCCGTAGGGGGCTCGGGCACCTCTGCCACCCACCCTGAACCTACCCGTGTTTTCCTGGCTTTGCCAGGGAAGGGGCCAAGTTGGTACTTGGAGGAGAATCAAGGGTCTCTGGGCAAAGCTAGGGAAGAAGCGGGCGGAAGCTCAGGACAGCCACGTCTGCGAGTCAGAGCCGTCCATCTCGAGCCGATACTCCATGAAGGGGGGCCACGGCAAGACCATGTGCTGTTCCCAGGGAGAAGGACTCGCACTGTCGATCCAGCAGACCGGACCAGAACTATCAGGGAGGCTGGCTCCATTTGTCTCGCATCTTAAGAAGCCAGGGTAGGAAAGAGCAGGTGCCCAAGAGGCAGCGGAAGGAGAGGCGCAGGGTGGTAGTGGTGGTGGTGGTGTCCTCCAAGTGTTCCTTGCCAACGGAGTCGGTCTAGGCATGAAAGCGGTTCATGTGCCTTGGCAGAGATGCCAACCTTCTTCCACCCAGCTTAATAAACCTGGAGGACAGAATGTCCCAACTGGGTGGCGTAGCTATGGAGGGGCAAGGGAGGGACATCTGTCCCCATGAGCAGCATCTGGGGGCACCAAATTGGGTGCCAAACAGTTCCCCGCCCATGAGCCCCGGGAAGGCATGGAGGGCTCCCCAGCCACCACTGCCACCTCCTACATGACCCCTTAGCCCTTGGGGGCACCAGAATTGACTTTGTCCCTGGGCGTTGAAAACCCTAGCTACTCCTCTGGCCGGGAGGTGGCACTGCCAAGAGAAAGGAACCCCCACAGCCTAGCAGGAGAGGGACAGCCTGGGAAGAAGCCAGACGGATCAACCTTAAGGAGGAGCAGAGCCTGGCGTGGCCAGAGGGAGAAAGACTGGAGACTCCGGATTCAGACCCGGGCTCGGCTGCAATATAAGCCCAGCCCTTACAACCCCGTTTGGTAGGCTGCTGAGTTAGGGGAGTTTTCTCTATGGAAAAGCCGAGCCCAGGAACCACCCTCCTGGCTTGCCCAAGAGAATAGCCTTTTCTGCTGACTTGTGGGCGTGGGTCACTCAGGTCCTTGTCACAAATAAGCCCCAACTGGAATGCAAGAGAAGAGCAGACGCCCGCCCGCCCGCCCCCGGGGGTGGGGGTGCAGGGGTGGAGAGGAGGAGAGATGCATGCCAAGCCTTGTACACAGGCAGGATCATCCCAGGCAGAGTCAGAAAGAGGGCCGTACGGAGCACATCATCGGAGCGCTAGAGGGCAGCCAAACAGAGACAGACCTATTATGTACAACCACCCAGGACCGCTCTGGATGGGTTTCCCCCTTTGCTGTCCTCGGCAGGTGGGGTGGCGAAACGTGGGAGGCGGCGATGCCAGAGGGTTCGGCGCATGCATGGTAGGATGGTAGAGAAGTCCGAAGGAAATCAAGTCTGCTTGCAAGGACAGGCGGCTTGCCCCCGGCCCGGTGGACGTGGCACCAGTCAGAAGCACCCGCTGTGTCCATCGGAAGCCTCGAAGGGAAATGTCCGGAGGTCACCAGCTCTTGAGTTGTTTTTTTTTTTTTTAAAGGATTGGTCTCTTCCGTGACTTGTCCCATTCCTCCCCCTCCAGTCATGCCAGGGTCCCTGAGAGAAGCACGGGGACCCATCGGTGTGTGAAGAAAGAGATGCGGGCTCTAAGGACGGATGGCAAAGACTTTGGGGGGTGTTTGCCTCCAGAAAGGGCCCCTCGGAGTCCCCGTCGGCCTGTCCCTGCCGTGTCCATCAAGGGTGGCCGCTCCGAGAGGTCACACCACCGTGCTGACAGAGGGGTCAGAGAGGTTGAGCTGCCCGGTGATGTCCGTGGGGTGGTACTGCTGCAAGAGACAAGCAGAGACAGAAAGAGAGACAGAGAGAGAGAGAGAGAGAGAAAGAAAGAAAGAAAGAAAGAAAGAAAGAAAGAAAGAAAGAAAGAAAGAAAGAAAGAAAGAGAGGAGGAGGTGGCATTAGGCAAGGCAGTGGGGCACCACCACCAGCTGACTCCATGGAGAGACACAACGGGGATCACTCAGGGATGATGCACTGGCCACAGGGGTCTCAAAGAGGTGGACAAAATCCCGCTGCCCAGAGCCGTGTGTGTGTGTGTGTCTGCCACTCACCTCTGGCAGGGCAGGGAGCACAGTTGGAGGAGCAAGGGACTTTGTGAAGGCAGGCACCTGCTCCAGGGTGAGCAGGGAATCAGCCCAGCCCCGACCACGGGGCTCTCTTAGGAGGCCTCTCGTGGCTCAAAACGTGGCCGCCTCTTCCTGTGCTCCCATCGCCCGGCCTTCTCTTGGCGCTCGTGGCACACGTCTCACACACACACGCACCGCCATGCCCCTGTCCTCGTTCCAGCCAAGCGCCCATTTGGTTTCCGGGGAAGTCAAAAGAAATCACCCAATTTGTGGTCTCCGTGGAGGATTAATTGAAAAAAGGGCGCTGTTCCGGCGGATGTGCCAAGGTACGCCCGGCCGGCTTTCGAGTCTCTGCTGTCTTCGAGGGAGGAAGGTTCGTGCCAGGCCTTACAGGGAGGTCTCTCTGTCTTAGCTCCCCGGGGTCGCGTCCTGGAACCGAAACCAGAGATGGGCATCATTCCCATCTCTGCCTCTGGCGAGGAACTCCGTTGGGGAGTGCCCGTGCGCCCGTGCGCCCGCCTGTTTTTCTTCACCTCCTCCTTTTGGAACCCAAGTGACTTGTTTCCCTGTTCCAAATTTAAAAACCAAACCAAACCAAATTGGCAGCCTCAAACACCTCCACTCTGCCCCAGGGCAATGCATTTTATTTTATTTTATTTTTTGCAACAACAACAGAGAGAGAAAGGCCATTTGGAGCCATTTAGACCTCAGGACCAAAGGTTCCTGTCCGAGCAGCTTTTAAAGAGAAGCATCATCTGCAGGGGGAGGGGGAGAACCCCACCACCCAGGGCACAGCCTCGGTGTGGCCTAACCGGCTCTTGTGGGAGGCTTGTGGCTTTTTGCCATGTGGCAGAGCGAGCGAGCGAGGTGTGGCTGATCCCCGGGGAGGGCGCTGGAGTTCACTCGGCTTGCACCTTCCCAAACTCCTCGCCGCGACAGCAGAGAACAGCATCATCTTTCAGTGATTCCCGTTGAGGACAGCACGGGATGGCCCTCCCCCTGCCACCCCTCCGCACACCACCCCTATGTTCAGATCTCCCGGTGGCTACCCGGTCCAAAGACCACTGACAGTCCTGGAGACCTTTTTCCAAATCTCCGTCTCTTGAGGGTCTCTATTATTATTATTTTTCCTCCTTTCCCCCTTATATATATATATTATTATGGGTATCCAAAAATGTTCAGGTATGATTCTCCCCATCCTGCCCAACTCTGGGTGCCCACCCCATTTCCCCATGACCCTGCCGGGGTGGAGGCTGCTGGTGTTCCCTCTTCTTGGTTCGTCCCTGCTTCTGGAGGCCCTCTGGACTCCTCGCACGTTAAAAAAAACAAACCCATCATCATCATCATCATCATCATCATCATCATCATCATCATCATCA
>JAHTLZ010000316.1:2076422-2092519 GCA_023846285.1 Phrynocephalus versicolor | reverse complement strand
CTCCCTCCCTTCCTTTGTCTCTTCCTTCCTTCCTTCCATCCTTCCTTCCTCTTTCCATTCCTTCCTTCCTTTGTCTCTCCCTCCCTTTTGTCTGTCTGCCTACCTCCCTCCCTCCCTTCCTTTCTCTCTCCCTCCCTCCCTCCCCTTCTATCCATCATCAGTTCCCTCTTTCCATCAATTCCTTTCTTCTTTTCTCCCTTCCTTCCTTCTCCTATTCTGATCCCGATGTCTTCTGTCCCCTTTTTTGACTTTCTCTCCCCTGCCATCTGGGACCCTACGAGACCGCAAAACCCAAAGGCCCGGGAGGGGGCCGTTACCTTTTGAAGAGGGGCCCCGTCTTCCAGATGTTGGTGTTCCCGACACAGCCCCTGGGGGGGTCGGTGATGTTTTCTTTCTCAAACAAGTCGTGCACGGCTTGAGCCACCACGGCCACGGCATCTCGGATGTGGGCAGACTCATTCTTCCCGTTCATAAGTTGCAAACCAATCAGTCCTGGAACAAGGAGCGGAGGGCATCTCGGTAAGCTTAGAAGAGGCGTGACGTCAGCCTGGCATGGAACGGAAACAGTGGGCTGGCAGACCCAGAACTTTGCTGGGGCAGTGGTGGTCCTTGGGGTGGGGGAGGGAGGGGTGGAGAACTTATCCCCTCACTTTTTTTATTGATGGCTGGCGGGCTACTTTTGAACCCTTCACAGGCTACCAGTAGCCCACGGTCTACCTATTGGGCAGGCCTGTTGTAGAGGAAGGAGGCAGCTATTGGCCTGCCCTACTGGTGGACTCTGCAGAACAGAGGCATCAGTCTCCTTCTTAGGTTCCTAATGGGCACCTGCTCTGTTGCTGGATGAAGCCACCGGGGGTTTGTCCCCAGAATGGTCTTGGAGGTAAATAGCCCTGAAACAAGGAGCAGTCCCCCATTGCGGGACTCTTCCCTTATCCACCAGCTCTTCTTTCTTAAACTGTTTTATTCTTCATCAGCCCAAGAAACATGCCCCCGCCACATCGACAGGCCGTGAACTCCGCTCACCAACGGCACCGGGTGGCACTCAGGCCAGGCAGGGTCTTCACCTGCTGTTCTTTTGGGACATTAAGGCCAGGTGGCGGTCGGGGTGGCACTGCCCCATGGAGGCACAAAGCAGCTTTGAATCCGTCTCCCCAGGAAGAGGGCTGTGGGGCACCCCGTTGGGTCCTAGACACCAGCAAGGGGTTGTTTGCGAGAGTTTGTGCACCTCAGGGCTACCCCGACTGAAGGAAGAGAGCAAGGCAGAAGGAAGGAAGAGGGCGATTGGTACCTTCCGGGGCATTGCGCAGGGCGTTGCCTGAAATCTCCCGTTCTCCCACCAGCCACACGTAGCCGGGGCCCGTCATGTTCTCTTTGGCCGCTGCTGTGTACACGGTTGTCGCATCATCCTCGCTGGAAAAGAGCAAAACGGAGGTTGGTGCCTCCTGCCCCTCTCTGTCCTCAGTGGCGTAGCTATGGAGGGGCAAGGGGAGGACCTCTGTCCCTGGGCGCAGGATCTAGGGGCACCAAATTGAGTGCCAAACAGCTCCCTGCCAATGAGTCACGGGAAGGTGTGTTGCGGGTGACCTGCCAGGGCCAGAGTGGAGGACTCCCTGGCCACCAATGCCACCTTCTCCGTGGCACCTTAGCCCCTCCCTGCCCCTTTGGGGGGGGCACAAAAACTGACGTTGTCCTCGGGCACTGAAAACCCTAGCTACGCCTCTGTCTGTCCTTCTCCCTGGGCCTCCTTTCGTCGCTGAGCAATGCCCGCGCGCTCCGTGTGGAAGGCAGAAGGGGGGGACCACCTGAGGAGCAGTTGTGCCCAAGCTGCTGCAGATGTGGCGCTCTTTGAGGAGTGGGGGGGAGAAGGATTATGAGGAGGGATGAAGTGGCTTTTGCAGGCGCATGCTTGGGGAGGGGAAGCCAGTGCTGTGTGTGTATGATGTACGGACACTGGAGCTGCAAAGGCCACCCACCGGTGTTTTGTGTGTGAAGCTAAGAAGGGAAAGAAAGGCTTATGGACGTCACGGTGGACGCCAGAGTGGGCGGGGAGCATCACAGCTAAGCTAGGGATGTGGCCAAATTGTGATGCTTGCAGATGTCACGCAACAAAACATTCGTTTCTCTCAGAAGACTGTGGCCGGGTTTTGTTTTGTTTTTAACTTTTCCGAAGCAAAATATCGAAAAAGGATTTTTAAGCCCCGCCAAAAAAGGAAAAAGGAAGCTAGACAAATTCAGTGTTTGTCACGGTACAAGACTGTGAGGTAATACTTGTCATGAGACAAGTTATCACGACCACGGGAACACTGAAACCAGGACAAAAACCACATGATCACGACCAGCGTTGTCACGGTACAAAACTAGTCGCGGAACAAAGAAGGACGTGAAGTAACTGCCAAAGAGGGATGAGGAGGAGAGGAAAGAAAAAGATAAATGTTTCCCTGTGTCCGAGCGAGCCTGGGTCAAGCGGATGTTGGGTGTTGGCCCTAACCAGAGCAGCACTTGACGCTTGGAGAATGTTCAGTGGGGGTGTTTCTGGCATAGGCTTACCTGGCGGAGAGGATGATCACACGGGCTTCCAATTCCTTAGCCTCCAGGAGCAAGGAAGTCACATTTTTTGTCCCCGGTTCGAATTGCAATACCTTCTCAGCCTGTAAATTCGTACGAGCAAAGCGAGTCAGACCAAAAGCCAGGCCATCTTGGGCGAGAGCCATGCTTTCTAGGAAAAAAAGGGTCCTTAACGCTTTCCAAGCACTTGCTAGGGATGGAAAGAAAGGGTAGCTACGTCCGTTTTTCTTTTCTTTCTCTTTTTTTCCTCCTTTTTCTTTTCTTTTTTTCCTCTTACAGGTTTTTTCCCCCCTTTCTTTTAACATTTTTTTCTCTCTCTCTACTTTTTTTTTTAAAAAAAGAAAAATGTTTTGCACTGGGCATGCAAACGGAAGTCACTCAAGACCCAAAAGAGAGGCGTGCATTTGCATAGGAAAAAGGCATATATAGGTGTGTGTATATATATAGAGATATATATAGGTAGGTAGGTAAAGAGAGATTTAGTCTGCAATGCAATTGAAAACTCAAACCGATGTTGTTTTTCAAAAAAATAATAATAATAAAAATGAAAAACTAAATTAAAATTAAAATTAAAACCAGAAACCAAAACAAACGAAAGAAAGGAAAAGGAAAAGGAGAAAGAAAAGAAAAAATCCCACGGGAACTGAAAAATAAAATGACGTTTATAAAAAGAAAAAACAAAGACACAACGTCCATCTCTTTGAGGGAGAAACAGGGAAAGAATCAAAGTGAGCAGTTTTCACACCAAGGAGCTGTTTCCTTCTAGGTGGGGAAAAGGGAGAAAGGGGAGGGGGGGAAAGAGGATCAGCAGCAGAGGATTGGTTTCAATTGTACAAGAAAGAAAGAAAAAAGACTCGCAAAATTGATTATTGCTTTTTACATGCAGGTCTTCAAAAGAAAGGTTTCCAGGGCCGGCTTGCCAAGTTTTATTTTTTTCCATTCTCAAGGTTCAAAAACCAAACTTATCCCAACATAAAAAAACAACGTGCTGTCAAAACACATGGAGTTTGCCCGCTTTCTTGATACATTCGGTTTTTTTTAATTGATTCGTTTCGTTTCGTTTTTCGTTTTTTCGTTTTTCTTTTTTTATAAAAACAAATTATTATGATTATGATTATCATTTACGATTATGATTATCATCATGATTAAAAATGATAATTATTATTGTTATTATTAGGATTATTTTGTGCCTGTGGCCAAAACGGTTTGTCATTTCGCTAGTTAGGTTTGGTGGGCGGCGTGCATTGTCCATGCAAATATACCTTGGGTCCTCGCTTGTTCTCATAGGATAGTTGTTCGAGGCTGTCATAGTTCCTTTTTTTACTCTGATGAATAATGTGCACAGAAAAAATATGTAGACACAGAAGAATATTATAAACAGTTGAAAAAAAATGACGTGTAGTAAAGCAATCCAATACCGAGCTCCTCCTTTTATTTTTGTTTTGATTGGTTTTGTTTTTCCTGTTTGCAAAAAAAATAATAATTGGGAGGGGAGAGCCAATAACTCTGGAGCTTGCAAAATCCCAGAACTGAAGTCGGCTGGGGTCAGCTGGGGTCAGCTGGCCTGAGTGTGTTTCCCTTCTAACAGGCTGGAACTCTTTTGCCAAGAGTTCAAGAACTGAAGCTGGCCAGGCAGGGGAAGTGGTGATGGTGAAAAGTATATGTCAGTGGTTCTCAACCGGTGGGTCCCCAGATGTCCCTGAACTGCAACTCCCAGAAATCCCTTCCAGCACAGCGAGCGGTGGAGGGTTCTGGGAGTTGCAGTCCAGGAACATCTGGAGACCACACAGGTTGAGAACCACTGGTCTATGTCATGGCCACAGGTCTCCCTCGGATGCACCACTAGGCATCGGATCCCCTTCCTCCTGACCTTCTGCCATCTTGTCCCAAGCTGTTGGATGACTGAAGGGGACCTTTCCACCCTGTGGCCGCTGTCCGTGGCAGGCGTGTTCTCCCCCTGCCCCGTGAGCCATGGAAGGAGCAAGGGGCACCTGTGCCAGTCCTTCCCCCCACGGATGGGCAACCAAGGAAGTTAAGGCCGGGTGTGTGTGTGTCTCTCTAAGATCCCCCCCTGGTTCCCCTTGGCAAGAGGACCCAGGCACCCCACTTCCCAAGCTTGCCATGGCCAGCGACCCACGTTGCAAGCCGTCCGTGGCCAGCGAGCATGTGTGGAAGGGGTCCTCTGCATTCCCACAGAAACGAGCCATCATCGAGAAGGGCGGATGCACTGCCGTGCCAGGGACAATAAAAGAGGTCTCCCTTCTGATCCTCCTCTTCTTTTCTCCCTCTGGCTCCGGAGAGATAGGGAGTTAAACCTCTCCAGCGCTTCCCTCGATCTGCTCAAAGGAAGGTTGGCGGTTTGCCACCGCGACTAGCGAAAAGCCCCCTCCGGGGAATCATGTCAACACCCTTCTCCAGCGCACTTGGCGGCCGCATGGAGCTATTCTAGTCCAAAGCATCTGATCCCCATGAACTTAACTAACCTCCTGACTATTATGCTTTTAAGAGCATCCAAATTTTTCCCCTCCCTCCCTCCCCAGCATATGTCAGGCTACAGCCAGGGTTTCTTATTCAACCGATTTCCTGGAAAATAAAACACAAAAGGGAAGAGCACCACATGGCTGAAGATCTTGCCCGGTTGAAAATGGCCTGTTAAAACTGGACGTTGTCTACTGCATCTCTGTGCAATCTCCTGCATATGGAACTCTTTGGCTCTGGTTGCTCCTTCCTTTCCAGAGGTCTCAAGGGTGCCAGAATTATTTATTTTTTTAAACTTATTTTGAATATTTTTACCCCACCTTTCTCCTTGCCATAACGAGGGGCAATATACAGCCTGGGACATTTAAGACATATTCAAGTTAAGAACAGGGAATTAAAAGAGGCATCTTAGGGTGCTTTTGCATGACCTCTAAGATTAGGCGAATATTCAACATTACCTGGCACTACAAAGTTCCAAATCGCATAGTCCTGAATCGAGCTGGAATCCCTAGCATGTACACTTTATTGAAACAGCGACGCCTACGCTGGCTTGGACACGTTGTGAGAATGGATGACGGCCGGATCCCAAAAGATCTTCTATATGGAGAACTAGTGCAGGGAAAGCATCCCAGAGGGAGACCACAGCTGCGGTATAAGAATATCTGCAAGAGGGAACTGAAGGCTTTGGGAATGGACCTCAACAGTTGGGAAACCCTACCTCCGATCGCACTGTCTGGAGGCAAAAGATGCAGCTTGGTCTACATAAATTTGAAGAGGCATTTGTCCAACAGGCAGAGGAAAAGAGGCAGGCATGGAAACAACGAAACTCAAGGACTGGGCAAGAAACAGAATACATCTGCCCCCAGTGCGGTAGAGACTGCCATTCCCGAATTGGTCTATTTAGTCACGCTAGGTGTTGTTTTTAAGATCTCTACTCCAGGCATGATACCATAGTCTTTCGAGACTGAAGGATGCCAATGATGAATGATGATTGCCAATGACAAAGGACTGTGGGAGTTGTGGTCCAAAACATCTGGAGGGCTGAAGGTAGGACATGCCTGATGTATGGCCTCTGCAGAGCCTTGTTCCTTGCTGTTTCCAGAAGGACCACCCACTTGGTTGCTTTCCAGGTCAACCCCCTTCTGGGAAAGCTGGCCTGAGGAGGTGGCCAAGAGTGGCTGGGTAGTCTTGTTGTCGCTGGAAAGTACATGTCAGTGGTTCTCAACCGGTGGGTCCCCAGATGTTCCTGAACTGCAACTCCCAGAAATCCCTTCCAGCACAGCGAGCGGTGGAGGCTTCTGGGAGTTGCAGTCCAGGAACATCTGGGGACCCCACCGGTTGAGAACCACTGGTCTATGTCATGGCTTGTACGGCAGGGCTGGGACGGCGGCTCAGACGGGAAGAAGAGGAGACTTCCAGCAGAGGGATGTCGTCATGCGACCACCCTACAACGTAACGTCATGGTTTCTGCTTGGAAAAAGGAAGAGCCCCCTTTGTGCGTCCGTTACTGCAACAAAAATGCTGCCAGCAAGGGGGGTGGCTTCTATGCCCTGCTCTTTTCCACTGCTCCAAGCATCACCTTGCGAGAAGGAATATGGGAAGAGGAGGAGGCGGTGGCTGCCAAAAAGAACGTGGGCAGCTGGAAATCCAGGGGGCAGAACACACAGGTCGTGATGCACCAGCACCAGTGCTTGAAAGGCCATGGAAAGTAGGAATTGGCTGAAGGCCACGGCAGGGCCAAAAGGTTGGCCCAGAGAGGTAAAAGAAAGATCTTGGCAGCGGAGAGCAGAGTAGATTGCTTAGACTTGTAGTTTCTCCACCTGTGGGTCCCCAGATGTTCCTGGACTACAACTCCCAGAAATCCTGGCCAGCTCAGCTAGTGAGGAAGACTTCGGGGAGTTGCAGTCCAGGGACATCTGGGGACCCACCGGTTGAGAACCACTGGGCTAGATGATATTTGGGGGGTCCTTAAGTCTGTAACTTCAGTTTCTCCACCTGTGGGTCCCCAGATGTTCCTGGACTGCAACTCCCAGAAATCCTGGCCAGCTCAGCTCATGATGAAGACTTCGGGGAGTTGCAGTCCAGGGACATCTGGGGGCCCACCGGTCGAGAACCACTGGCTTAGACCATGGTGGAGAACCTTTGACACTCCAGACGTTTTGGACCACAACTCCCAGGATTCCAAGCCTAGATTGCCCATGACCAAGGACGGTGGGAGTGGTGGTTTTGCAAAACCTCTGGCGTGCCGAAGGTTTGCCCCCATTGGCTTAGGAGAAGACTCGGGTCTTTCTGTTGCTTTGGCCAAGACCCAAGCTTTCTCGGGTGCGAGGCCAGCGAACAAGAGCCGCAGAAGCACTCTGGGGTGGGCAAATGCTGCCGCAGAACCGGAAGACGGAACCGGGAGATGGAACCGGGAGACGGGGCCATTTCTGCCATCTCTCTCTTGACCTTCCCCTTTTTCTAGCCCTAAAGGACCTACTGCCAGACATCGGGAATACCCTAGGCCAGTGGTGGCAAACCTTTGGCACTCCACATGTTTTGGACCACAGCTTCCAGAATTCCAAACCTGTGTTGCCAATGGCAAAGGACTGTGGGAGTTGTGGTCCAAAACATCTGGAGTGCCGAAGGTTCGCCACCACTGCCCTAGGCTTCGGCCCAGATCCTCAGAAGGAGGCCCCTTTGCGGGTTCTTGGGAGCGCTCGTTGACAACCGCGTGGCGGCTGTTTTCTTTTTTCTTGTGTGACGGGATGGGTGGGTGGATGTTTGCAAAGCTCCAAGTTATGCTGCCCCTCATTTCACAACCGTCGCGGCTGGATTTTTTGTTTGTTTGTTTGTTTTGGGTTTGTTTTTTTCAAGGCAGGAGATTTTTTGACCATGGCAAAGCAAGTGAAATGAATAAAAGAGTACAAACTTTGTTCAGGTACTACAGTACTCAAGAGACACTGTCGATGCTTAAAGCATAATGTTAGTCATGTTAACAATGGGAAGAAAGAGGAGGTGTTTTACATACAGAAGGCCTACGTACGTAAACATACAAGCAACAGATCTGAGACTTAAAAAAAAACACATTCTGCTGTATCGACAACGCGCCGTGGGGATGGATACTGACCTTTGACTCTTTCTCCTCCAAGAGGGTCTCCAGTCGCTTCTGGGCCGCCCGGCCCTCGTGGTCGTCGCTGACGATGAGGATGATGTGGTTCCACTTGTAGAAACGCATCATCTCGAACCAGACATTGGACTGGTGGGAGTAAGGCGGGACGGTGCGCAGGAAGGACAGGTGAATACTCTGGATGGGATAGAGAAAAAAGCAAAGGGCCAAACCAGTCAAGGGCAGAGAGGGAGGTGGCCAGATCTGATCCAGGGCAAGAAGGAGGAGGAGGAGGAGAAGGCCAGCAGGGACTGGAGAGCTACCACCCCCCCCGGGCGAAAAACGCCCGGTTCCTGTAGGTGTAGTGGGACCGTCGGCTTTTTTCCCCCTGGTTGCCGTCCCTGAAAACTGAAAGACTGGACCTCCAGGACCAGCACCAGGTAGGAGACATCTCTGCCCCCCCCCGAATTAATGAAATGAACCAAAACGAACCAATTTTTCCCCCATTTCGTTTCGTTTCGTTTCGTTCTAAATCAACTCTGGGGTTCATTATTTGTTTCGTTATATAACGAAATGAATATCAAATAACAAAACAAACTAAACGTTCATATTGTGCCCATCTCGACATTGTAGCTTGGTTAATTGTTGCTGGACGGTCAGGGAGTCTCTCAACTCCTGGGGAGGCTTCCTAAGATCACCTCCCTAAAAAAGAAATAGCCCCTGATAGCTAATAGCACCTTTAAAACCCATCACTAGAGATGGGCACGAAATGAACAATTTTTCGTTTCCATTTTCGTTTTTTGTTTCGTTACGCAATGAAACGACAAACAAATGTTGTCTCTAAAATGAAACGAAACGAACAGAAACACCAGAAATTTTGTCGTGCGTTTCATTTCCGTTACTGCAATATGAGTGAATTGCTTAAAATGTTTAAAAAAAATCACAAAAAAATCAAAAATAATGGTAACGAAATGGTAACGAAACGAACGAAAACGAAAATGATTTTTTTTGCAAAAATTCGCGAAAAACAGAAACGAACTGAAACGGACCCTCCAAACGACAAACGAAATGCCATTTTTTTGATTCGTGCCCATCTCTACCCATCACTGGGTAAACGTGTGTGGAGGTGTACTATAGTTCACGGCCCCCTTTCAACGCTCATGCCCTGCTGTGGGGAAGAAGAGGTGCACGCAACCACACCATGCTGCTCCCTGCTCTCTGCAGGGTCATCTCCGGTCCCTACCCTTATCCAGAGTGAAGCAAACCCCTTAGAACAGGCATGTCCAAAGTCAGGCCCGGGGACCCAATGCGGCACCGTGACGCAAAGAGTCACAAGCCCCTTTCTGATCTGATCTGATCACCTACCTTATCGGAATAGATGGACAAGCGGGTCGTCAGCCCGATTACAGGGATCCTGTAGAATCCGGCCGTGTATGAGACGGGAGTTGGCGTGAGGTGGTCGTTGGGAGCTGGTGGGTGGCTCACTAAGATGGCGTAGACCTGACCAAAGAAAAAAATATCAGGGGGTTCATTCGCACCTGGGCCCAGCCGGGCACTTCGAACCGGCATGATAAAATGGACAGCAGTGCCGGGAGGTCGTGTGGCCAAACGTGAGGCCCTTTTTTTTTTTGAGCAAAGACAGCGGGAGGCTTAAACGGATGCTGCCGTGGGCATTACGGGGCCTTGCAGTTTCCAGAACAAGTGATGGAACTGAAATCTGTCTCTTTTTTGCACGCTTTAGAAAGGCTTCCCTGTCCACCGAAGGATCCACCGAAAGTGAGCCCAGCTCGGGTGGCCCAGGGAATTCAGGAGAACCCCACGATTTAAGGCCCTACCAGGGCAAGATGGCTGTTGATGTGTTTGTACTACAGAAGCTACTGGAAGGGAGATTTGGAAGGCGCCTCCTGTCCGGGAGATTTAGGGTGTGTTTGGGGGGGGGGAACATCCAGTCCTGGTCCACATCGCTCTTGACAAATGGAACCAGAACTAACAGGGAGAAGAGCAGAGAGATGTTGCCAGTGGCTTGATTTTGGACACAAGCGGGAGAAATTAAGTTGGACCCCCGGGGGCAGAAGGAGGCTCGCCAGAGAGTGGAGCGTTCTCTTTTGTGCCGTCTGCTTGGCGTGGGATCAGGTCCACTCTGGGTCTCCCCGAGCCATGCATTGCCTCGGCTGGGCAGAGTACATCTCTCCAGTGCATTTGCAGGCTCTGCAGGAACCTCTGTTGAGCAGGCTGGCTGGCTAATGTGATTTATTTAACCGCTCATTTAATACATAAGCGTAATTTCCCTCCAAGGACTCTTTCAGATGAAGCCGTTGGCCAGATCCTGGGGAAGGAAAGGGAGGGAGGGAGGGGGTGGGAAGGCGAGGGGGGGTAACTATTGTGTGCCATCCATCTCATTGATCTTATAAATCCATATGACCTGCTTTGCTTGAGGTCTTTGCACTAGCTGTTTTTTTTTAAAAAAATCAAAATTCAAGGAGCAAACGCCTTGATCGGCATGATCTAAACCACCACCCCTCCGGTCCGTGTGGTACAGAGGAGGGAGATTAGGCGGTGCACCCAGAGACAGGCAGGCGTGAGTTAGGTTTGGAAACAAACTGGGTGAAGGCGATTTAGTTGGCCTCTGAATACGTAGCTCTCAGAAATGGTTGCCCTCCTTGTGCTCTGGAGTCTGGAAGACGGGCTGGACCCAGAGAGGCTTCCGCTCTGGGCCAAGGGGCAGAGGTTTGGGGAAGCATGGTATCACAAGGCAATGTCAGTGGGCCTTTTGCCACCTCTCAGCTTCCAGGAGCAGCCACGAGGTTCTTGAAAGGCTTTCCTTCAGGCACATCTTTATACCAGAACTAGGGGGACGCCCACTCAAATTGAGCGCTGGGAGAGTGAGAACAGACAAAAGAAAATATTTTTTCACCCAGCGCGTTGTTAGTCTGTGGAACTCCCTGCCACAGGAGGTGATGGCCTGGATGCCTTCCAAAGGGGATTGGACAGATTCCTGGAGGAAAAGTCCATCACAGGTGACAAACCATGATGGAGATGTGTCATCTGCAGGCTTAAAACCAGGGGAGATTCAAGGGCCAGATGCAAGGGAATGGTATCAGGAGACCGATACCTAGTCTCGTGCGCTCCCAGAGGCATCTGGTGGGGCCACTGTGAGATACAGGAAGCTGGACTCGATGGGCCTTTGGCCTGATCCAGCCGGGCTCTTCTTATGTTCTTATGTTCTAACAAAACGAATAACAATTCGTTTTGTGCCCATCTCTAATTTCCAGGCTTAAAACCAGGGTACTTCAAGAGCCAAATGCAAGGGAGTGGTATCAGAAGACAGATTTCTAGTCTTGTGTGCTTCCAGACGCATCTGGCGGGGCCACTGTGAGATACAGGAAGCTGGACTCGATGGGCCTTTGGCCTGATCCAGCAGGGCTCTTCTTATGCTCTTATGTTCTTATATTTTCTTTTCCTTGATTTCTCCCTGCAGCCGAAAGGATGTTCCTAGTTCCATTGTTTCTAGACCAGGCTGCTCCATCGCTTCCACCTCCTGGGCAGCCCTGTCTGTGGACCAGGCTGGCGCCCACCCCATGCCCCCCTGGCACCGGATCCCTGCTAACTATGCCACGGAAAGGAGGATCTGCGCAGCCAAGGCTCTCCTCTGGATCAGCCAGCAGCCATTTTGTGTTCCTGCTTTTTTTCAGCCCGTCATCCTTCCCTGCCACTCGAGCGCTGCCCTAGATTTTCGTCAGCGCCGGTTCGTTCGAGACTATGCCCGCGTTAATCTCTTCCCCCACAGCTGCTTCTGTCCGGAGCGTCCGGTCCAGGGGGGCAAACGATGGGAAGTGATGCTGGCTACCTACCCTTGATCCCTGCTGGAAATGGTGCCCATTCCAGAAGCCACCACCACCCCACCACCCAGTTAAGGAAAACGTAAGGATGTCATAGGATCAGACACCTACACACCCTTCTCCGGTTCTGCTGGCTTTTCCGAAGAGCAGCAGAAGGCAATTGGTAGGACCTGCACTGCCTGCCACCTCATCATCTCACAGCAGCCCAGGGACATGGGTTGGGGATGGGGGGGGAGCACCAGAAAAGGGGGGGTGCTCTGCCCTCTTCACCCACTCTTCCGTTCCTGGCATGGCTAGTCAGAGTAGACACCGCAGGGAGAGTCTGGTGGCGGCGGTAGGGGTCTACCACCAGGGATGAATATTGGGCATAGTGTGTGTGTGTGGGGGGGTGTCTATCTGCTTTGCCCTCCCCATCCCTCAGTGCTGGCTTCTCTCAGCCACCTATCTGTTAGTCCAGAGGCAAGTGTGGCGACCAAAGCTCCTGGGATCACTGCCCAGGGCCTTTGGACTGGGTCAGGGTCACAGAGGAAACAGGCAAATGCCTAGTCCCCATCAATAGCAGCTCCAGGCTGGAGGATATTTGGAGCCGGGGTCCTCAAGCATGTGTGTCCCCCCCCCCCAAATCCTTGCCCAGGGCTAGCCGCTGCTTGTTCTGGAGAGGAGGAGGGGGGTGCCTGCAATGCGGTTGAGGAAGGAGGGGGTGACGCAGGGGCGAGGAAGGGGAGGGAGCTTAGGGCTCCGAAACCTTGGTAGGGGAGGGGAAGATGTTCAGTTGCTGAATTAAGGAGCCCCGGGGCGCCTGGGCAGCCACTTATGGGGACATCCAGGATGACCTGCAGGGATGAGAATAGTCCGGGCACCGCTGGGAGAGCCAGGCTCTAGTGTCGCCCCCCCCCAGAGTGCCCCCTTTCTCCCCGCAAAACAGTTCGTGGATCAGTAATTCCCCATTCCTCTCCCGCACCCCCACCCCACCCGTACCTCCCACCCGCCCCCCATGGCTTTGAGATGCGCTCCTGCCTCTCTGGCGCTGGTGCCCACCCAGCAGTGCGCCGCCTGGAAAGAGATGGTGAGCGGGACGCCCCAAGAGATGTCCCCGCTTCCCCCGCGATGCCTGACTCTCCCCGACTGGGGGGAGCCGCGGGCTCTCGAGAAGGGGGAACGGCCAAGGCGCCCCCTCCCCCAAACCCACCCCCCCTCCCAGCGCCCTGCCCGAGGCGCCGCGCCCGCCAGCTCAGCGGGGGACGGGCGCGTCGCCGCTTCCCTCCCTCCCTCCCTCCCATCCACCACCCCCCAGAATCCCTCCAAAGGGAAGCCGTCCATCCACACGTGCGCTGGCCGAGCCAACACGCGTCTGGCGCTGGAGGAGCGCCCGCTGCGCCCCGCGCTCCGTTGGGCTTGGCTTGCCAAATAAAAGAAGGGGCATCCAAGGGGGGTGGGGGTGGGGATCGGGGGTAGAGAGAGGGGGCGAGGGTTCGCGGAGGGAGGAAGCGACTAGGGGGAGGGGGAGAGGGGGTGCCGGAGAACCCCCCCCCTCCCGAGGCGGCGGAGTTGGAGGTCCAGCGCGCCTACCTGGCTGGAGATGAGGTCCTCGCAGACGGAGAGGGCCATCTGGATGGCGTTGGGCTTGTGGGTGACCGAGGTGGCATTGAGCTGGATCTTCCACGTCCCGTGGCGCTTGTTGGCCTGGTTGATGGCCTCGCGGAAGACCTGCTCGTGCTTCTTGGTGCTCAACACCGCTCCGATGTTCACGATCTTGGGCTCGCATCCGGCGCGGGCGAACGAGAAGGAGACCAGCACCGCGAGCAGGAGGAGACGCCGCATGGCGCAGAGTCGCTCCGGCGCGCTCAGCCGGCCCGCATCGCCGCCGCCGCCGCTGCTGCTGTCCGTGGTGCTGAAATAATACCGCCCTGCCTGCCTGCCCGCCCGCCCGCCGACCAGCTGCAGCCCCCCTGCCAGAGCCAGCGGAGAGGATGGGCGAGCTGCGCGCGCCCGCCCGGCCGGCCAACTCGCCCTCCTGCCTGCCTGCTTGCCAGCCAACCAGCTAGCCAGTGCGGCGGCAGTGGCGCTTCCTCTTGGGGTGGGGGTGGGAGAGATTGGGGTGGTGGTTGGGGGGCTCCTGGAGTAGGGGGTGGGCAAGGGAGGGAGGGAAGGAAGGAAGGAAGGAGGAAAGGGGCGGGCGGCAGATCTTTCCCCTCCCCGCCGCCTTCCAGAAGCCCCCCCCCAAATTAATCTCCTTCACTATGTCTCCCTCCCACTCTTCCGACGTCCCCCCAACCCTCCCCCCCGGAAACGGCCAGGTGACAGGTGGGGAAGCGAGGAGAAATGTGTGTGTGGGGGGGGACACCGCGGAGATGGAGGGAGGAAGGAGGAGCGCACGGATGCGGGTGGAGGACCAGCAGGGGATGATCCAGAAAAGCCAGGAGGGGAGGGCTAGTGGGGGGAGAAACGGAGGTCCAAGAAGGAACCGTCCAGAAGGCTTCCTTTCTGGAGAAATGCCCCCCCCCAAAAGGCCAGAATGATTTCCAGAACCCATGGACATGCCTGCAGCTAGGATCTGCCAATCAGGCTGGTGCATGCAAACTCTGGAGCATCCTCCAGGTTGCCCGGGCCATCTTTCCTTCCCTCTGTGGCCCAAAGCTGTGGTTAGACAGCATCCCACCCCCCCTTGGGCAAAACTGAATCCAGGTCTCCCTTTGCCCCAACTCCATCTGGCCTCCACCTGGAGCCCCTGAAGAAGCGGACAGAGGAAGGATCGGATGGTGGTGGTGGTGGTGGAGCATGGGCTTGGTGGAACAGCTACCTCTGAGTCCTCTCCCAGGGCGGGCGGGCAGGTGTCCCAGGTTCAAAGGAGAAAGGGCCTCAGTTTCCACCCTGCCTTCACAATACGATGAGCGGCTAAGCTTCCGGTCCGCCAACTGCCCTCCGTCTCTTTGGGGAGGGCCTTTCCCCCTTCAAGATGGATGAGGGCATGTTTTGGGGTATTTGTACACGACCCCTAAACTCCGCCGCAAATGGCTCCCAGCTCCGGAGCTTACAATTGTTTCCCCACCAGCTCCGGAGTTTACAGATAATTAAGTGCGACCACGCCCACCTAAGCGCGTCTCAGCGCACTTTTCAGGTACCTGCTCTCCGGAGGTGAAAATTCCTGATGCGGATATAACGTAGTGACTGCCGGGCTCTCCTTGCTTCTGTTTGTTCTTTTTTTGCCCCCCGCCCCTTTAAGAGATCTGAATGCAGTGCCGGGAGGGAGGTGAGCAGCATTCTTTTCTTCCTTTTTTTCTCCCTCCCCTCACGCAGCCAGCAGCCAGGAGTGCGGAGGGGGTGGGAACGCAGGAACAGCGACAAACCCCTAAGATCTCTGGTCCGAATTTAAGTGGCCAGCAGATCTTAGGGGGTCGTGTGAAAAGGCTTGAGAGAAAGTGTGAACGCTGCAAGGGAGGCCCCTTCAACCAGGGTGTCAGCTAACCCAGGTGTTGGAGGTTGGGTCTTCTCCGTTTGGTTAGTGCTGTGGTAAAATTCAGTATCGGAATGTCCCCCCCCCCCCCCCCCCGGGCGGGCCGGCCGACAGGATGATTTTCCTTCTCTCTTTAAAAGTGGTCCATGGCAAATTCAAAGGAAAACAAAAGACAAAAGCATGTGGCACCTTAAGAACTATTCTATTTTAATATATAATATTATATATTGTAATTATATATTATATATAATTATAATTGTAATAATGTTTATAATAAATATATACAATTAATATATTTAATATTTAATGTTGTGTTTTAATGCTGTAAGACAGGCATGTCCAAACTTCGGCCCTCCTGATGTTTTGGACCACAACTCCCAGAATTCTAAGCTTAGATTGCCAGTGGCAAAGGACTGTGGGAGTTGCTGTCCAAAACATCTGGAGGGCCGAAGTTTGGGCATGCCTGCTGTAAGATGTCCCTCAGTCTCCTGATTCGCAAGCTTGAATATGTCTTAATTGTACTGGACTGTATATTGTCTCTCATTACTGTAAGCCGCCTTGGGTCCTTTTCCAAGGAGAAAGGCAGGGTAAAAATACTCTAATAATAATAATAATAATAATAATAATAATAATAATAATAATAATAATAATAATAATAATAATAATAATAATA
>JAHTLZ010000316.1:2052070-2063009 GCA_023846285.1 Phrynocephalus versicolor | reverse complement strand
GCAAGGGATGAAGACTTCTGGGAGTTGCAGTCCAGGAACATCTGGAGACCCACCGGTTCAGAACCACTGGTCTAGATCAGTGATGGCGAACCAAGTGCCCAAACTGCAATTCAAAACTCACTAATTTTTTTGCAAAGTGCCAATACAGTAATTTAACCTGTATACAGGTAGGTATGATGGGGCGGTGTCGGGTGCCCACAGAAAGGGCTTTGAGTGCCACTTTTGGCACCTGTGGCATAGGTTTGCCATCACTGGTCTAGATCAACGGAAGTGATAGTACCACTCTATCCTGCTCTGGTCAGACCCCACCTGGAGTAAAGTGGGTAGAGGGACATTCTTCTCCCTCTCACAAAATACCAGAACTAGGGGACAGCTATTCAAATTGAGGGTTGGGAGAGTGAGGACAAAAGAACCCCCCCAGTGTGTGTGTGTGTGTTGTTAGTCTGTGGAACTCCCTGCCACAGGAGGTAGTGATGGCATCTGGCCTGGATGCCTTCAAAAGGGAACTGGACAGATACCTGGAGGAGAAGTCCATCACAGGTGACAAACCATGATGGAGATGTGTCATCTCCAGGCTTAAAACCAGTGTACTTCCAGGGCCAGATGCAGGGGAGTGGGATCAGGAGACAGGTAATCTAGTTTCGTGCGCTCCCAGACACATCTGGCGGGGCCACTTGTGAGATACAGGAAGCTGGACTAGATGGGCCTTTGGCCTGATCCAGCAGGGCTCTTCTTATGTTCTCCCTTTCAGTTTGAGCGAGACATCATGATCTGGAACAACAAGAAATTCACCTCTCGGCCGCTGCTGGTGAAAGAGGACGCAGCCATCCAGAGGCACCGACGCTGGTACGCCCAGTTCTACAGCGAGAACAGCGCCAGGCTCACAAACCAAAGTGCCGGCTTGGACTGGTGACCGATGAGCCCAGACGCACTGCCCACCCCACCACCCCACCCTACTCTCCCGGGCAGGCTCAGAGCGAGAAAGCGGGTCGCCTTCATTTGTCGCTAGGACGTGTGTGCCGGATCTCGGTGCCGCTGGGTTGCCAGCCTGCACAGAAGTGGGGCAGGCCGGCTGAGCTTACCTGTGCCGCGATGCCCGCTGGAGTCACCGGGAGAGCAGAGGGGTCGCTCTCTCTCTTGTGTCGTAGGGAGCCAGTCCCTTCTGCTCTGGTGATGGGGAAACAGCTTTCCTTCCTGGTGTGCATAGGCGTGCATGCGAGTTGCAGAGAGGAAGTAGCCAAAAGTGCAATTCCACAAACCTTTAATGGCATTAAGGGGGCAAACCTGCTCTCCAAACCCCGCTAACCTTTCTGGCAACCGGGGACCCTTTGGCCACCTTCCACCGGAGTGCCATGCTTTGTGTGCATTATGCCGGCAACTCCGGTGCCAAAGCCAAGGACCCGGCCTCGAAGACTCAGCTCAAAAAAAAAACAGGATCCTTTTCTGTCCAAGATTCCAAGACTGGTGCTTTTTGCACGGCTACCGGTCACAACGGACATGAACCTCAGGGGGCCGCCGGGCCACCGCGGCGGGCTTCATAGGACAAAGTTTGCTCGTGGACATTTCTGGCGCCTGGAGAGGCCACGGTTTCCTTGCTTCCTCTCGGCTCCCACGACAAAAAGCGGGACACGGTTCGCCACCGGCGTTTGCCGCCTTCCCCGCCCGCCGGCGCCCACCCACGCGGATGACTCGGAAAAGGAGGGTTTTCTCGTTTATTAACACACAGCAAGCGTGACAGTAGATAATTTTCCTCTTTTTTTTTTTTAAATACAGTACATGGTTCAGCAGGAGGGCACCATGCCCTCGTCCAGCTTTTGCCCCCCCACATACCCCGCCCCCACCTCAACCCTTAACCCCCCCACCCCCCCACCCCAACCCACCCCCCATGAAGACAAGCCAGTGGTGGCACATTTTTATAAAAATAGTGTGTCGCTAAAAAAGTATAAATTAATGCTACCGGTATTAAGAAATATTAAACACAGTAAAACTTATAAGGATTAAGAAAAATATTCATTAATACCTGTAGAAAAAACTCTGGCCTAAAAAATATTTTTGTATATAGTTTTTTAAACCTTTTTTTTCTGTAATCTTTTATTATTATTATTATTTAATTTTTTTTTTAAACGATGACATTTCGATTTCTGTAACGCCCTCCGGTGGAGAGATGCACCTACATGGCATTCCCTCTCCCCCCCCCCCCCATATTGCCTGGAACACTGAATTTCGGCCGAGGTAAATAAAGGACAGGCCTTAAGGCCTAACGTACAAGGCTCTCTGGACATCCAACCTCCCTGGGACAAGCACTGGGTGTTTTCTGGGTCTCTTCTTGCCCACGCTCCCCTTCCTGCGGCAAAGCTGAGTTGCCAAGACACAAACACACACACACACACACACACACCAACTGCCAGTTACCAACCTGGCAAACTCTCCCACCGCCTGCCTCTCCATGGCCTTAGGAGTGTGCGGCGACTTACCTGCAGAACTGCAGCGACCACTCTGCTCACGAGAAGGGTTCGGACCCAGGAAGCTGGCTCGAGGTTGCCTCCGCGGTCCAAGGTTGGTCAGCCAAGCACCCATCTCACTGGGGGACAGGTGTGGGGTTTTTTTGGAGGGGGGGGAGCAAGGTGTAGCCTGCATCATTAAATTGCAAACCACCTCGAAGATGCTTTAAAGCAAAGCAAAAAAGAAAAGTGTTCCGCTTATAGA
Organism: Phrynocephalus versicolor; assembly: GCA_023846285.1. NCBI lineage: Eukaryota > Metazoa > Chordata > Lepidosauria > Squamata > Agamidae > Phrynocephalus > Phrynocephalus versicolor. The sequence goes on along the minus strand of JAHTLZ010000316.1, from coordinate 2,060,303 downwards.
CCGCCCCATACCATTTCAAGCAGTCTCTGGGCAGTTTGCAGTTTTAATAACAGTAATGCAGGCTACACATTGCCCCTGCCCCTCAGCATGCTGGGTACTCATTTGACCGACTTCGGAAGGATGGAAGGCCGAGTGAACCTTGAGCCGGCTACCTGGGATGGAACCCCTAGGTCGTGAGCACAGTTTTAGCTGCAGGACAAGCATTCAACCACTGCGCCACGAGGCGTACTCATTTGACCGACCTCGAAAGGATGGAAGGCTGAGTGAACCTCAAACTGGCTCCCTGGGACTGAACCCCCAGGTGGTGAGCACAGTTACAGCTGTAGTACAGTTGTTGGCATCCTGCGCCACAACGCTCACAGAGAGCAAGGATTTCCTGGGGGGGGGATTTGCCCTTCTCCCGGTCAGCTGATCGTGACGGAGGAGGGGCACCCATGGGTCTGCTGCGTTTGGGCTATAAGGTGCATATAAGCACACCTTGGCCATGCTGCCGCCCTCCCTGCCTGCATCGGGATGCCCACCCTGGAGAGCTTCAGCCAGGTCAGCCCTTGCGGGGAGGGGGGGCTGGCAGAACTCTCTGGGCTTGCACGGACGGCCATCTCCCTCCCTCCCCCAGAGAAGGACTTAGCTGTGGAGTCTCTTGGGTCCTCCCTCTCCCCTGCCTGCAGCTAGGAAGAGGCTGCAGTAGGGCAGGCATGTCCAAACTTCGGCCCTCCGGATGTTTTTGGACCGCAACTCCCAGAATTCTAAGCTTAGATGGCCAATGGCAAAGGACTGTGGGAGTTGCAGTCCAAAACATCTGGAGAGCCGAAGTTTGGACATGCTAGACTCTAGACATGCTACTAGAAGGCATGTCCAAACTTTGGCCCTCCAGATGTTTTGGACCACAACTCCCAGAATTCTAAGCTTAGATGGCCAATGGCAAAGGGACTGTGGGAGTTGCGGTCCACAACATCTGGAGAGCGAAGTTTGGACATGGCTGCTGTAGGGGTTGCCACGACCAGGCGTGTGGGTCACGCTTGCTCAACACGCCACTCGCTCCTGTTTTGGGGGGGGGCGGGCAGGAGAAAATTGGCCCACCCTCAGCAACCACTCAGGACCTCAGCCACCCACCCGGTTCCTAGTCCCGGCTTGCAAAAACAACTCGAAAGATTGCTGGGTTGTTGTTTTTTTTAGACCGGGAGCTGCTTTCGCACAAATGGCCACCAAACTCTTCCCAAGCACGCCTCGTTCTGTTGGGTCAGTGGGGGCTGGGGAGGGGGCAGGTCTGTGCCCATCCCCACGGCGAGACGCCAGAGGGTGTCTCGCCACTCCCCCACCCCTCCAAAAACACACATGGCTTCTATATCTCAGAAACGGCTTCCGCAGAGGCCCCTGCGGTGTCTCCTGGCCACCTTGGGGAAAAGACGAGTCGCAGGGTGGGGAGGGTGGGATGGCTTTCGGGGGGGCCAAGGCGGCCATCCGGTGGCATCTGGCGGCCCCAACGGCCAACTGGGAAGTGGCTTGTTACTGGGAAGAACTGGGGGGGTCTCTCTTTGCTCAGCAGGGCTGGAAAGTACAAATGGAAACCACACACGGAAACAGACGCACACGGACTCTACCACGGTGGGCAAGGGACCCGAGGTCTTTGTGAGCAAGGGTGGAAAGGGGCCGCTTGCCCTGTTGGTGGCCGCTTCCAGCCTGGGGGAGGGGGAGGGGTGACAGTGAAAGCCCGCAGAATGTGTGTGTGTGTGTGTGTGTGTGTGTGTCATGGGGAAGCAAACAAAATGGCAACCGGCTGGTGGCTCTTCCAGCACTCTGACCCGGGCCTCCCGTGGGGATGGGTGGCCCGCAATGACCACAAACCAAGGCCACGCCGGTTTGGGACCGCCTGGCCCCCGTGATGGCGAACTTCTTAGCGACCGAGTGCCCAAGCTGTGATTCAAAACCCACCCATTTTTCACCAAGTGCCAATATGGCCATTAAACCTGAATCCAGGTAGCTGGGAAGGGGCGATGTCGGGTACCCACAGAAAAGAGAGCTCTGAGGGCCACCTTTGGCACCTGTGCCATCCGTTCACCAACACTGGCAGAGCTCAACCCTTGCCATGTGGGCGGCGGTTTCTCCTGCCCCCCCAAAGCAAACCCACAAAGAAACAAAATCATAACGAAACGGAATAACGAAACCATTCGTTGCTCTGTCAAACGGCTCCCCTGGGTCCTGGAGGCACCAAATTTGGTGGGTAGCTTTTATGACAAGGGAGCCATTTTAAAGAGCAATGAAACGTTTCGTTTTCGAAGGGGGAAATAAGTGTTTCGTTTCGTCACGAAACGCCGTTTTCCATTTTTGTTTCGTTTCGTAAGATTTCGAAGCGCTGACGAAACGACGAAACGGTGTGTCGTTTTTCGTAAGGTGCCCATCTCGGAGGGTCATCTATTGCTCTGAATGCAGGTATTGTACAGGAATAACAAAATTTAAAAAAAACAAACACCAAAAAGAGTCTGGGTGGTTCGGGTGGCTCCGTTTGAGACAACCCCACCCCACCCCACCCCCATAGATGTTCATTAGCAGAACATCTTTTGCAGCCAACAAGCCAGGCAGGATCCCGACCGGTCACCACTTATCTTCTTTTTTGGGGGAGGGGATGCCTTTCCAGGGCCTCAGATCAAGTGACATGTTTGCAATACCCCCCCCTTGAGGGGAGGAAGAGGAAGAGGAGGAGGAGAGACAGGGGTGGGTGGGGTGGAGAAGCAAACCAACCACAAAGCTCAGATTACTTGCAAACATTCCTGGGTGCAATAAATTATTTTCGGGTCTAAAATCCATGTCATCGTCCTTTAAAGAAAGGTTAACACCACGTGTGATCAAACCCAGAGAGAGAGAGAGAGAGAGAGAGAGAGAGCAAGAAACCAGGGTGGGGAATCTCCTTTGAAGGAGAACCAAAAACCAGAACAAAACCGAAAACAACCGATTACTTTAAAAATTAATAATAATTAAAAATTAAATTAAAATAAACAAAATAAAAAGCACACACACCAAAACGCCTTCAAGTCTCTCCAATCCTGGTTTTTCTAAGAGACCTTGGTGTTTGCGGGAAATTCAGCTGCCTTGCAAGGAGGAGATGTGTTCCGAAGGGCAAAGAGGAGAACATGCCCTGATGTATAGAGGTTACTCCGAAGAGCAATGTCCAGTGTGGACTGAGGCCTAGGAAAAAAGTGGGGGTGGTCCCTCGTCACCCCCTGACACACACGCACACACAAACCAGCTGGAAGGCCCAGCAGAGAAAAAGGGGAGCAAGGTTGGGTTGGAGGTTTAAAATTGCAGAGAGAGAGAGAGAGAGAGAGAGATGAGGAAGAGGAAGGAGATTGCTCCTTAGGGTAAGGAGAGGGGAAAAAGCAATCCATTCAAGTCAGTTTAGAAGCAGGCATGTACATACTTCAGCTCTCCAGATGTTCTGGACCACAACTCCCACAGTCCTTTGTCATTGGCAATACAGGCTTGGAATCCTGGGAGTGGTGGTCCAAAACATCAGGAGGGCTGAAGTCTTGGACATGCCTGGTTTACAGAAACTCAGCTGCCTGAAGGCCTCAAAAGCGGTCCAAGCGTCTGCTTGGCCTGCCCTCTTTGAGAGAGAGGAAAAAAAAAGGATTTTGTTGTTGGTTGGTTTTGTTTTTATGTCAAGTTCGCCCACAAATCGAAGCCCAGGAGTGTGTTCCTTGCAGAGGCCAAACCCCCTCCTGGGAAACACACCCAGCTTTTCCATCCATCCCTCCCCCACCCATCCACCCAATGGAGCTTTTTATAAACATATCAATATTTCTCGATATATATCTATAAAAAGCTTTCTGTTCATCTCCCGGGGCTTTCAGAATGAGGTCCACAGTGTTTAGAATTTAAAACTGGATTCTTGGTTTCGGAACAGTGTTTTGCACCCTGGCGGGGACTCGGGCGTGAAGAAGCGGGAAGGAGGGGGGATCGTCCGCGATTTCCCCACCCCGTCCGCCCCTCGCCTCCCTACCCCCCACCCCACCCCCACCCCACCCCACAGTTTTTAAAGTATGTTGGACTTCAAGAACATGAGTCTGTTCATGTCCTCCGGGCTCAGCAGCCGCCGCCGCTTGATCAGGACGGCTTGCTCGCACATGGCCACGCAGTGGCCCCGGGCCCCGACCGCCGGCACCGCCAGCAGCCAGAAAGCCAACTTGGCGAGTTTGGTGTGCTTCTGCGTCACGCAGGACCAGTACTGGAAGAGGTCGGGCGGCGCCTGGAAGAGGGGTTCCTGCAGGTAGTCGTACACTTCGTTTTTGCCCAACCAGTCCTCCTCCCGAGGAGGCGAGCTCTCGCCCGAGGTCCGTGGCTTTTTGGCGGCCGGCTCGAAGTCGTTCTCCTCGGCCCACGAGTCCTTCACCTCGTTGATCAGCTCGCACACTTTGCCGATGATCTCCTCGTGCTGGTAAGGAGGGACGGGGCGCAGCTTCTGCTGGGGGTCCAGGATCATGGCCACCTTGTGGGCCGAGTGGACCTTGAAGTTCTCCTTCAGGGCCTCCAGGAAGAGGTGGCACAGCTTGCTGACCACGCCGGCGTCGTTGGCCTTGGCGGTGAAGAGCTTCTCCAGCTTGACGTAGGTGGGCAGCACCAGCTGGAGGGTGGGGCGGCTCTCGCTGCTCAGCTCCACCACCGCGTGCTTGACGGGGGCCAAGATGGCCGCCAGGTTGCTGAGGAGATGCTTGTTGAGGTTCTGGATGAGGTTCATCTTCTTGGCCCGGCTGTAGAACTCGCAGATCTGCTCGTAGCGCTCGTGGACCAGCAGCAGCGAGTCCGTCACCGAGTTCCAGCAGGGCGGCGGCGACGTCTCCTCCAAGGAGCCAAAGGTCTCCTTGGAGATGCCCGCCGAGCCCGCCAGGTCCTCGCAGACGTTGAGCAGCTCGATCACCTCGTGCATGTTGCGCGCCTGGAGCGTCCGCTTATTGAGCACGCTCTGGACCACCGAGTTCAAGGCACAAGCCGAGCAGCGCAAGCACATCCCCGCCTTGGCGAAAGCCGAGGCGTTGACCTTGCTGTCCATCACGTAGACTGTCCGGATCTCGGACATCACGAACTCGGAGAGCACATTCTGCACCCAGTGGTGGACCAGGTCGCCGCTGTCCCGCAGGTCCACCCCTTTGATCCCCAACATGTAACTCTTGATGCTGCTGCCGTCGGCGTGGTAGGCGGTCAGGATATAGCAGGAGTCGGGGCCCACGCTTTGGGAGTGGCAGGTGACCCCGATCCCCAGGCAGGCGTTGCTGCCCAGGGCACAGGTCACCTTCACCTTCACCTGGTTGTACATCCGCGGCAGGTGCTTCAGGGCCAAGGTGTTGAAATTCCCCAGGACTTCGGTGACCGAGAAGGCTCCGTAGCGGGCGCCGCTGTCCACCAGCGTCTGCGCCAGCTTGACAAACTCCTTGCCGCTCACCACGCTCAGGGTGCCCAAATCAGCGCACATCACCCGCAGCAGCCGCTCCGCGATGTTCTGGCGCTCCTTCTCCGGGATGGTGCTGTTGGCGAGGGAGGTGCCGGCCGAGGAGGGTGCTGCGGAGGCAACAAGAGTGCCCGTTAACCCTCGGGGTCGTACCCGCTCAAGAACGGCTGCCGAGCCACCACCCGGGTTGGACTGAGCCTCGTGGCGCAGGGGTTAAAACGGCTCTCCTGCGCCTGAAACACTGCTCACGACCTGGGGGTTCAATCCCAGGGAGCCGGCTCAAGGTTCACTCGGCCTTCCATCCTTCCGAGGTCAGTAAATTAAGGACCCATCTAAATGTACTGTAAACTGGAGGGTGGTGGAGTCTCCTTCTGTGGAGGTTTTTAAGCAGAGGCTGGATGGCCATCTGTCGGAAATACAGTATTGTGATGGGGTTCCAGCATGGCAGGGGGTTGGACTAGATGGCCCTTGAGATCTCTTCTTTGCCCGTCTTTTAACTTTTTAAAAAACTTTTTAACTATGTATGTTAACCGCCCTGAGTTCCCAGTCGGGGAAGAAGGTGCGGTATATAAAAATAAAAATAAATAAATAAATAAATAACTCGATGATTCTATGATTCTATGAGAGTGCTTTAGATGCTATGGGCGGTATAAAAGCAGCAGGCGCTTAGTTTTTGTTGCTATGCTTCCCCCTGGTCCAGAAAGGTGCAATTCCCCAGGGAGCCCCCACCCCCACCCCCTCTGCTTTGTATGGCCTGACCCATCTGGGTGGCTAAGGACCACAGGATGAGAGCCTATCTGTGGCAATCTATCCCTTATCCCTCCCAGCACTACTGTCGTGCGAAGACCCAGAAAGGGGGCTTTGGGGTGTGTGTGATCATTTGGGAACATTCTGAAAAGCCCCGCCGTGGGGCGCCACACGCCATGCCCACGGGTACGTACTGTTGTTGGTGGTGCTGTTTCTTTGGGGCTGCGGCTTCCACTTCTCTTCCACCACGGCCGGCGGCGACCTGGGTTGGTTTGAGGCAATGCTGTTCTCGTTATCGGCTGAAGGGGCAGAAATCAGGACGCTTTAGAAAGAAAGAGTTCCCTGCCGCCCCTCATTGCTCCATCCTCTTTAGATGGTGTTCTTTGTGGCCTCGAGTGGGAACCAGGCCACCTGTCGCCCCCCCTCCCCCTACTTCTCATGCCACCCTCGCCGGCAACCTCCAGTCACGCCCGTGGCTTGTGCGCCATGGCAGGTAGAGATGGGCAGGAAACGAGCGATTTTTCGTTTTCGTTTTTGTTTTTTCATTTCATTACGTAACGAAACGAAAAACGAATTTTGACTCCAAAATGAAACGAAACGACCCGAAACACGAAAAATTTTGTCGACCGCTTCGTTTTCGTTACGGGAAATACATTGAATTGTGCTAAACGGTAACGAAACAGCAATTTTTCATTTTCGGTTTCGGTTTTTCCGTTTCATTACCTAACGAAACGAAAACGATTTTTTTTGCAAAAAAAAAAACCTCACGAAAACGAAAATGAACCGAAACGGACCCCTAAACGACCAAACGACAAACGAAACACAATTTTTTAAAGTTGTGCCCATCTCTAACGGCAGGCATAAATCTCTGGGACAAGACCCATTCCCAGCTTGGATCCAAGGATCGGCTCTCTTCTCCCCGGGGACGGCAGACCTGGCCTTGAGAGGCTCTGCCCGCCTCTTTCCCAGACCGAACGAGCGCTGCCTTTGCCCCAACACAACCCCAGGTGAGAACGCTCCCCACCACCACCACCACAACACCACTGCCACCAGCCCAGGCCAAACCCTGGCCCAGTGATCTGCTTCTCTGGGAGAGCTGCAGAACAGAGTGACTAAAATGATTACTGGGCTGGGGGCACCTCCCTTAGGAGGAAAGGCTAAAACATTTGGGACTCTTTAGTCTGGAAAAAAAGGCGCCTGAGGGGGGATTGGATTGAGACATACAAAATAATGCAGGGCATGAGTCAAGTGGAGAGAGGGAAGCTCTTCTCTCACACACAAAATACCAGAACTAGGGGACATCCACTCAAATTGAGGGTTGGGAGACTAAGAACGGACACAAGAATTTTTTTTTTCACCCAGCGTGTTGTTAGTCTGTGGAACTCCCTGCCACAGGAGGTGGTGATGGCCTCTGGCCTGGATGCCTTCAAAAGGGGATTGGACAGATTCCTGGAGGAAAAGTCCATCCCAGGTGACAAACCATGATGGAGATATGTCATCTCCAGGCTTAAAACCAGGGTCCTTCAAAGGCCAGAGGCAGGGGAGTGGGATCAGGAGAGAGAGATCTAGTCTCGTGCGCTCCCAGACGCATCTGGTGGGGCCACTGTGAGATCCAGGAAGCTGGACTAGATGGGCCTTTGGCCTGATCCAGCAGGGCTCTTCTTAGGTTCTTAGGTTCTTATGCTCCTTGCTGTTGCTGCTGTGACACCAGTCTTTTGCCGCAAAGGTCCACACACACACACACACACACACACACACACCTGAACCAGCTCCTTACCTGCATGGGACTGCATGTGCTCCAGCAGGTTGTTATAGAACTGGAATTGAATCCCGCAGGCCCCGCAGGTGTATGGCTCTGAAAGAAAGGCAGGCCGGGGGGGAAAAGAATCAGGGCCATCAGCTGCCCCAACCAGCAACCCTTCCTGGCAGTGCCGCTGAGTGCCTCTGTTCCCACATGTTTGGCACCAGAAGGCTCCCCCAGATGGTTGAGGCATCAGCCTCTATCTATCTATCTATCTATCTATCTATCTATCTATCTATCTATCT
>JAHTLZ010000316.1:2023479-2036065 GCA_023846285.1 Phrynocephalus versicolor | reverse complement strand
TGGGAGTTGTGGTCCAAAACATCTGGAGTGCCAAAGGTTTGCCACCACTGCTCTAAAGAATACACAGTACCGCATCAGCTTCCTAAGAATTTGGCCTTTGGAGATGATGCCCTTCCAAGCAGGGCAGAACTCACAAGGAAAGAGACCAAAGCGGTCTGCAACAAATGTAGGCATTTTGCTTGTCAGGGGAAGTAACTTCAAAGGTCCCAAATGGAAATCTCGTTGCTGATTTGTGTAACAATTTAACATTTCCTGGTGTTACTTTTAGTTTTGGTTTGGTTTTTTTAAGCATTGGGAAACACTTTGTTTCAAGTTGTCTTATACTATGTATATGTTTTATAAAGCAAGACCAACAAAAATAGCTGCTGGGGAAACAACACAAGTTACCTTTTAACCACTGTAACAGGTAACAAGGAATTACTTTGGGGACACTCTAGCAGATCACAGGAAGAGCTGCCTTTGAGCCAGAATGCTTGGCTTTTAGGAAAAGGTGAGAACATAAGAATATAAGAACCTAAGAAGAGCCCTGCTGGATCAGGCCAAAGGCCCATCTAGTCCTGCTTCCTGGATCTCACAGTAGCCCCACCAGATGCCTCTGGGAGCGCACAAGACTAGATCTCTGTCTCCTGATCCCACTCCCCTGTATCTGGCCCTTGAAGTACCCTGGTTTTAAGCCTGGAGATGGCACATTCCATCATGGCTTGTCATCTGTGATGAGGGACTTTTCCTCCAGGAATCTGTCCAATCCCCTTTTGAAGGCATCCAGGCCAGAGGCCCTCACCACCTCCTGTGGCAGGGAGTTCCACAGACTAACAACGCGCTTGAGCGCTCTGTGGCTGGATGAGGCCACATCCAGCTCGCCTTCTGGCCATGCAGGCCATTAAACAATTAAAATTCAAGAGCCACTGCTGCAAGCCATGGAGGTTCCACCTGAGAGTCCCAGGATCATACCAGGCTGAAAACCCAAACCTAACCCCCTCTGACCCATAAATTCATGTCTCACCAGGGCAGCTTTGACAAGGCACAGTTTGCATTAAAGTGCCGCTGGAAAGATTAGATATTTTGGTTCTCCCGAGGCAGTATCTCCATGTTTTCAAAGACAACAATCCTGAAATTGTCACCAATAAAATATTTATTAAAGCGTCACATTATACCTTCAGACGCTTGTTTCGCCTTTTGACAGCTTTCGTGATTCTTCCGTCTGGAATTGATATTTGCATATTGTGCTGATTTGCAAATGTGCCTTGCAAGTGTTTAAGTGTTTATATATGTTTAGATATGTATGTATGCATCTATTATATATAACCTAGATACATTGTGGGTTGTCTCCGGAAATATATTGCCTACGACGTCAAAAAGACGGGTTGATTCAGATGGGTGTAGAGGACGCCCCGATGCTTCACCTGAGAATAGTCAGTTGCTCCACTGCACAACTCCATGGTGTTGTCCAAGACAAATACACAATTAGACTGTTGGGCAAAATAAGTGGGTGCCTGTTTGGCACACACACACACACACACACACACACACACCTCTATAGGAAGCAGCCAGAGAAAATGGACTCAGCTTTCATCCTTTTGGCCCTTGACAACTTTTCCAGGAGTGATGAAGTCTGGACTGATGTCACGTCCAGGGGGCCCCAGCGAGTCTTCGTTGCCCACACTGAGCCTCAGTGGCCCAGCAAGGAGCCTCATGGCGCAGTGCTTAAATGCCTGTCCTGCAGGTAAAACTGTGCTCACGACCTGGGGGTTCAATCCCAGGCAGCAGGCTCAAGGTTCACTCAGCCTTCCATCCTTCTGAGGTCAGTAAAATGAGTACCCAGCTTGCTGCTGGGGGGGGGGGCAAGGAAGGGATGGATAGATAGATAGATAGATAGATAGATATAGATAGATAGATAGATAGATAGATAGATAGATAGATAGATAGATAGATAGATAGATTTGTGTGTGTGTGTGTTGTGTCATTACAGTTGTGACCGACTCTTCATGACTCCACATCCATGGAGTTTTCTTAGCAGGAACACTGGAGTGGCTTGCCAGTTCCTACTCCAGGCGCCGACAGTGTCTGGTATTCCTTGCTGGTCTCCCATCCAAGTACTGACCAGGGCCAACCCTGCTTAGCTTCCGAAATCAGGCGAGATTGGGTGGGCTCAGGGCATCTATGCAGCTGTCGACCTACTCTTTTCATTATATACTGCGAACCTTTTTTTGGTGCAGATGTTGGGCACTCGTCTGCTCTTTTCACCCTTACCAGAAGGAGGCACTGTAAGGACACCTGTCAAAAATGTACCGTACAGTATGTTTGCTTTTTCCCCATTGTGAGGAGCAGCATGGAGCAATATTGTGACAGACCTGATTTCCCTGTCTTGTTATACTGGAGTGGTTTGCCAGTTCCTACTCCAGGCGCCTCCAGCACCTGGTATTCCTTGCCGGTCTCCCATCCAAGTACTAACCAGGACCGACCCTGCTTAGCTTCTGAAGTCAGGCAAGATCAGATGTGCTTAGGGCATCTAGGCAGCTCAGAGAGAGAGAGAGAGAGAGAGAGAGAGAGAGAGAGAGAGAGAGAAGGTTCTCCTCCCTTCTTTCCCTAAAAATATCCTGCTTTCAACTCCAGAGGGCAGCTATTATTCATGGGTGTCGATGAATGTCGGCCCCCTAGATCAAAGAGACTGAGTGAGGATCTCACCGGAACCATTTGGAAGCTGTTCCACCTTAAGCCCACCTGGTTCCTCCTTCCTGGGACTGGTCTGAAAACCTCGCAGCCAAGTGACTGCAGAGGTCTGTCCGGTCGCCACCCTGAAAGGTGTGTGTGTGTGTGTGTGTGTGTGTGTGTGTGTGTGTGTGTGTGTGAGCGAGAGAGCGAGAGGGGACGCTGATTTCTGCTGACACAGGCCGAAGGCCGTCCTCACTCCACGATCTATTAATAGGCTGCAGAAACAGAGGAAACGTTTATGCCCATGTGCCAGATTGCCAACTGGGGGCTGAACTGAGGAATCACATCACTTTCCCCCTGTATCTTCCCCGGGCAGAATTCAAGATGATGGCCCTAACCTAGGATGCCCTAAATGGTTTGGACCCAAAGTCTCCCTTTATAAGCCTCCTCAGGTGTTAAAGACCCTTACTCCCTCTGGGTCTTGCCCCCTTCACAGGTGCGCTCAGTGAGTGACCCAGGAGAGGACCTTCTCTGTTGCCGAGTCTTCGGAACTCCCCGCCACAAGAGGCTAGCTGGATCTTAGCTGCTTTTCTGCAAGTAGGCAAAACAACAACAACAACACACAACCACCTTTCTTTGTAGGTCAGCTTTCTGCACATGAAGGCCCGCCATGGAGGCTTTTTAAAACACATTGCTGTACTTGGCTGCATTGGAGGTATTTTGGTGTTGCTAATGCTAGTTGGTACAGTAGGACCCCGGTATCCACTGGGAATTGGTTCCAAGCCTACCAGTGGATAACGGAAGCAGTGGATAAGGGAGAATGACAACCTCCCCCCCCCAAAAAAAACCTGCTGTTTTGTGACAGTAGCTTACTTTACAGCTCCTATTTGTGACAGTAGATTGCTTTGTGGCTCCTGAATTATTTATTTAATTTTCTCCTCTACCAACCATGGATAACGGAATCAGTGGTTAATGAACCCGTGGATACAGAGATCCTACTGTATTGTATTCAGTGGACCTTTTAGTACTCATTGTTACTAACATAAATTCTGCCTTTTAATTGCTGCACACCAGTTGGGTCTTTTTTAAGGAGAAAGGTGACTGATTTTTTTTTTTTTGAAACATCAATTGAAGAGAGAATAAAGAGAATCAATAATTACTGCATAATGGTGACTGTAGCAAGGTTAATATATGCAAAGAACTAGAAAAATCACAACCAGTTCTGTACGGAGGAACGGCATAAAGAAACGCGGAACATGACAATTAAGGATAAATTAACCTGTGAAGCTCAGTTCAGAAATGGGGTTGGGCTTATTTTGAAGTTGATTTATGGCCAGAGCTTTTGTAAACTTATCATTTTTATATATGCTTTTTACAAAGTAATTAAAATAAACAAGTCTTGAATAATAAATAAATAAAACATTTTAAACCAGCAAATAATAAATCCTTAAATTAATAATAAATCAATCATTAAATAATAAATAATAAATCTAGGACGAGCTGAGTTTCTCACACGTGTAAACGTCTTTGGGAAACCTGTAGGCGGTTCCTCCTGCTTGCAAAAAATATTAACATTTCCTTGTCTTCTTGTTCTGCACTATGTCTGAGCAGAGGTCTGGTTTATCTTGTCCTATCCAAAACCAGCCACAGAGTTTACAGGGCTCCGTTGCTGGTCAAATGAACCTCCCAACTCAACCTGCTTCTTTCAGTCAGTATCTGCTTAACAGAACAAGATGTCTGAGGGATTTGTTCAAAGGATAAATTCGCTGGACAGAATTTCATTTGAAACGAATCAATTCCTTTCTACAAGGTACCACTTGTATATGCAGCATAGATTGCTCAAAACAAGAGACCAGCAACAGGTAAAGCCATTATTAACATTAATAATTTGCAGGAGAATTCATCTGCTTTTCAGGGCTGTGTTAAAATGGAAGAACAGATGCTGGGTTCTCACTTCAGTGCTTAAATTAGAAATGTGACACCAATACAACTCTATAACATTCGGGGTGTACTTCACAATAGACATCTAGCCAGTAGGGACAGCCCGTGATACAACTCCAAAACACCTTTTTTAAAAAAACCACACATAAAGAGATATTTTCCCTTACCCATTTGTGTCTGGCACTTAGTTATGACTCAGGTAGAGACACCTGTCCAGTTCCCCAGGTAGATCCACGGAGGAATTGTGGGGCAGAAAACAGTCTGTAAGCGGAGATTTTGCTGATGGATCTTGAAACGTAAAATCTGCCCCACTTTTCTACGCAGGCAGCCAAGGCAAGAGGCATGACAGACTTGATTAGCACCATAAAATAAAGTCCTGGAAGCCATCGGTTCATTCATTTTCAAGGGGGGGGGGGGTTGCCTGAGTCTTATAAAACGCCTTCGCTTGGTTCGGTGGGACTCGTGGAGGTCAACATGCCGACAGAGGGATGTCCTGCAGAGAGTTAAATTTAGGGTAAGGGGGGGGGAGATCAAGTCTGTCGGATAAGTGGGGAGAAATCCATTTCAATCAGCTTTTGTTAAGGAAGCAACAAGGAGGAAAGGGGGGGAGCAGCCACTCACCCAGAGGAATTAGTATTGATTTCTATTAACTGCATAATAAATGGAAAGAAACAAAGAAACAAAGGCAATAAGGCCAAAGTCCTTGCCTGCGGAGAGAGGATGGTGGAAACCAAGGGAAGGGGGTGTTATTTCTTATTTAAACCAGAAACACAGTTTTAAAGGCTTCAAATGGCCAGTTCACTCCCGGTAACATCGGACATTTAGACGGAACAGCCTCCTGGTTCTCTCCTTGGCCCTGGAAGAAAACCCGTGTGCATTTTTGTGTTCTTCCACCCAACACCAAGTGTCCCACTCCATGGAGAGATGACCAGAAATGGGGCAGACTGGGGGGAGTCCAGCCACACCTAACTCCCCTCGATTCGAACCGTCCCCTTGGGGCCGATATCAATATGTATTTCTGGCCCCATGGTGAATCCCATGAATGCCAGTGCTAGGACATTCACTTCCCCAGTGCAATTTTTTCAGTAGCTCCGTCTGGATGGGTAGCACCAGGACTCCCTACTAAGGACATCCGTTCCATCTCTCTCTTCCCATCGGTGGCATCATTTCGGGCGGGACTTGATGGCCTCTTTCCTCAGAAGGAGACTCCACCATCCTTTGTGGCAGCATCTTCCACTGCCGAACAGCTCTAACTGTCATGAAGTTCTTCCTAATGTTCAAATGGAATCTCTTTTCCTGTAGTTTGAAACCATTGCCCCGAGTCCTAGTCTCTGAAGCCATGGAAAACAAACCTGTTCCCTCTTCAATAGGACATCCTTTCAAATATTTAAACATAGCTATCCTATGCCCTCTCAGTCTTCTTTTAGAGAGACTAAACATTCCCAGTTTCCCTAAGCCGTTCCTCATGTAGAGTGTCTTCCACTCTTCACTCACCTACCTGCTCTTGGCCCAGGGCACCATGGCTCGTTGTGTGACTGAAAAACTAATAAAAGGAGCAGCTGAAGGACCAGAACTGGCAGAAGCACCAGAAGCAAATGAAAACACAGTAATGAACCAATTCGGGTGCTAAGGTCATCAGGAGAGGCCCTTCTCTCCATCCCGCCACCCTCACAGGTACGTCTTGTGGGAACCCATGAAAGGGCCTTCTCGGCTGCTGCGCCCAGACTCTGGAACTCCCTCCCACTAGAGACCAGGACTTTCCCTGAAGGATGGGCTACCGACAGGAAATGGAGGCCAGTTGGACACATCCTCAAAAAATGTGTAAAAACCGAAGGCAGCTTCCCAGATTAAGCCGCCGCGGCACGCCAAGGCTCCCGTGGGCTGCTCCCGTTTTTCGCAAGTCATAATGAGTGACAAAAATAACTAACCCAATTCCCCTGTTGTGGAATAGCTGTAACATGAATTTGGCGGAGGGGTTCGAATCAGCTACCGAGGCAGCCAGGACAAGTCGGTTCTTGCACGTCCGTTCTGGTTTGGCTCGGGTGAAGTGATTCTAACCTGGGCACCTCCAAATGCAATTTCCGTTACCAAAAAAGAAAGAAAGAAAGAAAGAAAGAAAGAAAGAAAGAAAGAAAGAAAGAAAGAAAGAAAGAAAGAAAGAAGCTGATAATGGATAGAAGGAAGGAAGGAAGGAAAAGAAAAAAAGGCTTATCTTCTCTAGAGATAACAAGATTGCTCCTCTGGTGTACAGCATATAAAATATCGTGAAATATTCCTTGTGGGGTTCCCAAAACACTGATTTCAGCATTTTTGCAGCTTGGTTACAAAGCAGACTTGTTATGTGGGGGAAAAATATATGCTGACCCCATCACGTTACTGCTCATTAAGTCCTGCCGTTAAGTCCTGCTGGACCATCAGCATTCCCCCTGTTGCTTTTCTTAAAACGATGAGTACCGGCTCCGTGTGCGGATTCCCTTTTAAATCATTTCTGCACCAAACGAACTCTGCGGCTACCCGAAACGTGGCCCGGAGCACACCGGGCTGGCACAAAACAGGCAAAGGGCCTAAGCCAAGCATGTCCAAACTTCGGCCCTCCAGATGTTTTGGACTGCAATTCCCACAGTCCTTTGCCATTGGCAACCTAAGCTTAGAATTCTGGGAACTGTGGTCTAAAACATCAGGAGGGCCAACGTTTGGGCATGCCTGTCCTAGCAGAGCTGTGGAAGCCTGGTGGGCCTGATCCACCACAATGTGGTTTCCCCGCCAAAACCCCTCGGTGCAAAGAACGGATGCATGTCCGAAGCTGGCGGGGACCCTGGGAATTCATCCAAGTGGGGTACGGGGGCTTCGGGCCTTGGCCATGATCCTGCAGCTGTGCCACTCTTAGATGGCAGCCGGGATCTTAGTTAACGGGGAAACTCTCCTTTCCTCATTAAGAGCATTTTAAAGAAGCGGTGCTTCCAATCATCCTGTTATGACAGCCTCTCGCCTTTGATCCGCCCCGCATTGTTTGCTGCACATTTGTCACCTGACAGCTCCTCCTTTATATTTCTATTTGCCATTTGTCAGCCTAGTAACACAGATCTGTATTCCCTGTTTGATGTGAGCGTGTTATCTGGAAAGACTTTTAAGTCGAGGCAGGCAAGCGTCACTGTAAGTTTAAAGAGACTAATATATCATATTGATCAGCATGCAGCAGCTCTCGTGCCCTCTAGCGACTGTGAGGGTGGAAAAACTCCACGCAGAGGACGTTCTAAGGCAGGGGTGTCCAAACTTTGGCCCTCCCGATTTCTTTGGACCACAGTTCCCAGAATTCCCAGCCTGTATTGCCGGTGACAAAGTATACAAAACAATCGTAAGGCCGCACCTGGAGTATTGTGTACAACTCTGGTCACCGCATCTCAAGAAACACATGGTGGAACTGGAAAAGGTGCAGAAGAGAGCGACTAAAATGATTACCTTATGAGGAAAGGCTAAAACATTTGGGGCGCTTTAGTCTGGAAAAAAGGCGCCTGTGGGGGGATAGGATTGAGATGTACACAATAACGCAGGGCATGAGTAAAGTGGATAGAGGGACGCTCTTCTCCCTCTCACAAAATACCAGAACTAGGGGACATACACTCAAATTGAGGGCTGGGAGAGTAAGAACAATAGTATCCTTAGCCTTAAGGTGAACAATGGCCTAAGGTGCTGAAACCTGTCAAGAATGGGTCGTTATTGTCTCCCTAACGAGCCTATTTAGGCCATTGTTCATCTTATGAGCCTAATTCCGGCCAGGGTGACAAGAGGTCAAAGCTGCCTATAAGATGGAGGATTTGCACTAGCTGTATTGACCGATGAAGCTGTTTGGATAAACAGCGAAATGTTTCTATCTCTCAAAAAAGAAGTCCAGTAGCCATGACTCAACTTCCAGATAAACTCACCTGGATGACTGAGAATCTTCACAGACGCTTATAACTTTGTGTATACTGTATATATCTCCCTTGTGTGATTGCATTGACACCATGCTTTCAATGTTAGTCTTCATCACCCCCAAGTGGTGGCGATTGGCGAACCCTTGGACCACAACTCCCAGAATTCCTTGCCTGTCTAGCTAATGACAAAGGACTGTGGGAGTTGTGGTCCAAAATGTCTGGAGTGCCAAAGGCTCACCACCACTGCCCTGCCTGTCCAATGCCATGTACACCGTTGCTGAATGATATCTCCTCACAGGTTCCTGCCACTGGAAAGGAGCCCACGAAATAAATCAATAAAAGAGGATTTTGCGCACCATTGCCCTCCAGTAGATTTACTGCCCCCATCATCATCCCTCTGCCATTATTTTTGCTCACCAGAAGATGGTGCTGAAACCTCTCACTTTCCAGTCTTCAAACTCAGAGAGACCAATGATTCAAGATGTAAAATTTCTGGAAACTTTGGAGAGAAAACAAACCATCTCTGTCCGTACCCCAAACCCTGCTGCCGGCTGCCAATATTTCCATTTTCCTTACATAAGAACATAAGAAGAGCCCTGCTGGATGAGGCCAAAGGCCCATCTAGTCCAGCTTCCTGGATCTCACAGTGGCCCCACCAGATGCCTCTGGGAGCGCACGAGACTAGATCCCTGTCTCCTGATACCACTTCTCTGCATCTGGCCCTTGAAGCACCCTGGTTTTAAGCCTGGAGATGATACATCACTATCATGCTTTGTAACCTGTGATGGACTTTTCCCTCCAGGAATCTGTCCAATCCCCTTTTGAAGGCATCCCGGCCAGAGGCCATCCCCACCTCCTGTGGCAGGGAGTTCCACAGACTAGCAACGTGCTGGGTGAAAAAAAAATATTTTCTTTTATCTGTTCTCACTCTCCCAGCCCTCAATTTGAGTGGATGTCCCCTAGTTCTGGTATTTTGGGAGAGAGAGAAGAATTCTGCCCGCTCCCCGGAGCTCCTTGGAAGAAGAGTGAAATAACAAAGGAAACGTCAACTTGGCATTCAGCGCATTGAGAGCTGCTGCCTCCTCAGAAGATCCCGCTGGCAATCTGTCTTATTAGACGATCCTGGGCCTCTTTTGCCAAAATAGACTCAGCGGGGAGGAGAACCGCCTGGCCAACAGCTAAAAATAACCCTTCTCGCGGCAGAAGCGGCTGCAAGTACGACGAGGAGTCAGCAACGCTTAGGTCAGAAATGTGCACCCGGGTGGCCCAGTTTCCTACTTCTGGGGGAGCTCCGGAGCTCCCAGTCCCAGATTCCAGAGAGATGCCCCATCTCACCGAGCTTAGAAGCAGCCAGAACCAAAGAGAAGCCCCCACAGCTGCTATGGAACACGTTCTACCCAAAAATACCAGAAGCCCGTGTGCATGCAAGGGACGCGGTGAAGAATAGATCGATTATTTCTACCCAGCCCTACCGTGGGGCATTTGTAACTCAGAATTATTCACTGGGCCAGCTCCGGGCACATTCTTTGCAGGTCCCTTTGCTCGATAGACCTATTAGGCTGAGACTCTATGAGTCAGCAACACATCACCAACTCCAAGGATGACTCAGCAATCTCAAGCAACCCCCTCCCTGGTGTGTGTGTGTGTGTGTGTGTGTGTGTGTGTTGGGGGGGGGAAGAGAGAGTCTGCCTCCATTAACAAATTAAACCCACCTCTTGGCAAGAGGCTAATTAGCATTTCAAGGGTGAGTCATCGGAAGTTTAAAAATAGAAACCATGTCCCAAATTTCACTTTTTTTTTGTACAACAGGGAAGACAAAACCGGGCATTGGGGAGTTTGGTTCCGTGGGCGCTGTGTTTTGGATCGTTCGGTTGGGGGGGGGAAGCAGGCCACAAAGTTTATTTTTTGCAGATACCGTGTTTCCCCCAAAAACAAGACAGTGTCTTATATTAAGTTTTGCTCCCAAAAATGTGCTAGGTCTTATTTTCAGGGGATGTCTTATTTTTCTATGAAGAAGAATACGGTACACATTTATTGTTATCTTATTATCGGGGAGGCCTTATTTTCAGGGGGAGGCCTTGTATTTCAGTGAGAGGCAAAACTGTAAGTAGGTCTTATTTTCGGGGGATGTCTTATTTTCAGGGTACATCACAGAGAGAGTCTGGAAGTTGAGTCATGGCTACCGGACTTCTGTTTTGAGAGATAGAAACGTTTCGCTGTTCATCCAAACAGCCATGACTCAACTTCCAGATAAACTCACCTGGATGACTGAGAATCTTCACAGACATCACAGAGAGAGAGTGTGTGAGACAGAGAGAGCAATGCCATACCATGTCCAGGCAGTGCTGTTGGTCCTTCCTGTCCCTACACCACAAAAGCACCCGAGCACAGAGAGAACCCCTAGCTCCCCTGAGCTCCTTGCCCTCTGAAGATGCTGGTCACAGAGTCTGGTGAAACATCAGGAAGAGAAACTTCCAGAACCTGGCCAAACAGCCCAGAAAATAAAAACATAACCACCATCAGATCCTGTCCGTGAAAGCCTTCGGGAATCCAGTGGCGGGGATAATTGGAACTCAAACAATCAAATAACATGGGAGGAACAGCATGCAGTGTTGGTGAACCTTTCGCACGCCAGATGTTTTGGACCACCACTCCCACAGTCCTTTGTCATTGGCAATACAAGGCTTGGGATTCTGGGAGTTGGGGTCCAAAACATCTGGAGAGCCGAAGGTTCACCACCACCATGGTGGGAGTTATGGCACATGGCTATTAATGAGAAACTGAATTGTGGAATTAAAATTAGGAACGGACTGGGAAACGAATGTCATGATTTGAAATTCACGTGCCATAAATTGCTGGTACTTGTCGTTCAAAAAGGTAGAAGGCACACACTGGAAGAAGAGCCTATGTATTTCTGGAGAGAAACGGGAAGGTCAATATTTTAAGGGTTTTAAGCTTGGGTTAAAAGTCCCGAGTGTGTGTGTGTGTGTGTGTGTGTGTGTGTGTGTGTGTGTGTGTGTGTCGGAGTTTGTTAGGAAGATTTCTGTTCTGTTCTGTTCTGGTTCTTGGGTTTGGTGTTTGTCTAAATGGCACTTTGCTTTTGTTTTTACACTTTATATTGCAGTTTGAATAATATTAATAATAATTTTAAAACATCAGGGGCCTCAAGGAACGGCAAGCCGCCAGAGCGTTGAGATTTAAGCAGGCCCTTCGCCCTTGCGCCCACACCGCCTTCTCTATAAACACCATGGAGAGTGTGTTTTTGTCTCTCTTTAAATAAAAAAAATCCTAACTCGCAATATATTCCAGCTTCCCTCTGCCCACAGCCTTGGAGGCAGCGCTGTGGCTTCCGCTTGCCGGCCTATTTTCAGACATCAAATTGCACAGCTCTGGTCCTTGTTAAAAAGCAGCATCACGTGATTCCTCAGATAGGAAACTCTGAGGTCATTGGAAAGTGCATGGAAAGTTTTTGGACTCTGCTCCTCCAATTCTCCAGCGGCGGAGGTGGCCGCATTCAGGGCCGTCCCCTTAGGTCTTAGGGAAAATAGGTTATAGGCGATACCTTTATAGGCCACTATTAAAATTTTAAAAAAAGGAACATTGCAAGCTTTCGAGTGTAAATCGCCCTTCTTCAAAGCAGGTCCCAGAAAGAAGTTCAGATATGGTAAAAGATGCGCTTTATCAGGAGGCAACTTTTAAAGTCCTTGGTTAGATGGTGTTCTTAAAGTCCATGGCTAGGTGATGTTTCAGCCAGGGCAGGAGTCTTGTTAGAGGCAAGATGGGCAATGGTAAAAAAAAAAAAGCTTCTTAAGTCACATCCCGCCCGTTCTTCAAACAAAGGGAGATGGGTCATATGTCACCCCCCACTGCTTCACCCAGCTCCCTTTGGCACTACGAAACATACAAATCCCTTTTGGCCTGGGTGGGTGGGGGTGGGGGGAAGGGTTGATACAAGAGACCTATGTCTTAGGAGCAAGTCTTAGAAGATTTAAGACTTGGGTGAGGCCCTTCTGTGTAAGCCATCTGGAAGAATCCTTTTCGACCCACCCCTCTTTATTCTTCCTTCTGCAACCTTAGAT